>OU015494.1:216399118-216906618 GCA_907164885.2 Dolomedes plantarius
GTCTTCGAACACGGCGTAATGGCATGTCTATCTCAGCTCTTCCTTTGTAAATGATTCAGCACACTCAAACAAGCTTTGGTTACCTGTTTTATACTCCACAGAGTACGATGTTCAACGCCCTCTACCGGCTATACGTAATGCGCAATCACGCTGCATTTCTAATCATTTGCATATCTCCCCGACGTGTACCTTCATTGCAAGTTTCGTTACGATCCCGCAATTATTTCTTGGTGCGCTAATTTTTTTGTCCATGAGTGTATATAAATACAGTGGAATCTCGATCGATCGTTTTCGGATCCATCGTTTTTCCGTATATGTCGTTCATTTATCCAGTCCCAATGATCATATTGCTTTGTTATGTTTTCGCATCTATCGTTTTCCCGCATTTATCGTTCATTCCAATCGGTCCCTTGAAAAACGATAGATCGAGATTCCACTGTGTATATATATATATTATATACACACGAGGGTAAGGCTGGAACTTTTCAAAGCGGGGTATTCGCTTTTCGGTCTTACCATAATTTCTCTCAACTGATAGCATTTCAGTGAACGCCTTTTTTTTGCCATGTTCTAATTCGCTTTTCGGAGTAATCTGCCTTATACAGTTGCGGTTATTACGGTCACGGGTGACGGATATGAGTCATGACTTTCCTTTCAACCTCGCTCATAGCAAGAGATAAATAAAAGCAAGCTTTCCAATTCGCAGTTGTATTAGTTGTTGCGACGACTGTTGGATTTGGAAAACGTGCTTCATCTTTATAATCTCTTCATTTCCATTGATTGAAAATCAAAAACACCTAAGCACTTTCGAAACTTCAACAACACCATCTCTCATGAAATAATGTCCCCATTTTCACCTGATATGTTTGTTGTTAATTTAAAAATTACAATAGAGGTATACGAGATTTTAATTGAAAAAAAAATATTAAAACATGTCAGATTTTTTTTTTCAGAATCGGACTACAACAACTGGAATACGACATTGTAAGTAATCATCTTAAAGATATATATGTGTATATAATTAGTATTTATAAAATGCTGTACTATACTACAATTGCAACGTGAAAGTATTTCAAAAGCTGATTTTCGATTCACGAATCCCATTGATTTGGCTTTGCCATTTATTTTTTAAATCATCTTCCCACAGAGAACCCTAGAAAATCAAACATCGACAGAAGACTATTAAGACTGCTTTTTAAAAACTTTTTTTAAGTTAAAATTTCTTTCCAAGGACAGGTGCACAATGCAGTTTTATTGAATGCAAGTAAATATAGTGTAATAAATACAGTGGAACCTCGATGGATCGTTCCCCGAGTAATCTATTTCCGGTATGTGTTGTTGACTTCATCCAATCCCGATGATAATATTTCTTTGTTATGTTCCCGCATCTATTGTTTTACCGCCTGTTTCGTATAGAGTAATAGGTTCGTTTGAAAACGATCTATCCATGTTCCACTGTATATATATTTATATGGTTGGTTAGCTGAGAGCATCCTATAATATAATATATAATATATATTTATTTAATCTGACTCCAGTTTAAACTTGTCCCTGTGTGCATTGAGAGTAAAAACGTAGTATATATATATATATATATATATATATATATATATATATATATATATATATATATATATACACACTGCTGGCCACTGTAAATGCAACACCCTGAAGGAAACATGCAAATAACATGAAATTTACAACATGCATTAGCGGAGGTGAGATATGCAAATGATTAGAATTTCAGAACAGACGCACATCACGCGCGCCTGTGGCGCCACTTCAAAGCGCTATTTAAGGCTTGGAGATTTCGACGATTTCAAGTTCGGCAATTGTGTTTTTCTTGTGGTTTTTTCAAAAAACGATCAATTATGCCTCGTCGAAAACAGCGATCATCTTTTGATCAAGTATCCGAGTTCAACAGAGGAAGGATAGTGGCCTACCGAGATTGTGGATTATCTTTCAGGGAAATCGGTAGTCGTGTTGGACGAAACCAAACAACTGTAATGCGGATATGTGATCGTTGGATTCAGGAGGGTACGACGGACCGGCGTGTTCGATCGCATCCACCTCAGCGCACCACTTCACGTGATGACAGGCAAATTGTGCGCATGGCAGTGACGGATCGCTCAGTCACATCACGAACCATAGCACAGCACATGCAGTCTGTAACGCATCATCCAGTGTCTGCGCGTACCATTCGACGCCGTTTACAGCAGAGTGGTCTGTCCGCAAGACGTCCATTGCTTTGTCTACCCTTGACGCAGAACCACAGACGTCTCCGCCGCCAATAGTGCGATGACAGAAGGATGTGGGCGGCAGAATGGAATGAAATTGTCTTTACTGACGAGTCACGCTTCTGTCTGCAACACCACGATGGTCGCATTCGAGTCTGGAGACACCGTGAAGTGAGGATGCTGAACAGCTGCGTTATGCACCGCCACACTGGTCCTGCACCGGGTATTATGGTATGGGGCGATATTGGATATCACTCTCGCACACCTCTAGTACGCATTGCCGGTACTTTAAACAGCCAGCGCTACATCTCCGAGGTGTTGGAGCCAGTTGTCCTTCCTTACCTTCAGGGCTTGCCCACAGCCATATTTCAACAGGATAATGCGCGACTACACGTGGCACGCATTGTCCAACGGTTCTTCGTCAATCGCCAGATTGAATTGCTTCCCTGGCCGCCTCGCTTTCCGGATCTTTCGCCGATAGAAAAATGTGGTTCATGGTTGCTCTACGATTGACCCAGATTCCATCCCCAGCTGCCACAGCATATCAACTTTTGCAACGTGTGGAAGCTGCTTGGTCTGCTGTACCCCAAGAACTCATCCAAAGTCTCTTTGAATCAATGCCGAGGCGTGTGGCAGCGGTGATCTCCAACAATGGCGGCTACTCTGGCTACTGATTTTGGCAGGAACCACACTTCACAGAAGTCTATAAATTTAATCATTTGATACTTGGCCAACATGTTATCTACAAAATAAATTTTGTTGTGATATCTCTTGTCTTTCATGGTGTTGCAATTTGGGTGGCCAGCAGTGTATATATATATATATATATATATATATATATATATATATATATATATATATATAATTACACTCACTTCCAAAAGTTAAGCACGGAGCGGTAAAATGCGAAAAAATGGACAAGTAATCCTTGATTGACATGAAATGCAGCAAGTAAGTAACTTAATGTTTATTCATGAAACAAAACAAGGAATTACATACACAGATAAAAAAAATATTGAATTTTCATAAATTATAATATGACGTCATATTTGCGTCATTAACAAAATTATGTTTAAATGCTAAACAAACAACAAAAACCGAAATTAATAGGGTATATTAGCATCCCTCACCTTCATACAAAGTGTACAGCGTGTGATCATGCTTTTTATAAGGTGATCAACCCCCGCAGAGTACAGTAATCTTCATTCCTCCTGTAGGGCAGTTTCTAATTATCTGAAAGTGGCTGGAGGTGGGAAACGTCTACATACAGCACGGCCGAGGGCATCCCAAAGATTTTCAATTGGATTAGGGTCTGGCGAGTAAGCCGGCCACTCCATACGCGTAATCCCCTCCCTCTCCAGAAAGTCGTCATCGAAGGCAGCTCTATGGGGCGGGCATTATCGCCCATTAAAACGAAAGAAGGGCCAACTGCTGCAGGATCACAGGGGGGGGGGGTCTAGGACTTCATCTCGATAACGTCACAGAACCTCGCCTGTAGATATGCAGGTCGGTGCGATATCCCAATGAAATCCCTGCCCAGACCATGATGCTTCCAACGCGGAATGCGTGATATTCGGTGATGTTCTCGGGCCGATTGCGTGTGTCTTGTTCCCTCCAGACCCTTACACGTTTATCATCGGGTTGTAGGGCAAATCTGGACTCATCTGTGAACATAACGTTGCCCCAATCAGACACAGTCCAATTCACATGCTGGTTGCAACACTTTAATCGTGCCCCTCTGGATTGGACGGATAAAGGAACACAAACTTGTGGTATCCGGGCGTACAGACCATTCATGTGTAGCCTTCGACGAACAGTAGTGGCAGATATCGGCCATTGGTAAGAACCAATGGCCGCTGCAACCATAGATGTCACACGTGTGGAGGTCGATATTCGATTCCGCTTGGCTACAACAGCAATATATCCATCTTCCGAGGGGGTCGTAACCCTTGGACGACCGACTACAGGTCTTCGGACAACTGTTTGGCTGGTTTGGAATTGTTCCCATAATCGTGAAATGACGGAATGATGAACGCTGAAGAAAAGAGCAACATCTGTGATAGACTGTCCTGCTTCAATGCGTCCGACAGCCCGACAGCGTTCAGAATCTTCCATTCGTCTTCTGGAAGCCATAGAAACACGTCTAGCTTGAAAACAAATCGTACGAATGTTCTAAACACCTTTCATCAGCACTTACATGCAACTCCTGAAACCCTTCACAATGCCGGCTTCTTATACGACAGCCTGTTTTTCATATTTCTCGACGCGAAACCTTGATTGGCTGTTACCTAACATATTCGCAAACTCCCTTCTACCTTTGAAGCAAATTTCAGCTTCTTTAATTCAGATTGGCTTACGGAAATTAACATTTTCCTCTCCGTGATTAACTTTTGGAAGTGAGTGTATTTCGTTGCTTATTTGGTTTGGTTTCTTTTCATCTCATGAATTTTCAGTTCTTGATGGCTTCTATTTTTAATTTCTTGGGGGGTTTACGCCTTAGTTTTCTTTATATTGAAATATTGCAAAACACACATATTAGCCTATTAGTTCCGCGGGAAGCTCTGATCAAGAGGCAAACCTAATAGGTTTATCTCAAGTGACATTATTACCTTGTTAGATATTTTTGATTTAACTTTAATGGACGATATATGTGCGTGTAAGAGGATGAGGGAGAGAGATTTTCACTCTTAGCACACACAATCAGAAATTTCCTTTTTTCATTACTTTTTTCCTATTTTGAGCATGATGTTATCTTCTCAATTATTTCTGATGTTATATATTTTCTTGGACACGCACAGTAATTTTAGTACGAAATTACAGATATATTTTTAACTACTTTTATACCAAATGATTTTGAGCACTTTCCAGCTGAGAAACCCCAAAATGAAGCACTAAACTAGTAAAAAAATGTAAATATCAATCTTGGAAGGGTTTTTTTTTGTTTCGAATTTTTACAAAGCACTAACTAGCGTATGAAACAAGATGAAACAAATGTCGAGCGTTTCACTGTATATCACTAGCCAGCTAGAACTCCCAATCTTTTCCAAAAATACTGGGAAACAACAAAAATTAGGTAGGAAGAAATCAATACCTCATCAATGCCCCTGTATCGCCTATGAAAATTATTTGCAAGTCTGTCCCCTTCATACGAGAGCCAAAATTGATCGGTTTGTGAATGTTGGTATTAACTTGACTGGTATAAAATTAAGAGTACTTCCAATTTAATTATAGTATATTAATTTTCTGTACTAATAAAGAGACCCTAAATAATGCCTTAAATATTTTTTTAAATGGTTAACATCCCTATGTTCTGCCCATTGAGTATGAACCAGCGCTAAATAAATACACCTCTAATTCCCTAGTGGTATTTCTGACGGGAAGAACAATACTTTTGCAACTATACGTTATGCATCACAGAAAGTATGGTTTGTAAATATATACTGCAAAAGTACGAATGAAAAAGATTTTGAGGAAGGTGAATTTGCCTTTACACATAAAACTAAGCACACACATATATATATATATATATATATATATGTGTGTGTGTGTGTGTTCGTTCCATTCCTCCCTGTTCCTTTCTAGGACAGGGAGGGAAAAAAAGATTCATCCGTAAGCCACTGAGGAAAGCCTCTTTACTACTGGCCTGTTCTATAGAATTGTGACGTTTTGATGCTTAATGTAATGTGCTAAAATAACTTTTCCAATTGAAGCATTCAACTGTAAAGAACTTTCAGGGCTTCCCACTATCTAAAGACCGGGAAATTGAAAACACTCCACCATTTTAAAAACCACGGAGTATTTGAGTCGACTTTTCTTCAATTATTGGCGACCATCCGAAACGGACACGTCACACGATGTTCCCACGTCATCGCCATTTCAACCTACTCGATTCACATCACTAACATCACATACAAACGAACTACGCTTAGGCACAAAAGGTCCTGGCCTAGGGGCGCCAATATTGTAAAAAAATTAATAGTTAATAAATTGGCAGCTGTTTTTTTGCTAAGGTTTTCAATAATTTTTTCTAATAATTTGTAGACGCTTATATGCGTTATTTAAAAAGGGTTTTTCTTTTTTGCTTTGTTTTTGTAAAATTATTGCACTTATTGTTACACGCGTATTTTTAAGTATAATTTTAAATATTTAATTGGTGATTTTTTTAGTTTAATTTTCGAATACTTTTTTGTTGTTGTTTACCTTTTTTAAATGAAAGTTTCTAATCCTAAAGTAAAATCAACCTTTCCAATGGCCTGTGCCATTGTCCTGTGCTCAGAAAATAAAAATCCGAAAGTTTAATTTTTTGTAAGATATTTTAAATATACAACAAGTCCCTTTTGTAAAATTTATAAAGCATAAAAATTTAAAATTAAAAAAAATGATCGGGTGCTAAAAACCAAACTGACCATACCCTCCTGCAAAGGAGAATGATTTCCTAGTTCTAAACCTATGGGAAATATAGTGACATCACATACATTCCCTAGAAGCAAGCAGAATTTAATTTCTTTAATCTAAGCAATCATGCTATGATAGCGGATACTTTAAGGCGTCTTACAACTAGCCCATCAGAATAGTCAGTGTGATTTTAAATGGGCCTTTATTCCCAATGAAATATTCTTATTTTTGTTCCGGAGTTTTGCATGGTGAAATTTATTTGCTGTGATATGAGGGGTGTAGGATCAAAACTAGCAATTTCCATTTTTTTTTTTCAAAACTGAGTTAAGGATACTTTCTTATAGTATGTTAATCAGTTAAAAACGAAATTCTTTGGAAAATGGCATACTAATAAAAAATAATGTGGGAATTTTTCTAAGGGTAATTTCAAATTTAAAATCATTTGATATAGTTCTTTGCCTTTTACCAGAAAAAAAGGGTCGGTTGAAGATGACTAGTTTGGGTTCTACACCACTCATATATCAGATTGAAAAGCCATTTCAAAAGCATCTGTCTCTGCGGACTGAGGAAATACACTGCTGGCCACCCAAATTGCAACACCAAGAAAGACAAGAGATATCGCAACAAAATTTATTTTGTAGATAGCATGTTGACCAAGTATCAAATGATTAAATTTATAGACTTCTGTAAAGTGTGGTTCCTGCCAAAATCAGTAGCCAGAGTAGCCGCCATTGTTGGAGATCACCGCTGCCACACGCCTCGGCATTGATTCAAAGAGACTTTGGATGAGTTCTTGGGTTACAGCAGACCAAGCAGCTTCCACACGTTGCCAAAGTTGATCTGCTGTGGCAGCTGGGGATGGAATCTGGGTCAATCGTAGAGCAACCATGGACCACATGTTTTCTATCGGCGAAAGATCCGGAGAGCGAAGCGGCCAGGGAAGCAATTCAATCTGGCGATTGACGAAGAACCGTTGGACAATGCGTGCCACGTGTGGTCGCGCATTATCCTGTTGAAATATGGCTGTGGACAAGCCCTGAAGGTAAGGAAGGACAACTGGCTCCAACACCTCGGAGATGTAGCGCTGGCTGTTTAAAGTACCGGCAATGCGTACTAGAGGTGTGCAAGAGTGATATCCAATACCGCCCCATACCATAATACCCGGTGCAGGACCAGTGTGGCGGTGCATAACGCAGCTGTTCAGCATCCTCTCTTCACGGTGTCTCCAGACTCGAATGCGACCATCGTGGTGTTGCAGACAGAAGCGTGACTCGTCAGTAAAGACAATTTCATTCCATTCTGCCGTCCACATCCTTCTGTCATCGCACCATTGGCGGCGGAGACGTCTGTGGTTCTGCGTCAAGGGTAGACAAAGCAATGGAGTCTTGCGGACAGACCACTCTGCTGTAAACGGCGTCGAATGGTACGCGCAGACACTGGATGATGCGTTACAGACTGCATGTGCTGTGCTATGGTTCGTGATGTGACTGAGCGATCCGTCACTGCCATGCGCACAATTTGCCTGTCATCACGTGAAGTGGTGCGCTGAGGTGGATGCGATCGAACACGCCGGTCCACCGTACCCTCCTGCATCCAACGATCACATATCCGCATTACAGTTGTTTGGTTTCGTCCAACACGACTACCGATTTCCCTGAAAGATAATCCACAATCTCGGTAGGCCACTATCCTTCCTCTGTCGAACTCGGATACTTTATCAAAAGATGATCGCTGTTTTCGACGAGGCATAATTGATCGTTTTTTTTTAAACCACAAGAAAAACACAATTGCCGAACTTGAAATAGTCGAAATCTCTAATCCTTAAATAGCGCTTTGAAGTGGCGCCACAGGCGCGCGTGATGTGCGTCTGCGCTGAAATTCTAATCATTTGCATATCTCACCTCCGCTAATGCATGTTGTAAATTTCATGTTATTTGCATGTTTTCTTCAGGGTGTTGCATTTACAGTGGCCAGCAGTGTAAATACAAACCACATTGAAAGAATCTTTGGGGTTGTTAGCTGCTCACCAAGAAGATGGTAAGCGCCATTGCCCAATTACAAATGCAATTATTAACCTTCTATGCAAAGCAGACCTTCCTTTTTCGCTAGTGGAACATCAAGCTTTCTTGAAAATGTTCAAAGTGCTCACTCCACATTACAAAGTCCCAAGTAGGAAAACCATAAAATATTCATATTTGAAAAATATGAGTTTGCGGCTCAAATTTTCAAAACAAAATTTTCTTCCTTGAAAAGTTTTTCACTTACCACAGATGTCTGGACTGAAAATTTTCAGACAAGAAGTTTTTTGTGCGACCCAGTCCCTTATTTGGAAATGAAAAACTAGATTCCTGCACCATTGGAGTCTTTCAAAAGGTCCAGAGCCACACTGGGTATTACGTTTCTCCAAGAATCCTTCATATCCTGAAGAAGTTGAGTTTGAAAAACAAACTTAATTCAGTGGTCACTGATGGAGGATCGAATATGGTTAAAGCCATGGAAATTGCTTTTGGCAGAAAAAAACATTAATATGTTTTACCCATCTCCTCAATTTGGTCACTTACCGTTCATTTGAAGCCTTACCAGAGATCGTGCTACTAATTGAAAAGGTGAAGAAACTTGTGACCTAGTTCAAACACAGTGTTCGAGCTACAGATTAATTGAGAGCAGAAAGTAATCTGAAACTCATACAGAATGTGGAAACACGGGGGAATTCTACATACGAAATGATTGGGCGTTTTCTAAGCCTCAGCTCAACACTCAACTTCATCATCCGAAACACATCGGCACCAAACATGACAACATCCGCAAAGAACCAAGATTTGCAGGAAATCATACAGCTTCTTGATCTTCTAAAAGCCACAAAACAGTTATCAGGAGATAAATACCCCACAATCAGTATCGCGATTCCAATAGTAACCGTGGTAGAAAATGAAATTTCCAAGATGTCACCAACGTCTAATGTTGGCCTCAAACTGAAGGAAGCAATCTTGGACACGGCAAAAAAAGGCTTATGATTGAGCATGTAATAGTACTGGCCATAAGTACGTTATTGTACCCTCGATGGAGGACATTAAACTTTAGGGACCTTGAGGCTGCTACCAAAGCAATTCGAGAACTGAAAGGAAATTTGAAAAGCGTCCATTCACCGAAGAGTGGACACGGTTCCTATTCTGACAATAGAGAAGGATCTGCATCATCTTTCTTTGGTGAACACTCCAAAATGGTTCAGTAAACTTGGAAGCAACGGAGTTCTTTAGATAGCTCGGATCTTCCTGATGAGCTTGCCCTTTATTTGCGATCCCCTGCAAAAACTGACATCAGTAAGTGTCCTCTTTCTTTTTGGAGTAAATCAACTAAATTGTACCCGGAACTATGTGGGGTTGCTAAGCGATATTTGGCTGCGACTTCAACATCAGTGCCATCTGAAAGAATTTTTTCTCATGCTGGCAATGTAATTAACCTAGCCAAAAATCGTCTCAAGAGAGAGACATTGAATAAACTTCTTTTCCTCTACTCAGTAGGAGAAAATTGCTTTTTTAAATTAATGGATAATAATTGTTTTTATTCATTTTTTGTTCTTTCTAGAATTTTTTTTATATATTGAACATTTTTTTATTTTTTCACACTTTTTTGATTGCTTGTATTAAAAATTACTTTCTATATATTAGAAATTATTTGTATTTAAAGAAATAAATTATGTTTTTAATTCTTTAGCCTTATTTACTTATGTATCTTTTTTAAATTAAATTTTTTAGATAAGCTATTCACAATTTAAGCCACTTCTGGGCTTTCAAAAATTAAAATAGTTAATGATAATATTTTAATTAAGTATTTTTTATAGTTGGATACACTAATTCCCCTGTCTTTAACTCTATACTTCTAATAAATACCAAACTCAAGATATTGCAAAAGATTTAGCCTTGTTTATTGATTGATATGAAACTTTCTGATAGGTTTTATAGTAGAACTTTAAAACTGACTTTCAAACACCTTAGTGAGATGGGGTAGTGTGGTATATAATTCTTGTTGAATAAAAGCTATAGGTCAATCCCACCATCAATTTTTATTCTTATTGGATTAATTTGCTCCATTTTGGCTCGTTTTCAAGCAGTCATCAGAGAACTTTATTTAAAATGAAAAAAGTTTTATACTTTATATTTAAAAGTCTCCAACTCAAAACAATATAAGCGAAAAGCTTCAAAACATGTTTATCTTAGGGAGTAAACATCTACACATGTAGTAAATCTGATGAAAATTACTTTTAAGATTAAACTATTAGGAAGAAATCCTCATGGTAGAATTGGCCTATAACTTTTATTTAACAATGTTTTATAGATTTTTTTTTATCTATTTGTTTCAACAGTTGAAAAAAGGCTCTCATTGATTAAATTTTACAATTTTTTGTATAATTTTCTTGAATCATTCATTTATTTTTCCCTTTGGTTTTGAGATTTTTCAACCCAAATTTTTATAAATTATAATTATTTCAAATAAATTCTTTTGAAAATGTGTAATTGATAATATCGGGAATATAATATCGATATTCTGATATTATCAGAAATGAAATATCGATATTATATTATCTAATATCGAAGGGAAAATATCGATACCAATATCCCATCCCTAGCAACACAAAATCGCACGAGAGCACAATTCACGTTCTTCAAAATGGCTCTCTTTATATGCAGTTTGTCAGGAGCGCTTCAGTCGCTCATGATGTGTTCGTGAGCTGCAATCGTTATCATTTGCATATTCCATGGCGCAAATCTCTTGCTGTTTAGTTGCTTCCTTCTTGCTGTTGCATTTTGGATGGCCATCAGTGTATATGTGTATGTGTAACAGAAAAAATGCGTTCTCCTAAATATTCCAAAGTTCTCTCTTGTAGTAAAGCACAACCCCTTTTCCAAACTGCGACCTAAAAATAAATTAATTTATAATTTACACTGCCCTTCACTACACGGGCACTCGAAATATCTAAATCCCACCCGAATGTCTCATTAAATTTGTATATAATAAATAGGGTACCGTAAAATTGGTGAGATTGTGCCAACACGGAATTCAGTGTGCTCTGGTGGCTTGTTATTAAAGCTATTCGTTTTCTTGTTTACGACGGGACAGCGGTATGTTGGTACAAATCAACAAGTGTTATAACGATCCTCTGATGCAATCTTTGTGACTCCCATATTTTTTTTTGACAATTCACTATTTTATTACTTTGTTGCAACCTGTGAAAAGTGTTGGTTCTCGTGGTAGGAAGAATTAGTTTTATGTACTGGTAAGTAATACATTTTTATTAACCTACTACCTGAAGTCTTATCTGTGGAGTTTCATTACTGTACATTTTTTGGTTGTCATCTTATCACATTATCATTAAAATAAGTCCACTTCATGCTGTGAGATTGTGCCACCCTTTTTTGGCTATTTTGTGTACTGTAACCACTTTATTTTGTAAACTGAGAAATTACTCACATAACTCTAACTATTATTACGGCTAGAATTATTGCAATAATTTCTCTATTTAAAATTTTTTAAGAAACTTGAACTATCTGTATCAAAAATGTTTTAAAAATCAAGTAGCATGGGCTCTCTGCTAAGAGAATTGGGTAATACTGACGACAAGGATAGTGCTAACCACCTGGACAGTCTACCAATACGAAAAGGTCACGATCAATCTCAAGAGGACAAATACAGAGAATGCAGTTGCTGAAGTCTTCACTGAAACCACAGCAGATTTCAGAGTAAATGGCCATTTCATATGAAGGGAGGGTATATCACAGCAACTTTGATGAAAGTGGGGAAGCTTGTGTTTCCTGTATGGTAAAAAAGGCAAAGTTTGGATTTGGCCAAAAAAGGCTGTTAATTTTTGAGAAAAAATATTTTGTATTAAAAAAAAAAGTCCAAATTAACTGGGAGTATTCTTGCTTCAAAGTAAGAGGCGTGTGAATGTGCCACGACTGAATCCATGGCAATTATAAAGGAGAAAAGGGGGTGGCCTAATCTCGCCCCACTCAGTGGAACAAGATTGTGCCAGAAAAAAAAATCCCCCATCACCACCATCCCCAACCATTTAAAAAAATTCTGCTACGAAATAGAAAGCTGAAATGTGTATCTATCTTTCTGCACTAAATTCCTCCGATTATGTTGGTAAATAAAGAAATGGCATTAAAAAAAAAACCCCACAACCTTGCACAATCTCACCCCATTTAAAGGCATGTTTTCAAATTCCTATTTATTCAGAGCGCGCCTGATCCTGGGAAAACCACGACGTTTGAAAACCACCCGACTATTACATCATAGATCACATGAGAAATACGCATGTATAGGCCATATAACTGATTCTGGCCATATAACTGATCTTCTTTAAATAATTGCAACCATGGTAGTGATATGAGAAATTTATTTTATATACAATGAACAGAAGATCTTCTCGTGCTTTTTGAAACATTTGGCCGTTATGAGAGGCCAAGCTCATCCCTAACTTTGTGTATTCCTGCAATCGCACGTCTTTTGCTTCCCACTCTCCCGGCAAAGTCCGACACGCCACTTCTGCAAATACACTGCTGGCCACTGTAAATGCAACACCCTGAAGGAAACATGCAAATAACATGAAATTTACAACATGCATTAGCGGAGGTGAGATATGCAAATGATTAGAATTTCGGCGCAGACGCACATCACGCCACTTCAAAGCGCTATTTAAGGCTTGGAGATTTCGACGATTTCAAGTTCGACAATTGCATTTTTCTTGTGGTTTTTTCAAAAAAAACGATCAATTATGCCTCGTCGAAAACAGCGATCATCTTTTGATCAAGTATCCGAGTTCGACAGAGGAAGGATAGTGGCCTACCGAGATTGTGGATTATCTTTCAGGGAAATCGGTAGTCGTGTTGGACGAAACCAAACAACTGTAATGCGGATATGTGATCGTTGGATGCAGGAGGGTACGACGGACCGGCGTGTTCGATCGCATCCACCTCAGCGCACCACTTCACGTGATGACAGGCAAATTGTGCGCATGGCAGTGATGGATCGCTCAGTCACATCACGAACCATAGCACAGCACACGCAGTATCCAGTGTCTGCGCGTACCATTCGACGCCGTTTACAGCAGAGTGGTCTGTCCGCAAGACGTCCATTGCTTTGTCTACCCTTGACGCAGAACCACAGACGTCTCCGCCGCCAATGGTTCGATAACAGAAGGATGTGGACGGCAGAATGGAATGAAATTGTCTTTACTGACGAGTCACGCTTCTGTCTGCAACACCACGATGGTCGCATTCGAGTCTGGAGACACCGTGAAGAGAGGATGCTGAACAGCTGCATTATGCACCGCCACACTGGTCCTGCACCGGGTATTATGGTATGGGGCGGTATTGGATATCACTCTCGCACACCTCTAGTACGCATTGCCTGTACTTTAAACAGCCAGCGCTACATCTCCGAGGTGTTGCCAGTTGTCCTTCCTTACCTTCAGGGCTTGCCCACAGCCATATTTCAACAGGATAATGCGCGACCACACGTGGCACGCATTGTCCAACGGTTCTTCGTCAATCGCCAGATTGAATTGCTTCCCTGGCCGCTTCGCTCTCCGGATCTTTCGCCGATAGAAAACATGTGGTCCATGGTTGCTCTACGATTGACCCAGATTCCATCCCCAGCTGCCACAGCAGATCAACTTTGGCAACGTGTGGAAGCTGCTTGGTCTGCTGTACCCCAAGAACTCATCCAAAGTCTCTTTGAATCAATGCCGAGGCGTGTGGCAGCGGTGATCTCCAACAATGGCGGCTACTCTGGCTACTGATTTTGGCAGGAACCACACTTCACAGAAGTCTATAAATTTAATCATTTGATACTTGGTCAACATGTTATCGACAAAATAAATTTTGTTGTGATATCTCTTGTCTTTCTTGGTGTTGCAATTTGGGTGGCCAGCAGTGTATGTCCTCACCAAACTTGGATAAAGTTACTTGGATAATGTCTGTGTTCTTCCCAAATTCTTCAATCTTTAAATATGTGTGTTATCATATATGAGTTCTTCTGTGTTTGTGTGATTTATGTGTCTATTTCCTTGCATTCATATGTACACCGGACTGGGATGTTGCGTAGAGAAATCAAACCTCTATTTAGGCAATGACACCCCCTCTTCTGCGGATAGTGCTATCTATCCGCAGACACGACAACAAACAAACATCACATATGGGGTGTTGTGAATATACTCAACATATGCTGATATCCAGAAAAACGGGTTTGAAATTTTTTCACTCAGGAGAACTCTACTAAAAAAGGTATTTTAGTTATTTTTGCTCTAGGATGTCTAAATTTTTGTAATAAATGTAATCTATAACAATCATTCTAAACTGAGTAAAGAAAATAAATGTCAAGGAAAATATTAGAGAAAACCAGACTTGTAATGAAAAGAACTTTATTACACAAAAATACAAATGAAAAATGTTTTTAAAAAACCGGAACTTACAATTTTTTTCTCATTCAACTTAAACAAATTATATTAACTCTATTTTAAACTGAACAATATTATTTACTTTAGTTTTCATAATCCACTTGGTCGTCTTCTATTTCCTCAGCGTCACCCTCGATTGGCGTGGAGTATTTCCAGGTCAATTTTCCAGAATGGTTGTAAAGTCCGCTCACCATGGCAATGGAACGTATGGCAGTAGATCTCGAATATCCTTCTATTTTGCAGGGGGCACAGGCACAAAGGAATCATAAAGCCGCGGTAACTTAACTTCAGCCAGGCTGAACTTCTATGGGTCATAACATCTGGCCTTTCCTTTCTGTAGTTTCACTGAAGTTTTGACGCCAAAATTGTAAGTTTTGTGGTCCCCCTGTTTGTAGTCTTTGGTGAACTCAAAAATTTTATCATCCTTATATTTGGAGCCTTAGAGCTGAGGTTTTGTCGTATATTTTTGATGAACGGAGTAGTTCAAAGCAAAATCTTGCGTGACTTGCGCTACCATGAATGGTGTTTTCTGACAACATATTTGAATTGAGTTTTCGTAATGCTTCTTGGAACAGACGTAGGAAGTCGAACCTCTTTCTCAATATGTCCAAAGTCCCGTTCATAAGGAAGGTGGGAATGGCCAAACGTCATAGAAACATGTCGTAATTCATCAAATTTACCCTTGTGGATTAAAGACAAATTAAACAAAACTAAATTAAAATTTTTATTCTGTCCAAAGCAGTTGTCGCTAAACATAATCACTTTTTTAATGCAATCATCAACATCTGACAAGAAATGACTAATGCAGCTAGGGATTTTACATGATCTGCATTTTGCTGTCGTTTCATCCCACAAATACATTTTAAAGGCCTCTGTTATGAATACCGAAGTTGTATGTCCCCAGTTTCCGTTTATAAAACTGGACACCACTGGTCAATTTAGGTATGGGGAGTGCCTGCCGTAGGTCGAAAGCGATAACGAGGACCCCTTAATCGACATCATTTTTCAAAGATTTGTTGAGATTTTGAGGAGCTTTAGCTCTCATGAGGTGCAACTATATTTCTTTCCTGAGATTCTTGATTTCGTCAGCAATTGTTTTTAATATTAATTATGCAAATGGCGGTCTTATCACAGAAGTTGCTAGTATCACTGTCTGGAGGTTAAAGTCGCGATTAAAAATATCACGATAATAATTCTTGGTGACGGGCTCACTTCCTGGATAATTTTCATTCAGCCACTCCAAGTATAGGGAAAACAGCGAACTAATGTTTAATCCAACCGGAAAGTACTTTCGATGAGGAATTTTTGCATGGCTATTGAGACGACTCTGACAGCATCCTGTCCGATCATCTACACGCATTCATGTCCATTGTGCATTCAGACGGACTCCAAGTATAGGGAAAACAGCGAACTAATGTTTAATCCAACCGGAAAGTACTTTCGATGAGGAATTTTTGCATGGCTATTGAGACGACTCTGACAGCATCCTGTCCGATCATCTACACGCATTCATGTCCATTGTGCATTCAGACGGACTCCAAGTATAGGGAAAACAGCGAACTAATGTTTAATCCAACCGGAAAGTACTTTCGATGAGGAATTTTTGCATGGCTATTGAGACGACTCTGACAGCATCCTGTCCGATCATCTACACGCATTCATGTCCATTGTGCATTCAGACGGACTCCAAGTATAGGGAAAACAGCGAACTAATGTTTAATCCAACCGGAAAGTACTTTCGATGAGGAATTTTTGCATGGCTATTGAGACGACTCTGACAGCATCCTGTCCGATCATCTACACGCATTCATGTCCATTGTGCATTCAGACGGACTCCATCAGGACAATGCGACACCCACCACGTCGAGAGTTGCTTCCGAGTGGCTCCAGGATCACTTTTCTGTCTTTGGACATTTCCATTGACCACCTAAATCCCCAGACATTAACATTATTGAGACCTGCAACACCAAGCTAAAAAAAATATAGACGCCAAATGAATAAACGCGCCAAGTACAAAAATTCGTCACACCGCTTACTGCTTATATACTCTGCACCTCTCTCTCCTATACTTCCCATGTTAAAGCAGTGGCCGTAAATTATAAAATTCTGAATGAACCAAGCATCGTACAAAATTAAAACAAAAAGTAGAAGAATCTTATCAGCGAGTACTTTAAATTGAGATAAAAATGGACTTTCAAAGTTAAAAATTAATCGAGATACGGAATTTTTAATTTTCTGTAAAGTTAGGGATTTTGCTAGACTAGAGTTTTCGTCAAGAATTATTTCATTATTTTAAGAAGACCTATAGAGTTTAATATTGTACAGATTCGATTGAGGCTTGGTTTTTTCAATAAGTTATTCGCTAACTTAAAAATTTATCTTTAATTAGCATAAAACTGTAAAATTAGCATCTCAGGGCGATAGTTTGCCAAAATGGCAACCATTATTCAGCAACAACGTTATCTTCCCAACCGTTTAATCATAGAAGACTTGCGATTGTCGCCCAGTGGCTAAGTGGTTAAGGTATCAGCCTGTCACGCAAGGAGCGCGGTTTCCATTCCCACACAAGACTTGGTTGTATCCTGGGGAACCGGTCAGTCTTCCTGAAAAAGAAAATACTAAGGATTGAATTCAAGTAATAAGGATTAATTATTATTCATATTTTACTTTTTGCTACAACCACGTGGGTTTGCGAAATAGAGAAATATTAATTTCTCAATAAAATATACATATACGTATACAAAATATACATAAAGCAAATGATTATGATGTATAAATAGTGTTTAGTACGATATTTTCCCATTGTGTTTATAAAGATTGACTAGAATAGAAAAATGCCATCCAAATTACAATTAAAACGAAAAATCAACCAGGCCTATTACAGAGATTCGAAAAAACAAAAAGTGCTCCAATTAAGTGAACAAAGTGACACATTTGTAACTGATGATGAGACTCCTGGTATAAGGCAATTGTTTGCCGGCAAAAGCCCAGTTTGTGAATGGTTACTTACCTATTTCAAAAAAATAACTGATATCCACTAAAAAAAACTTTTAAAAAGTTAAAAAATGCCAAGCTTCAAAACAAAACTTATGACTAAAAAATGGTGTGATATCAAATATCCAAACTTATTAAGTTCTGGTACTTAATTTCCTAATCACGAATTTTTCATATCTAAGTGAAGTAATTGAGCATGACTTGTTGATAGAAACCCTTCTTCCCTAGACCAAACTCATCATAACCTGTTTCTGAAAATTTAAGTTTTAAATATTTATACATGCCAGGCTTGGCGGCCGTCTTAAAAATAAAATCATTAAAATAACAGAAAGCAAAATAAATAGCTAATGTGAATTTAAAACATCAATTTCAGATTTTAACTGCGCACTTCGATTCTCTGTTACACAGTATGTTTATAGCATCATTCCAACAAAAGGTACGACAAAAAATGGTGTTATATCCAATTTTATTAAGCACTGGGCCTCAATTACATTTCTTAACAGATTTTTAATCGGATATTAGTCATTTTAATTATAATCTTCTACTTGAAGTTAATGCATGATGTCAAACAAAACAAACCGTTAGCTACAAAGAAAAATAATAAATAATATTGTCATTCCCCAAAGGAACAATTTTGCATTAAACAACAAAAATATGAATACCATGCTTTGGGGTTACATTGCCCAAATGCAATGTGAAAAGAAATTTGAAATTTATAGAATAATTCGTGACCATCTTAAAATTGCTGCTACATTCATTTTAAAAGTGAGCAAATAATAGTACACACATATGTTGCATAAATAACTAAAATGAATAAGTCGAGAATGAATTTCAGCGTCCCGCCAAGTAGGCACACGCCAATTTCTGATGTCCGGCCGACGTGATAGTGGCTGCTCTACTTCGGACCCTCATGTCCGAACACCCAACACAACTATCCTCTGGCCAAAATAACCCAGATTAATATCCCTAAGTCCACAAATCAAATGCACTCTACCGTTCGCCCCTCACACGCGATACAAACCAGACATCCAAAAACGCCGATCCGCGACTGGCTATTAAGCTTTAATCTCTCTTTACTGCAAAACCATTCTATTATCACTCACTAAAAGCAACGCCGACCACCACCATCATACTCACAATTAGGCATTAAAACTCATCCCAACACAACTATCCTCTGGCCAAAATAACCCAGATTAATATCCCTAAGTCCACAAATCAAATGCACTCTACCGTTCGCCCCTCACACGCGATACAAACCAGACATCCAAAAACGCCGATCCGCGACTGGCTATTAAACTTTAATCTCTCTTTACTGCAAAACCATTATATTATCACTCACTAAAAGCAACGCCGACCACCACCATCATACTCACAATTAGGCATTAAAACTCATCCCAACACAACTATCCTCTGGCCAAAATAACCCAGATTAATATCCCTAAGTCCACAAATCAAATGCACTCTACCGTTCGCCCCTCACACGCGATACAAACCAGACATCCAAAAACGCCGATCCGCGACTGGCTATTAAGCTTTAATCTCTCTTTACTGCAAAACCATTATATTATCACTCACTAAAAGCAACGCCGACCACCACCATCATACTCACAATTAGGCATTAAAACTCATCCCAACACAACTATCCTCTGGCCAAAATAACCCAGATTAATATCCCTAAGTCCACAAATCAAATGCACTCTACCGTTCGCCCCTCACACGCGATACAAACCAGACATCCAAAAACGCCGGTCCGCGACTGGCTATTAAACTTTAATCTCTCTTTACTGCAAAACCATTATATTATCACTCACTAAAAGCAACGCCGACCACCACCATCATACTCACAATTAGGCATTAAAACTCATCCCAACACAACTATCCTCTGGCCAAAATAACCCAGATTAATATCCCTAAGTCCACAAATCAAATGCACTCTACCGTTCGCCCCTCACACGCGATACAAACCAGACATCCAAAAACGCCGGTCCGCGACTGGCTATTAAACTTTAATCTCTCTTTACTGCAAAACCATTATATTATCACTCACTAAAAGCAACGCCGACCACCACCATCATACTCACAATTAGGCATTAAAACTCATCCCAACACAACTATCCTCTGGCCAAAATAACCCAGATTAATATCCCTAAGTCCACAAATCAAATGCACTCTACCGTTCGCCCCTCACACGCGATACAAACCAGACATCCAAAAACGCCGATCCGCGACTGGCTATTAAGCTTTAATCTCTCTTTACTGCAAAACCATTATATTATCACTCACTAAAAGCAACGCCGACCACCACCATCATACTCACAATTAGGCATTAAAACTCATCCCAACACAACTATCCTCTGGCCAAAATAACCCAGATTAATATCCCGAAGTCCACAAATCAAATGCACTCTACCGTTCGCCCCTCACACGCGATACAAACCAGACATCCAAAACGCCGATCCGCGACTGGCTATTAAGCTTTAATCTCTCTTTACTGCAAAACCATTATATTATCACTCACTAAAAGCAACGCCGACCACCACCATCATACTCACAATTAGGCATTAAAACTCATCCCAACACAACTATCCTCTGGCCAAAATAACCCAGATTAATATCCCTAAGTCCACAAATCAAATGCACTCTACCGTTCGCCCCTCACACGCGATACAAACCAGACATCCAAAAACGCCGGTCCGCGACTGGCTATTAAACTTTAATCTATCTTTACTGCAAAACCATTATATTATCACTCACTAAAAGCAACGCCGACCACCACCATCATACTCACAATTAGGCATTAAAACTCATCCCTCGACAGATTTTTTTTTTACATCTATAATTACTTATTTTACAAGTAATACTTATAACAATTTCAAAATTAATTTAAATTGGAATTTTAATTATAAATACCCCCACCCTTGTTTAAAGTAATCCTGTGTTACACTCAGCTTTCGTCCTTTTTTCCTTTTTCTTTTTTAAAAAACAACAACATAATATTACAATGATATGTATCCAGCTCGGATACCAACATCTACATATTTTACAAGCAAGTTACCATATTACAATAATATGTATCCAGCTCGGATACAAACATCTACATATTTTACAAACAGGTTTCCATAAGATCTTATACAGCTCAAAGTAAATTAACAAAGTAATACTTAATACGAAATAAAAAAATAAACATAAAGAATTTATAATAACTGTAACTACTATCTTAACAAATAAAATTTATCAAAGTGACTTTTAGTTGTCGCATTATTATATATTAATCATTTCTTCTTGCTTGTTACTTTGTACCATTTGCTGTATTCGAACTGATGAACCAAGGTTCCGGAAACTAGAGCAAAAGCTCCACACCACCCTGTCATGTCTTCCAATCTATTTTCATATAAGCTAACCTCCAAACTTCATCTTAAACTAATTAGCAAATATTGTTTACTATTTGTACAGATAAAGTAACCCCTAGTTCATTATTATGATTATTTTAACTCATTTATTTATTTAATAGTTTTAACTTAACTCTAAATCTATCAACTTTACGGCTCTCTACAATTTACACATCTGCACAGCAGCAACACTAATTATTCGCTGTCACATTATTGGCCATTTGTCTGTTAAATACTGGCATCTTTTAATGTTTTATATGTTTGGTATTGGTTCTACAATCCAAGTTAAAGCTATCTTCAAATCTGCACGTAAGTTTATTTTTCATATTTTTAATACCTTACATCTATAAATGTTTCTTATGTCGTATAAATATTGCATTTTATATTGCACCTTTTAACCCTTCAAAGCAGAAGGTCACGTATCCTTACATGTTGCGTTTTTTAATGACTGTGCGAAACTACAGATCATGTTGCTTATTTTCTTTCCTTTTTTTTTTACCACTGTTATTTACATTCTCTACTGTAAAGCAAGTTCAAATTAACTTATATTGTCGAACATTTAAGTACAATATACTTTGACTTACTATGTTATTTGAGCATATATACAGTATGTTTGTAGATTATGTATGTGTGTGTGTATATATATATATATATTATACTAGTACACATCGTAAACTTTTACACAAATATATGTGTCGTATGCATGCATCATTTTGAGATTACCTCATGCCATATAGTTTATCAATAAACATTGTATACATAACTAACTTGATTCGTTTGTACTATTGAAACTTCACGTCAAGCCTTCACTTCAAAACTGAGTGCTCCCTTTTTTTTTTTTTTTAATGATAATTGAACTTTAAATTTTATCCATTTATTTATTTGATTGTTCAATTTGTATTTACATGTATGTATATATTTCTCTTCCCGATTTTTATTTTCGTCAATAAATTATATTATTCTAAACCTATTTGAGTATGTTATTTGTACATTTTAATTCACTCTGATTGAGCTGACTTTTTCCTGGGTTTTTTTTTTTTTTTAACGGTTATACCAATATAATAAAATACTATTTCACAAAGCAGCTCTTGAATACAGAAGAAAATAAAACAAACGTAAGTAAACAATACAATTAATCATGAGTTAAAAGGATATGAAAATCCATTAACACTTGTACAATCTTCTTTATCGCCTTCTTACAATAATAATCATTATAGATTTTAAATTTATCCCAGTTGACAAAATCACTGGGTAAGGTCTCTCTTATCTGTTTGAAGTTATTACAAACGAATAAACAATGTTCTACCGTTTGCGTCTGACCACAGAAGCAAAGATCGTTCTTATTGTGGAATCTCTTCTGATAGGCCGCAAAGCAGCCATGGCCAGTTATTGCTTGATTCTTGAGGAAGTCTCCGCATAAGCGGTCTTCACTGACAGTCTTATAAATTTGGTATGTCCATCTACCTTTTTCTGAGTTGTTCCAATCTTGCTGCCATAAAATGAATAATTTATACAACTAAATAACATACATTCGACGTTTCAACAGACAAAATTTATTTATTCCAAATACGAAAAGACGGCCGACAAGCCTGGCATGTATAAATATTTAAAACTTAAATTTTCAGAAACAGGTTATGATGAGTTTGGTCTAGGGAAGAAGGGTTTCTATCAACAAGTCATGCTTAACCACTTCACTTAGATGTGAAAAATTTGTGATTAGGAAATTAAGTACCAGAACTTAATAAGTTTGGATATTTGATATCACACCACTTTTTAGTCATAAGTTTTGTTTTGAAGCTTGGCGTTTTTTTACTTTTAAAAGGTTTTTTAGTGGATCAGATTATCCTGCATAATTTTCGTAAATTATTAATACTTAAGTACACTTTAAAATTTAATTGTCTCTTTTTTGGCTACATAGATTAAAAATTTTCGGGTAAGTAGTACTCGACCTTTTTTAAAGAATTAATAATTAATGTCTTTATTTTTATGAATTAATCTATAGCCCTAACCTATGTCTGGCGAAAATTTAAAAAATGTCTCTTAAAAGACATTTCATCTCTCTGAAAACAAAATTACAAATTTTAGATCGGCTCAAAAGATATCATATGCCGCCAAATCCTTGGATTTAAATGAAGCGACAATACGGACTATAAGGAAAAATGAACAGAAAATTAGAACAGTCTGCGGCAACGAAATCTCTATCTCCTTCAACATGACATCTCATCCTAGGACAGAAATAATTGAGCAGATGAAAAAAGCCCTTAGCATCTGGATTGAAGACTGTTAAAAAAGCTGATTCCACTGACAGTGATGTAGCGAGCATAACTGACGTCCGGGGCAGAATACCTTTTTGCCGCATGGTCTCTGGGACCAAATGGCTCAATGGTCTTGGGGACCATTTGGAGCCTCTCAGCGAGTGGTGCCCGGGGCATGATAGACCCCTCGCTACGCCACTTTCCACTGAGCACCAATATTATTAAACAAAGCCTTGAACAAAGCCTTACAAAGCCTTGAAAATTTTACGACTACTTAAAGGAAAATGGAGAAACTACTACTAATCCAGATTTTGTAGCCAGCAAAGGGTGGTTTGATCGTATGAGAAAACGCTTATCAACACAAATCCTAAAAATAGAGTGTGAATTCTTCAGCCGATAAAGAAGCAGCCGAAATTTATCCAATGGAATTGAAAAGAATTATTGAAGAGGGTGAATATTCAACACACCAGGTGTTTAATACGGACGAGACTGCTCTTTGGTGGAAAAAAATGCCCAAGAGGACATATGAGGCGGTGAAAGGCAAAGTGGTGTAAGTCCCATTTTCAACTGTTTTTATTTGAGGGCAAAAATGTAACCTCCAAGTTCAATGTATAGTGAATTACGAATAATTATTTTTTGCAATATTATAATAATTATTATAAATTATAATTTGTTCAATTTATAGTGGAATTTTTTGCAGTTTTGCAGCAAAACGTTGTGGACTGACACCACTTTGCCTTTCACCGCCTCATATATTTCTAAAGACGAAAACGTTGCGCCAGGTTTCGAGGTATCAAAAGACCGTGTAACATTACTTATGAGCGGTAATGCTTCAGGCGATCACATGGTAGTCTATGCTTGTTTATAATTCTCTTAATCCTCGTGCAATGAAAAACCTAAAAAAGAGTAATTTACTGGTATATTGGGCACCAAATAAAAAAGCTTGGATGACTACTGAATTATTTAAGAAATGGTTTCTAAACTGTTTTGTACCAAGTGTGGAAAACTACTTAAAACAGAAAAATTTAGATTTTAAAAGTTCTACTTATATTGGATAATGCACCCAGCCATCCGCAAGATTTAAATAACCCAAATATCAAAATAATATTTTTACCTCCAAATACAACTGCTTTACTTTACTCCAACCGTTATATCAGGGAATTAAGCTACATTTAAAACCAATTACATAAAGAGATCACTACAATGGGTTTTGAACAAAATCGGTGATGAATCTATGGACGTCAAGGAGGCGTGGAAACTGTTCACAATTTTGAACAGCATTGATCTAATAAACTCATCCATCACAGAAATATAACCGACGACATTCAATAGTTGTTGGGGGAAAATATGACCGGAGTCAATTAAAAGTGAAAATTTGATCGATACAGCAGAAAACAGAATGGATGCAGTAGTAGAAATTGCTATGTCTCTAGGGGGGAAGTTTTTTACGATATGACTGCACAAGATATCCAAGAATTACTGGTGGAAGAAGAAATTGATGAAGCAGGTTTAGTAGAAATGATATCTGGAATTCATGAGAACTCAGAAGATGATAGCATAGGTGAAGACAAAGAAGTTAAAAAGTTTACTCTGCAGAGCATAAAGAAAGGCCTAGTCTTAAATGAGGATCCTTCAAATGAAAGGAGCACATATTTTAAAAGAGAACTTCATAAGTGCTTAGCACCATATAAGGAAATTTATAAAGATCTTTAAATTAAAAGCAAGCGACCTAAAATAACAGAGTTTTTGTGAAAGGTAGAGCATGGATCTGAAGATAATGCAGAAAAATGCTCAGAGGATAAGGATATCTTTCCAAAAAGATAACGTCCTCGGTTAATATTGCTTAGTGATGACGAAGAAAACATTGTTTAGTTCATATTATTATATATTACTTCTTAAGAAAATTTTAATAAATATATTTATCTTAACTATGAAAAAATAATAGCATGTTTTTTAATTTTTTGAACCTAACCCCCTTTTCATACTAGTTTTTTGTTTCGCATAACACGGCAATTTTTTAGAACGTAACTCCCGTGTTATACGGGGGTTACCTGTACTTGATCAATATCATAGAAAATTGATTCTGCATAGTTTAAATTCACAGGTAAAGGGCTTAAGTACAATGTTAGGTGGTAAAGAACTAGATCACTTTAAGAAAATAAAGGGTATAATACTGAAGGAGTTTCATATTACCCCCTTACAACATAAAAAGAATTATGTCAGTTGTGTTAAAAACCTAATGAATCGTACGTACAATATGTGAATAGAGCGGAAACAGCCTTATATCTATACCTACAGTCAAGAGAAGTTTCAACGTTTGAAAAATTAAAATAATTATTAATTGTAGATAAAGTTAAAGAACATTTACCAACTCGTAGTCAATCACACATTTACCTGAAGGAAACAGAGTCTTGGTCATCAGTCTCAGAGTTGGCACGTGAAACAGACAATTACGTGGTCCAGGTTCCCACGGGTCCGAATTATAACAAGGGTAATTACGACGTTGACTATCGAGTGAAAAATGAAGATAATGATCATAAACAGGATACTGGGAATGGGAATAATAGTAACAATATAACAGGAACAAAATTTTATTCATTTTCCAGAGAATGAGATGGATAAGAGACATTTTAAAATAGATTGGAAAAAGGGTAACACAAAGACGAGGTCGAAAATGGGAGTACTCGAATTCAGAAAATGGGCGAAAGGATCAGGCTTGCGAGAAAAGACCACTGGTTTGCTATTTTTGTTCTCGCCCGGTGCATTTTAAACAAGAGTGTCCATAAAAGGGAAAAGTTCTAAAAAGTAAATCGAAAGGGGAGGTCGTAAATCATTAAGGAACTGAAACCAATATAGACAATTGTTTCAAACCCTATTTGGAAAAAGCACTGATAAACGGGGTATCGAGGAATTACTTGCAGAATACCTGGGCTGGAATAGATCGTTGTGATAGAAGCTGGGTTCGAACCGAAGACCTGAACGGAGAAGTCACATGGGTTCGTCAACCTCTAAATAATGAGTGTATTTGTTTTCCGTTGGCTTGGGTGACAATCAAAGGGGATTTTGGTAGTGCTGTAACTAAAGCATCGATTAAACCTACCTTGAGTTAATCGCTGCTTTAGTTACAGCAGTCGAGTTGAACAAGGCTGTTTTCTTTTGGGTAATAAGACGACGGAGCTCATAGATGAGAAACTAAACAGAATTCCGATAAATGCAGTTGTTACGCGGAGCAACCGAAATAAGCAAAGTGAATCAGCTCAGGAAGAACAGGGGAAGTTAGATCAAAGCCCAGAACCTCCAGCACAAAAAAATGGACAATGAGTTGATACTCGGAGAGGTGTCAGGTGTTTTTCCAGGAATCCAGTCCAAAGATTCCGGTTTAAAAACAGTTACGCCAAACGAATTTGGGGGGAGGGACAGAGGGCTTGTGCCATATTGACAGCACCATGGGGAAAAGCGACTGAGAAGGACTCGGGGGAATTTTCCGAGGTTAATGATAAACTTGTTCGCACTCGCGTTCAAAGAACGGTGAGCAGAGAATACAACTGCGTGTGCCTTTAGAATACAGAAGGGGGATTCTAGTTTTGTGTCATGAACGGGTGGCAGGTCATTTCGGGTCAACTAAGACGGACAGGATACTTAGGTGTTATTACTGGCTGAACTGCTATCAGGAAATTGGGGAATCAGTGAGGTCGTGCGACACCTGTCAAAAGGTGAGGAAAAGTAACAACAAAAAGAAAGCTCCTTTGAAACCCATGCCAATAATAACGGAGGTGTTTACTAAGATCAATATAGATGTGGTAGGACCACTGCCACCGAATGAAAAGAATCACAGATATTTAATCACGTCCATATGCGTGTCATCAAAATATCCGGATGCAATTCCCGTGGAGGACATAAGTTCGATGGCTGTGATCGATGCATTGTCGCAGATATTCTCCAGAACGAGGTATCCTAGGGAAATACAATGCGATTTCAGATTCGGGGGGTCATTCACGAGTGAGCTGACTTCAAAATTTTTTAATACATCGGAATCAAGGTTAGCCACAGCAGTGTTTGCCACCCGCAATCCAACAGTGTTGAACGGGTTCATTCAACATTAAAGAGTCTTGAAAGCTCTATACTTAGAAATGGGAAAAGAGTGGTTATTCGTTTTACCTATGGCTTTGTTTTCACTGCGTACTGTAACGCATGAGAGCAAAGGGTTTAATTCGCGGAATTGGTACACAGAAACTTTAAGAGAATTTTAAGAAAAATTTTATACCCTAGTTACTAGGGCCTAGTATATGAAAATTGGACAGAACAAGGGAATACGGATCAGAATGTAGTGTAATATGTTCTAAACTTCATGGAGAGATTAAAAACGTGTCAGGAACTGGCAGGAAAAGAGTATGATGGAAAGTAGAGATAAGCGGAAGTTGTGGTATGATCAAAACGCGGTCTTAAGGAAATTTAAAATCAGATACCAAGTCCTGGTGTTAGCCATGTCAAAACCCAATAAAATGGCATTCAATTGGATTGGGCCAGGGACGGTCACTAGTATTATCTCCGAAACGAATTATACCGTTGATATTCCGTTGAAGAGAAATGAGTCCACAATTTACCATGTAAACATACTTAAACCTTATCATCATCGGCCTGAGTAAGTAAATCTCCTAATAGATCGAAATAACGAGGAATTTGAGGAGGACGCGAAAATTCCCTATCCATCAGCGGACCCTACACAGATGGATTTTTGGGAAATTGTCAGCGGGAGTGAGTTAGAAAATTGGCCATCCGTCGACCAAATAGGGCGGTTCCGGGGTGTGATAGAATAATAGAAGAATTTTCTCTTCCGATCCAGGGAGAACCCCGCGAATAGAATTCCTATATGTCTCCTCGACAAATAGGAATATTAAGGGAAGAGATCAGTAGGCTTTTGTCCTTATGCGTAACAGAAGTAGAACAGTCAGTTTGTACGTCACCTATGATTTTAGTTGAGAGTCCGGGGAAGGACTCACGACCCTGTGTGGACTACCGGAGACTTAATGCCGAAACCAGGACGTAGTTTTTCCCTCTCCCTAACATAGAGGAAGTTGTAGAAAGGGTTAGTGTGGTGTCTATGATAACGCTAATGGATTTGACATAGGGTTATTTTCAAATTCCCTTAACAAAACGGGTGCAGAGGTATGCGGCTTTCGTGACCCCTTTTGGGACATTTGTACCTAAGGTTATGATGTTGGGAATGGTAAATGATCCGTTTTACTTCTTTAAATTGATAGCAAGTGTTCTGGCGGGTTTGGAACATTTTGCGTTACCGTACGTAGACGACATAACCATTTTCTCACCGGACTGGGACAGACATTTAAGGTATATAGATACAGTTTTATAAAATTTGGGAAAGCCAATCTAACGGTAAAACCCTCCAAGTGAAATTTCGCACACGATCATGTCAGGTTTTTAGGGCCTGGGGTAGGTTCCGGAAAAGATCCCAAAGCGTGGTAAAGATGCAAACGATAAAAGAGTTCCCTGTGCTGGAAACCAACACGAAATTAAGTGCGTTTAGGGGATTAGCGGGTTATTACTCCCGATATGTGAAAAACTATGCGGCCATAGCGGTTCCGTTAACCAACGCTTTAAGGGGTAAAATCAAGAAAGAAAAGATAAATTGGGCAGTCGATTGCAACAGGGGATTTGAGGAGCTAAAATCCCACTTGATGAAAAGCCCAATTCTATACGCGCCCGACTATTCAAAAGAATTTCTGGTGCAGACGGCGCTAGTTTATTCGAGTCGGACGTCGTTCTATCACAAAAACACGACGAGGAAGAACACCCGATAGTATTCCTTCTCGTCGTGTTCTCGCGAGCTGAAGAAAATTATAGCACAGTAGAGCGGGAATTAGCCTTAATAACGTTTGGGTTAAAAAAACTAAGTCACTACCTCGTCGGTCGAAAATTCCTCATACAAACGGATCCCAATCCATTAGTTTTCCTGAAGAAATGATGGGGACAAATTCCAAATTAACGCGGTGGGTCCTATGTTTACAACAATACAATTTCGAAATTGAACATAAACCGGGTAAGTTAAATGAAAACGCGAATAGACTAAGTAGGAAGTAAAGGTGTTGGCGCCCTTTTTAGCGCGATTCTGCGCCATTTGGCGAATTGGCTGCTCGCCAAGCTTTTGCTTGGGAGTTAATATGATAGAAAATAGAATGTGATTTAAAAATGTGGACGGATGTTTGGTTCGTTCCACAGTTGTATCCAATAATGAAGTTTTTTGTAGTGTAGTGTTTCGAGGTGTTGGTGAATTCAATAAATGTTTGTTAGTAGAATTACAGTCTGCTTATTATCGATTATAAAATTTAAAAACCTAACGTCAACATCTTATTTTTTGGTTCGTCGGACACGGACATTTTGGATAGAGAATGGATGCAACTAGTTTGAATAGACGTAGGGGCAGTATAAAAGCCCAAATAACAAAAAAATCGAAAATTAGTTTTGATGAAATTAAAAACTTTGACAGATTAGATATTCAAAACAAATTAGAAACTTTAGAAAAATTGGAAAATAGACTTGATGATTTAAAAATGGAATATTACAAGGTAATAAAAGACGAAGAAGTGCAAGATTGCGAATTACAATTTGAGGAAATGGATGATGAGCTTCAGAAGCAAAAGGTAAGGTTGAAAAATGCTTTAGAACTTAAGCAAATTAATGCCTTTGAACAATCTAATAATAAAACTGTGCATGATAATTTTCAAGGCAATAAAAGATTAAACATTAAACTTCCAGAAATTACCTTACCTAAATTTGATGGAAATTGTGAAAACTGGAAAATTTGATAGTATAATTGTAACTAATGAAATGTTATCTGATAGCCAAAGGCATTTTTATTTGCAATCTTGTCTTGTTGGAAATGCTAAACAAATCCAAAGTATTGACGACACATTTGATTCGTTATTAAATGCTCTTAAAAATCGTTACCAAAATAAACGATTAATTATAAATAGCCACATAAATTCTCTACGAGGATTAGAAAATATTGCATTTGAATCGGCTGAGAAGCTAAGAATGCTTTTAGATTGTGTATTAAAACACGTCAGAGCTTTAAAAGTAATGAAAATTGAAATGGATAATTTTAGTGAAAACCTTCTAATAAACATAGTGTTGTTAAAGCTAGATAGAATAACACGTAAAGAGTATGAGATGACTTTAACATCTTCGGATTTGCCAAAGTGTAATGCATTTATTTCGTTTCTTGAAGAAAGATGTCAAATTCCTGAAAATTTCCAAAAAAAAACTGGTTGCAATGTGAAACCTAAACCTCCGCATTTCCAAAACAAGGCAAAAAATTTCGTTTTAAATTCGAAGAGTGCATTTTGTAATTTATGTAAAAAATCATCGCATGCTTTATATACCTGTGACTTATTTTTGAAAATGAACCCTATCGAAAGATATAATTTTGTTAAAAGACATTAGCTCTGCCTTAACTGCTTATCTCAATCGCATCAGTAAAATAACTGCAATTCAAAATATGCATGCAAATTCTGCAAATCGGAACGTCATAATTATCTATTGCATAGAACGCAGAATGCTGTTCCTTTAGAGACTGTGGCGACCCTTCAGGAATCCGCAAATACAGACAGCAATTCCGCTTTAAATCAAATTGATAGTAGACATGATGACGCCGATGAATCTCGAACACGCTCTTCGTGTCTTGCAATTAAAAAGAAAGTGATTTTGGCTACTGCAATTGTTTAAGTAAGAAATAAAAATAGATCTGTAGTGAAGGTGCGTGCAATACTTGATTCCGGCAGTCAAATATCAGCTGTCTCCATAAATTTTGCAAACATTCTAGGTTTGAAGCAAAGGAAAATAAATATGTCAATTTTGAGTTTAGCAGGCAGATTAATTAGTGTAAAAAAGGAAACAACTGCCATAATTTCGAATTTCGATGAAACATTTTCGGCGTCTGTTATGTAGAAATGTTAATCTTACCCAAGGTCACTGATTTAATTCCAGCTTCTGCTATAGATATTTCGCAGCTGCGCATTCCACAGAATATAATTTTAGCTGACCCTAATTTTTATAAATCTAGTAAGGTTGACAGTCTAATTGGTGCTGAATTATTCTTCGATATTTTGAGGGCTAACACAATCCACATTACTAGCTCTTTAATTATGAAAGAAACTGTGTTTGGCTATATAGTTAGCAGAACAATAAGGGGTTCGTCAGAACTAAAACATTGTGGTTTCATCTCCCAATTAGATGAATTAGAACAAAATGTTAAACAATTTTGGAACTTAGAAAATATGGAAGATTCATCCAGTTTAAAGGATGGTGAAATGGAATGTGAAAAAATCTTTTGTGAAACGTATCGTAGGGATGAATTTATAGGGAAATACACTGTAAACCTACCAATAAAGGAAAAATTGAATTTGAGAGATTCAAAAAATTAGGCTAAAACGCGATTAGAAGGTTTATAGAAAAGATTAGATAAAAACCCTGAAATGAAGAAACTTTATACCGATTTCGTGAAGGAATACGAAACATTAGGGCATATGGAGGAAGTGACATTGACAGATAATTTAAATTGCTATATAATGCCCCATCATGGAATCTTAAGAGAAGATAGCACCACAACTAAGCTGCGTGTGGTCTTTGACGCCTCCGCGCCTTCGTCGAATGGGATTTCATTAAATAGTAATTGCTTACTCAAAGGTGGTGTTGTTCAAGATGATTTATTTTCGATGGTTTTGAGATTTCGTAAGCATAAAATAGCCTTTCTTGCCGACGTACAAAAAATGTACAGACAAATTTGGGTAAACCCGGAACAAAGAAACTTGCAGTGTATATTATGGAAGAACAATTCTAAGGAAGAGGTTAAATTATTTCAGTTGAAAACGGTTACGTGTGGTACTGCAAGCGCCCCATTTTTGGCCACTAAAACAATTATTGTTTTAAACAGAGTATTAAAACAATTAGCTCTTGATGAAAGGGACCATTTTCCCTTAGCTTCAATTGCTACAATGTCGGACTTTTACGTAGATGACGTCTTAACAGATGCAGATGATATTGCGACTGCACTTGAGTTACAACAACAATTAACAAAAATGTTAAATGGGGGGGGGTATGGTACTCCACAAATGGTGTTCGAATGAACAAGAATTACTAAATCATGTTTCGGTCAGTCAAAAGGAATATGACTTCGTGGAAACTAATAACACCGTAAAAACACTTGGTGTAAAATGGGAGCCAAAGGAAGACAATTTTTATCTTAAGATCTCGTTAAGTTCAAGCTCTTCTACGAAACGTTCGGTTTTGTCAGAAATAGCTCGTCTTTTCGACCCTTTAGGACTCTTAGGTCCAGTTATCACGCAAGCTAAAAAATTTGTGCAAAAATTATGGCAGATGAAAATTGACTGGAACGATGAGCTGCCGTATGAAGAAGGGGATCAATGGAAAACATTTCATTGAAAATTTTTGGAACTTAAGAGAATTAAAGTACCCCGCTACGTGCTGATGAACCCTGTCACAGTAATCAAACTTCATGGATTTTCAGATGCGGCAAAAGAAGCATATGGAGCAGTCGTTTACCTTCTTTGTATTAATAGCACGGGAGAAATTAAAGTTAGTCCTCTTTGCAGTAAATCAAGAATCGCTCCAGTAAAGGAAATTACTATTCTGCGTCTAGAATTATGCGGTGCGGTTCTTCTGGCAAAATTAGTGAAGTAGGCGATAGATGCTCTAAGGGTTAACATTAGTAAGGTGGTTTTGTACACAGACTCACAAATTGTATTGGCCTGGATTGCAAAGCCACCATCACAGTTGAAATTGTTTGTAAAAAATCGTGTTAGCATAATTCAAGAGCTTACAGAATTAAATGCTGGAGGCATGTCACCTCAAAAGAAAATCCTGCTGATGTGCTTTCAAGAGGTAGGGATCCAAATAAAATTGAAACGTACAAGATGTGGTGGAATGGTCCATCATTTTTGCACTTAGATACAGAAGATGAACCTAGTAATATTGAACCTATAGAAGACACAGAGCTTTATTCACGAAAATTGAAAGAGGTGCCCAGTGAACGTAATGCTTTTGTACAAAAACTAGAAACCCCTGCACATTTCTTAGTCGGATCATCTTTGGTTGCCTTACCTGATCCTGACTACCTTGAAATTCCCATGAACAGACTAAATAGATGGCAGTTGGTGCAAAAATTTGCACAATTACTTTGGAAAAAGTTGTCTAATGAATATTTGAATAGACTTCAACAAAGACCAAAATGGTTCAGGGGATTAGTGAATTTCAAGGAAGGTGATATAGTACTAGTTAAAAATTCGGATAATGCAGGATACCTAAAATGGCATCTTGCAAGAATTGTCAAGACAAATGAGGGTACGGACAATATTACAAGAGTTGTTACAATTAAGGATAAAACTGGAACATTTCAGCGTCCAGTGACAAAAATTACATCCTTACCATTTGTAAATTAATTCAAGTTAATGTCATGTAATAAATATTGTCATAGAATTGTATGCATAGACTATGTAAATGTATGTATGAGTATCTATATTTGTGTAATATTGATGAATGTAATTGTTGTAGTTTCTAAATGTAACTAGTAATTTCGAAATGTTTGTAGTGTAAAAATATTTTTTGATGTAAGTGTTGTAATGCCCTTTCACAATTACAACGGGGACAGGATGTTGGAGCCCTTTTTAGCGCGATTCTGCGCCATTTGTCGCCAAGCTTTTGCTTGGGAGTTACCGAAAATGGTAGAAAATAGAATGTGATTTAAAAATGTGGACGGATGTTTGGTTCGTTCCACAGTTGTATCCAATAATGAAGTTTTTTATAGTGTAGTGTTTCGAGGTGTTGGTGAATTCTATAAGTGTTTGTTAGTAGAATTACAGTCTGCTTATTATCGATTATAAAATTTAAAAAACTAACGTCAACAAAGGGGTTGCGGTAGTGTGACTGTTCTGTTTTTCTTGAGAGGAAATTAGACAAAATGCTGTGTATATTGCTATGTTTTTAATTCAGGTCAAACTAATATGTAAATGCATAGTAAATTGTGTGTTCTCTTAGATATGAATCTACTTTTCACATAGGTTGTTCAAATGAAATTTTGTGTGATTATTAATTTTAGAATGTCAATTGTATAGTGGAAGTCACTTTTGTTAATATGTGCTAGAAGGAAGTTTCTGTTTTAAGTATTGTAAGCGAATTAAAAGGCCTAATAAACTTCCATGTATTAATGTTTTTGTTCGGATGGGCATTACTGAGGCATTCCACGGGAAGGCCCCGCCGCTGGTCCGGGCCGAACCGGACGGTATCGCTCCGCCAGTCTCGCCCAGTCCCGGTGCAGTGCCTCTATTAGTGCGGTCGTTTCGACCCGCACTAATAGAGCGGTAGCAGACAGGAAGATTCTCAAAACTGAGTATGCGAGTATTTTAGCATAAAATTCTGGACTCTCGTAATTTTTAATGTGATAATGGCTGAAGTGGGCTTATCTATGTGACTTCTCTAGGCAAATTTTCAGGTAGGCTTTTCCTGCAAATGATGAAATTTCACCCCTGAAATTTATTTTAAGGGGGGAGGGGAGTTGTAGTAACGTGGCTATAACCTCCTCTTAACCAGTGGTCGTTTCGCAGAAACGGCAGTCAAATGTGTTTAAAAGGTATTTTTTTCATTTGGTCCATTTTTGGAAAGAGGCAGCTGACTGCGGTTACAAATGGTTTCAATTAGCATCCAATGTTCCCTCGTACCGCTTGATCATTAAGGACCAGATGGCGTTAAGCACCATTTGTGGTCTATTTTAGAGCCGCCTGAAATTTTCTGAATAGTAATCTAGATTGGTCTAGAAGGTTCGAAAGATGTTTAAAAATGGTCGAGCAATCCCTGTCACGACAGAGGTTTTTGGGAGCGCCAAAGAGACGGACTGAGAAGCGGCTGATCAGAGAGAGCACCGGAGGCTATCACCAGAGGAAGGATCGAGGGACTCGCAATTCTGCGGGAGAAGGCTTTCAGTCGATCGTCGAGTAGAGCCAGATTGATACTGCATGTAACTTCATTGTAAATACTTTGTACATATTTTATACCAAGGAAAAGAATAAGAGCTAAACTCGAATGAACGGCTCTGTCCTCTCTCGGAAATAATCTTTCTCAAGTACTCAAGTGTTGTTGTGGAGAGTGTTATACCAGCCTGAAAGAAAAGTACGGATAGGTGAGGAACAGGCATTCAAAACAAGATTTTATTGCATTGTCAAAATAGATTGATGATTAGAGCAACTATCTGTCAATCAGATATGTGTTTATAGGTATAGACCGACCTTAGCAGTTGGTTCTTAACTTTATGAAACATTTTTCATATTTAAATAGTCTTTGTTGAATATTGGTCTTGTCATAACACCCGACAATCTTTTTGTACTTCCTAGAGGTGTTTTTAATCACTGTCAACGTATAATTTAAGATCCGTCCCTCCATGAGGTCAGAAAGGGTGGGGAGGGTAGATCACCCAGATGTCACCCCTGGGGGAGGGGTTCTTGGTCGAAATGGAGGTAGCACTTAACTAACACTGATTCTGACCCTCGTGGTGCTATTGTAAACCGGAGACTACCGCACAGGCCCCAAAACCTATATGGACCTGGTCTGGAACACCTCCGTCAAGGGGACATTAGCAACAACAACATAAAATCCGCATTTTTGCTGTTCCATTTTCCTTCTCCAGTTTTGTAATCTTAATCTAAACTTGACCTAAAAACTACCGTTGTCTTATATGTGTTGCATTTTTTTAATATTTTTTCGGAAAGTTTTATACCTTCCTTTCTATCTCTTTAAGAATTTTTTTTACACGTGTTCGCGAGATTATCAATTCTTATCGCATAAAGGAAACACATGGAACCAGATCAGGATCTTTAAATAGTTGCTATTGCTTGGTTCCAAGATTTGAAGTTATATAAATGTAAAATATTTCCTGTAATTGTTTTTGTTTTGTTTCTATAGTTATCATTGAACGTCTATGAATTCGAAACGATTCATACCAGGGATTCTACTGTTACTATATTTTCCCCAGAGGTGGATGCCTCTCGCTTGAATTTATGACAAAATTTTAAATGTTTTGTTCTTATGTTTTATCTATTCTGAGTTGATAAAAACCCTGGTTTGATAAAAACCCGAAATTAAAGAACATACTTTTTTATATTGATTGATAATTTCATTTACTTGGGCGAAATATATTTATCACTTTCAAGAAGAATACCTGCGAATTTTAAGTGTTTTGGATGGAAATTTTGGTATTATCATGATATCTGATGTACTGATGTAACTGGTGCATTTGCTCCTACATCATGTAATCCGGAACATGATGACAGCACCATTTACATTTGAGCAATGAAATTATTTTTTTCTATTTAACAGTTTTGAGACACACAAACTCACATGAGTCAGATGTCTTATCAACTACAGCATAGATACACAGAAATGTTGGAATGTAGGGATGTTTCCATACAAGAAACGGAAACTTGGGGGGGAAGATGCAAGGAATAACACAGAGCATTATGAAAATTTATATGGAAATAGAAACAGAATCGAGGTAAAATGCAGCGTATAGTCAGAAATGAAGTTCTTGAGAATTTGTGGGAAGGGTATCTCTACTTCATGCATCCACGTAAAAATACAGCCAGCGTGAAGGATTGGAGTAAAAAAAGTCTTAATTTGATATTACCCAATAAACAGAGTACACTGAAAGTCGAACTACAGAATTACTCCAATGCACGAGGCGGGACCCGTCGTGGCGGCTATAAGGCCATCCGGGTGGTTTTCCCGTCCGTGGGTATAGACCGCAGTCGGCACCTGCCCCCCGCCGCACGGACCCAGACAGGCGCCCTGCCACCAATCGACACGAAGCCGGGACGGCCGGACAGAGGCGTGACGCCGCTCAGGAGTACTTGTTCTTGCGCCAAACTGGCGAGGGGCTGATTAGATCAGCCCGTCTTGACGAAATTTGGAATACTTGGAGAGGTGATTGCCAAGGAAGGATGCTCTGGGGCCTAGAACCCGACAGGACGCTATTAACGTGGGGTGGAGCGACGCGCGTAGGCCTGAAAAGAGAGAAAACCAAAGGAATTTTGCGGTATCGCTGAGAGGACTAGACGTTTTCCAACTCGAACTAAAAGGGAAAAGCTGGTCAATTTTGGAGGCGACAGCGCTGTCCCCGGGCCACGGTTGCTTGTTTTCTCGCTTGCGTTCATCGACACGAGGCGTGGCCCGCCCCTGCGTATGTTCCCCCGTGAAGCGGCGTGCTCAAAACTCCTTCGGACTTCGCTAATGTCCTCCGGAAAAAAATTCAGATCATTAAATCTGAGAAAAAAGTTAGAGAGACGACTAATAAAATAAACTAAACGAAAGAAAATGAAAACGAGCCGTACCAAGGTAGCTGACGGCGGGCTAGCCCTTGCGACATTACTCTTGTACGTGCCACTTCACTCATCATCGCAGACTACAGAATTACTCATTGTAAGACTGTCTCGTTAAAAACCTGATTCCTGTAACTCAAGTTCAACTGAAACTGGAAAAAGTTTTATTAATATACAGGATGATTCAAAATGAATATAGCGATTACAAACGGCTATAACTATTAATCGAAAAGAATTTATCGATAAGAATTACGATCAAGTCCGGAGATCTAGGTGGCCAAGAGCAGACCACATCGTCGGAATCTCCAGTTCGACCGAGCCAACGCTTTGGAAGATGTTGGTTTTAAAATGTGCGAACCTCCATACCCCAATGTGGGGGTGTTCCACCTTGCTGAAAGATGTATCCGGATTACATCTTTCAGCAAGATTACATCAAAGCGTTGGCTCGATTTCTTTGTATGGGGTTATGTGAAAGCCCTTGTGCATGTGCTTCCTTGGTGATAAACAATTTCGGAACTCAAAATGCGCATTTCTAATGCGCTTGCGTTGGTGACTCCACATATTTTTCAGAATGTATTGCGTGAAATGGACTACCGCTTAGATGATGTCCGTGCAGGGCCATTGTCAACTGAGCCAGGACCCGGGGCAAAACAATACAGTTGACCCCCTCCCTACTCAATATTTAAGCATTGCATACTTTTTTTAGTCAACTCTTATTTTAACCGGGCCCCTCGGAAACCCAGATCCCGGGTATTTTATCCCCCTGCCCCACCCCGATGGCGAGCGTGTGACCAAGGGGAGTCGCATAGAACATTTATAAAGTATGTAAACAAAATTTTGAACTTCCTTTTACATTCTGTGAAATTCTTATCGATAAATTCTTTTCTATTAAATAGTTATAGCCTTTTGTAATCGCTATATTCATTTTGAATCACCCTGCATATTGAAACTTTGTTTCCAATGTCTCTTTGTAAAAATAAATTCCACATTGAAAAAACAAACTTATTAGTGATGAGAACGAAGTCAGACTATGCCTTCAGCAAAAAAATATTAGAAAACTATCATTATATTAAAGAATATTTTGAAAATTAATATATATTTTAGTGCCAACTTATGATCAAATTATTTGAATTCAGCTTGGTTGCGAATAATTCATGTAACCTGGTTGTATAAACAGATTGAAAACAAAATTTTCATACAAATAATTGTAGTGTATTTTTACTTTTATTCCTGTAATTTTCTCCTTTTCCAGTCAAATTATCAAATTTATTTATTTATTTATTATTTTTTTTTTCAGTTCTTGTATTTTAGCTTTAGTGAAGCATTTTGAAGTCTGTGTGTGGTGGCAACAGTCTACATACATTAATTTTTTTCACATCTCTCCAGCTCGGTGGAACCCCTGTCACCGGTAAAGTAGAACTTGTTCTGGCCGCTAGTTAAAAGACGGTAATTTCTTGAATTCGGAAGTCTTGAAATTCGGAGAGAACTCACGATTAAAGGTACGGATGTATTGAACTTAACTTGCTGTTTTGTATTCTGATTATAAATTATGATCATAGTGATCATGAAATCGAAATTTCAGTTTCGAATTGCTAAGCTGTCACTAATGTTACCCAATTCTTACTTCTCTTTTAACAGCTTATGTCATCCTAATTTCGCGTTTTTTTCCTTTTTATTTAAATTACGCTTCTTTTCTCTTATGATTTTTTATATGCATAGAAATCAAATGATATATGCTTGCAAAAGCAATCATTGATTTTGAGAACACCATTCGAATCATGTTCTTAATACCCCCAACCTGCGAAATCTCATACTTTATATCTTATTTTGTCGTTAACCTCTTACACGAACTCCAAGTAAGAGCAGTGTAAATTGAATAATCATGTTGGATTAGCTATATATAGAGTATTTTTTGAAAGCGAAACATTATGCGCGCCCTTTTTTTCTCTTGAGTTACGTGGATACATTACTGAAGAAAATACGTGTACTATTGTCACTGTTATATTTTAACTTTTTCCAGTAACGTTAGTTATTTTGTATGTATTAAATTCTTGCTATCAGTTTTGTGTGCATAATGTATTCCGGTTTTGCAAGTAATTGTACGAACAAACAGCTATAGCTGTCATCTCTGTATTGATGCAAAATTACATAGATTTATCACATTAGGTGTATAATCCTATGGTTGTTAGTGATGAATTTTACTTATACTGAATAATTGGACTTTTTAATCATCTAAAAACACTGTAATTCAGCCCATTCCTCGTACTGGTTACATGATAAATGAATGGCAATAATTGCCTATTTTTGACAATCCTGTCTTACTGTTACCCAATTCCTACTGTAAAAAATAGTTAAAATGTTTTTAATTGTAAGAGCTATAAGTTATCAAATCATTGTGAATCTACACTTGATGCTGATAGATATGAAATAATTAAATTTTACTTTTTATCTTAGTACTGTTTTTTTTTGTTCTCAAATCATGTAACAGAGATATTAGCTCGTATACAGTAAATTGCAGTTAATTTTTTATATTCAACTGAATGTAGAATTAAAGTTATAAAGTTTGGTTTTAGGATTCTAAGTTCTTTATATGTTTCAAATCTAAAGTATTGAAAGTAGGGAGAGAACTGTTAAATTTAATGTTCAGAATTTTATACTTATTATTTGAATTACTTAAGGATTTGTCAGTTTATGAATATAACTTCAAAATAATAAAAGTTTCGAATTTTGAAATAAATTGCTCAAACCTGAATTATAATTTTGTCTTTCTGTTGCTCTAAAGGGGAAAAATTTCAAATCCTGTGTAGCTTGGCATCACTTGGCGAGCACTGTTATTCATTCTCAAATCATATAACAAGTGATATTACCTTGTTTACAATCAAATGAAATTAAGTTTTTTAATTCAACTGAATAAAGAATTAAAGTTATAAAGTTTAGTTTTAGGAACCTCACTAAATTAGATGTTTCATAATTTAGCCCGTTGGAAAGCAGCGAGAGAACTGTTAAATTTCATGTTCAGGATTTTATACTTATTATTTAAATAACTTAATGATTTGTCAGTTTAAGAATTAAAAGATAATTGGATGAACGTTTTGATTTTTGAAATAAATTACTGAAACCTGAATCATAAGTCTTTCTGTTGCTCTGAATTCAGGGGAAATTTTAAATCCTGTGTAGCTTGATGCCTTTTGCCGAGAAATTTTCTCTCTCTGAAGCTTTGACACTGGAAAAAAGTTCATTAATTTCATTTGCTCAGTATAAAAAGTTCTTATGACACTTTTAAGCAAATAATTGACCTTTTGTGGTGTAAGTATGTTAGAGTACTTAAAGCTTAACTTGATCAGGTTTGCTGTTTGACACCAGCACTGTGGTTGCTGAATCCATTTCAGCCTTTGAACAGAATAATCAAACAGGGTTTAAAAATCTAAAAACCCAAGAAGAGAGGCACATAAATAATAAAATAATCTGGGACTTGTTCTACTATACAATCATTCTACTTACTGGGTGCATACCTAATTGATAGAGAAAATTGATTAATTTTGACAGTCTTACCATACTTTTATATACTTCCTAATCTGAACTTAAAATTAATATGGTTTTACACTCGGATCATATTGCTGTGATGTACAAAATTGTTGTAAACCCGCACTAGATATTTGCTAATCTGTGCCCTTTTTTTAATTCTTTTATTTAATTCTAGTATTGTTCTTGTCCAAAGTAAGACAGGCATGAACATTTTAAACAATGCTGGTTTTCTTAATTTAATTGAATGAAAATTTGAAGTTTTATAGTTTGGTTTAGAAGAGAACTATTTAAAATATTACCTAACTAGCCTGTTATGAAGCAAAGAAAAAGCTCTTTGCTGTAATACATCTTTCCTTATATCCTAACGGGTAGCCCTCTTAGTATAGAACTCAAGATTCGAAATGTCTACTATTCTAAACTCGTGTGAGAGAAAATTCGCCACTTATTTAAACAGAGATCTAATTAAGAGCACTGGTACGTTCTACCTGTACGTGATTCTGTGTTTTCTTTCTGTAAAAACATTGTTTTATATCATAGGTGAACATTATGTGCAAAATAACTGTTAAAGAAGGTACAGTAATATAGTTCAGTAGTTACGGGACCTCCTGATTTGTTATGGAGCTCTGCAAGCCTATGTCAGAGCTTTGATTAAGATGACACTGTCACATTCCTGGTTTTCGACTCCGCCCCGTGATTGGGTATCGTGCAGCTTTGATGGCTTTCCTTAATGTTTATTTCTGTTCTACCTACTCGCTCTGGCATAGGCAAGGTATAATTTTTTATTCACTGATCTGATGTGATTTGAGTTTTTACAAGTATATGCTAGTGTATTTATTGATGAATGATTAGTTTTTTTTATATATTTGCTCTTATTAGGTTGGCCAGGATTGTTGCACAATGGCTGAAATAGTAAGTAAATTTAATATTTTTCCCAGTTCATTGTAGTTTTGTTCAGTATGGATTATTTGGTATGTAGTATATAATTACAAAACATGATTTTAGATCATATACATGGTGAGCTTTGCAGTACAGTCCTCAAACTCTTTTATATATTTAAAATTCAAACCTGTCATCAAATTCTTATCATTGATATTGATGAGTATGAGGAATCAGTGTAGACACATGATTATTTCCTGCTTAAAAGCTGTCAGTAATTCTTTAATCAGTAGTGTCATGTTATTCAAACCCTAAAATGATATTTACTGTCTTAAATTCTAAAACACTGTGCATTTAAGAAATTGACTATGTCATTTTAATAAATATGTTTAGAGGAGCGTTTCACACAAATAAGATTGAACATTTTATTTATTTCTTGCTATCATTCTTCTTAATTGGTATACCAAGTATCTCATAAATCAATTGTTTATGTAGCTCATGTTACTGCCTTTCGTCTACTGATTGATGATCATGTGACTGAATTCATCAATGCATCACGTCACTTTGGTGAGCCGTTGACTGCCATGGTAATTTATCAGCATTTCATTAATTGTTTTATATTTATTTATAGCCATGTTTCATTATAGATTTGAGGGTTTGTTTACAATTATGCTTCAAAACCTTCATGTTTGAAAATTTACATTATCTTTTATATATTACTCAGGTAATGTATACACTGCAGGTTTTTACTTTGATATAAAGTACGACATTTCATAATCCAAATCTCAGATCCATTAAGCGTTTCTAGGTACTTTTTCCTGAGAGCCATCCAGCTTTTACTTCTTTAGACTTCACGACATGGAGTTTTTGATATGGTAGGGTTGTTAGCCTTATGCCCAACCCCCACCTGGAGGACCAGTCCCCTGAAACCCAGGGGCAGGGTGCTTGGCTATACCCCCAGACGCTGGGTACCTAGTTTAGTTGCCTCTTACGACATACATAGGCTACATTGGGACTATTCTTTCACACCCGGTCACCACGCAGGCTGGTGAGAGGGTAATTTGGGAAAACTTCGAGAGAAGGCTGAGCCCACGTGGGGCTGTTATACCAATTATTATGATGATGATGATGAATGTATACATTAGACATAAATTACTTGAACTGACATTTCCTTCAGTCTGTAAATTATGATTTTTTAAGGAAACTCGGGCCTCAGTACCTTGCATAAGTCAGAAGCCGTGAAGTACCATGTTGAATTCATTGACAAAATCTTTTTTGTGGCATAACACAGTTATTGCAGTGTAAGTTTTCCTGTAATCCAAATAAGTTGATTGTGAGGCAAGTAACGTTATTGTTCTCTGTAACATGGAAAAAGTCTATTTGGGGCAGAAAATTCAGGCTATGGGGAAAATCTTCATTGTATCATATGACTTGTCTAAATGTGACTTTTGAAGTCACTGTCTTTTTTACTACAATAATTTCTCTAGAACATTATTGGTAACGACAGGTTTTTTTTTTCTTTTTCTTCTCCATGTTCTTTTTCTACATAGGCAGGAAAACTTGGGGGTCGATAAACTCTGACATTGTAGTCAGTGCTTGAAGAATATTTTCTACATAGTTAATTTTTTATTTAGAGATAAGAGTTTTATTATAATAGTATTTAAGGAAATAATGTGTAATACATATATATTTTGTTAAACCAAGATTTTATTGCTCACAGCAGTAAATGGAATTGTCATCTACTTATAAAAACTTATATGAAGGTCAACTCTCTTTAGGCATATAATATTAGTATAGTGATGATGTAGTATAATACTGAACCGAAAATGACAGAAATCTTTACAAAGTGGAAAAATTTAACTTAAAATATTGGGCTTTAAATTTTTTACAGTTACAGAGTGGAAAGTGAAGTTTTTTTTTGTTTTTTTAATAGTATTGGTTATTTCTTTTTGTAAAGATACTTAGAATAAAGTGTGAAGGAGTTCTAGAAGCTCTTTTTTTTTTTTTCCCTGCTCTAGTAAATTACAAGAGTATTTCAGTCTTCACTGTTTTTAGAACATCTGAATGAATGCTTTCATTTTATTTGAATTCAGTTTTTCATATTTAAAATAATTATTTGAAGTTTATTCAGCTCAGTTTCTTTTAATTATTAAATACTGATATTTTTCCCTCAGGCTTATATGGTCAAGCGAGCATTTGATCAAGAACTGAATTTTATCGTCACTGGTTTAGGTATCCCTATGCCAGGTGTAAGTATTAATTTTTGGTATTTTTATGTTATGGAATGTTAAATTGAGTATACCTTTTCATTTGGTTCTCTGTGCAGCATCAGGGAATTTTTGTATTTTTCATATAATATAACCATATTTGCCTTACTCAACTATTTTCCAGAAAGTTTTCTGATTTTTTTTTTCATGGCATTTATTTTATAAAAGGGTTTCTAAACTGCAAAGGAAATCACTAATGGGATATTCTTCCACTTGGTCAAATATAAATAAAATCAGTTATCTATATAGGGAAACTATTTATTAGATATTTATTGCTTCCAAAACAGTACCTAAAAGCTTGTACTTGAAGCTACTAATATTGTTTTTTTTTCAAAACAACGAAATATGATTTGAGAGGACATGTACCTGCAGTTTATGATCTATTTATCACTGATTCTGTAAATGTTATATTTTAAAATCCTTTTTGCTTATAAGTCTACAATCTAGTCTTAAGATTTTTCATCCTCCAATAAGAAGCAAGGCTGTTCCCCTAGCTTTATCTAATTCTTTAAACAAATTTCCAGATTGTAAGATTGTATGTTGAGGCAGTATTCAACCAGTTAGATTTTTTTGTTTTAGTAATTGTTGGATTTGCATGTGGGTGTAATCTTCCGAATTTTGAAATGACTTTGTAGCTCATGTTCATAAGCTCTAAAACAGTGATTTATAGCAATTGCTGATAACTGTGTAATGTCCATTTAATGTAGACATGAATACATTTCTTCATAATTATGGGAATTGTTGGGAATGGATATAGTTAATTATTGTTCTTCATATTTCATTTTTAAAAAAATCGTTCCTTAACTTTTTCTTTAAATTAACGGTAACTTTATATTTAATTTTTAAAAATCATCCTTTAACCATCTTCTTTAAATTAACGGAAACTGTATATCAGGGGTGTCAAACTCAAAGGCTAACTTGGGCCAAACAAACAAGGTTTAACTATAGGTAGGCCGCAAAAAAAAAAATATATTAATAGAAACATAAGTTTTTTACAGTATATTTCCTAATTACAGTATATTCAACATATACACATTTTGTTTAATAATAGCAAAAAAAGAGTATAATTTAAAAAAACACTTAGTGAATTCTTCCTTTCTAATTATAATTCTGTGTCGGTTATTTTATTATATATTATTGTGTGCCAATATAATGGCCGGGCCACAAAAATGTTCGCCGTGGGCCACATGCTTGACACCCCTGCTGTATATCAAGATAAGAAAACGATATATTCTCTTTTTTTTTTTTCCGTTGGAATAAAACAGTAAAAAAAATTGGTCTTGCAGTTCCTTTTGCTTTTGTTTTATTCCTTTTAAAAAGTATTTTTGAGTAAAAATGCAACCTGTAGAAATAAAAATATGTTATGGAGACACGTTACAAATCTTCTGTATTCATTAATTGTTCAACGTAATGTTGATTCAAAATTGTTGAAAATGTTAAGCTGAGATTTACTTTCTATCTGTGGGTTCATGGGAATGGAAAGGGGGATGTTATCAAAAAGTAGTATGACATCATTCAAAAAATTATTGATGACTGGTGAGGAAAAGGAATCTATATATTTTCCTGTTTTTCAAATTAAATAAGTTTGACGTTTGTAAATTTTATAATAACAGAAATCTGTGTTACAGACTGATGCCCTTAAAAACATGCTTGAACCTGTTACTGGAGTCATTCGTGAAATTCAAGTGAGTTTTTAAACAACATATTTTATCAATTATACTTTTCACAAATTTTTTTTTCCAATTTTATTACAATTTTTTTTTATTGAATCTCCCTTGTAATCTTTTATGGAAAATATAAGAGCTGTTTTTATGTAGCATTACTGTGCATTTTTTATAACATAGATGAGTGTTCTTTTTGCAGATTTTGCACTTTGATTGTTTACCAACATGTGAAATAAAATCATTCGCACCATCAAAACGAATATATGTATTCACTGGTGTTCATGGTCCTAAACAAGTTTTCTATTTCAATTCAGGTTTTTTTGTTCATCAATGCAGTAACAATATGATGTACAAATTCTAACTAAAACTTTTGTCCTTTCATTTCTCTATGGATTTTCCATGCTGCTACAACAGCCATGTGTAATATGTTGGTAAAAAGGGCCACCACCATTTTTTACTTTTTATTTATGACCTATAAGAGCTCAAAAATCTATCTAGGAGATGTACAACCCCCGTCTTTCTATTGTATGAGTAAACTATGGCAGGCTGTAGCAGATCCATTTGCTTCTTTTCTCCAAATGACCATTATTTTGCTTGTCCCATAGGCTCCATTCCTCCAAAATTGCTCCCTAAGCACACAACTTTATTATAAACAGATAATGCTGCTTTCATCTGAGTATTCATCAGAGTCGAAGAATTGCATGTAATCTAAAGCCTCTCTCAGAATTGTCAAAACCAGGGCTTGAAGATATCTATCCAAAGAACAAATCCTTTTTGCTCAGACTTGAATCTCTCTGATCCAAATAGAAATATTATGGGTCAAACGACTTCTATTTGAACCAGATTAAAAAAACAGCTCTCTTGGATAAAGTTCCTTTGTGGATTGAATCCAAAGGATAAAATTTTTTTTATCCTTGTTAATTTATCTGGCTTGGAGCAAAAAAAAATTCCACTCCTTGAAATTTTACTCAGATTTTAAAAAAAATATTTTCTACAGAAATCTGTTTCATAATTCTAAAATGTGATTAAGATTTTTATCTTTTTATTTATGTATCTAAGCTGTTTCTTTTAACATGTACTACCCAGTTTCTCAGAAGTAGGAAAAAAGACAGGATGATAATGGAATTCAATGATATTTTCTTTTTGTATTCCAAATTAAAAATAAATTTGTCCTAAAGAATTATATAATATTTCTTACGAAATAAATTAATGTGTTGTATGCATGAAATTATATGTACCTATATGTAATTAAAATAAAAGCCAATACAAGAGTTTAATTCGTTCCATGACAGAGCTCGTAACTCGAATTACTCATATGTCAAATCAATTTTCTACAGTGAAATGAATAGAAATGCCATTAATCTGTTCCTGGCCCCTCCAAAACAAAAGTTCTTCCTACATGATTTTAAATAAGAAAAATTTATTTAAAAATAACGAATATTGTATACAAACACAATACACTGTACTGCTATAAACTAGTTTTATTAAGTATAATGTACAACATTTACTGTGGAGATCAGATAACTTGAAGATACTGATGGAGGTGAAGGAGAAAGGCTGAACTAAATAATTGAATCTTATTCGCTGATTTTTGCAATTATTGCCACACTTTCCTCACATTCATCTGCGGGGGTTTTCGATAAATTGTCCAATGAGGTGTGTTTCATCCCCCCTTTCAGAATATTTTTGAAATGGGTGGTTGGACGCTGTTCGGTTTTGGAGGGCAAATCGGAGCAGCTGCCCTGTGTGATAATTGTTGAGAATTAATATCTTGGTTTAAGAATGGTAAGTAGTCTTAGAATAATATGTATATAATTGCATAATATTTGTACATAAAGATCGTAAATATATGTTCCTTGTATGCTCATTTGATGAAAATGTTACATGGCATTCGCTCTGCAAACTAGTGGTAGGTTATCTGAAGCTGGCTCGTAACTCGTATTTTAACTTGCAACTCAAGACAAAAAAATCAACTGAAGGACTGCTTGTATCTCATAAAACTCGTAAGTCGAGGTACCACTGTATTTTGGAAACTAATAAAGGTTCATGTAGCAAATTTATCACATGTTTTTTCCATTTCAACTCAAAAATTTTTTTTAAAAAACACTGATGTGAAAAGAATCCTAATTCTGAACAAATCATGCAAACCTGTTCAATCCATAGACTAGATTTTAGCCTCATTCGATTCAGAATGAAAAAATACACAAACACAGATACCTAACTTGAGACATTTCTTAAAAACCTCAATTTTGAGAACTTTTCAAAAATTTTGCTTTGAAATTTCACCATTTTTCCCATGGCCACATTTTGCTGGTGAATAAACTCATCCTTCTACTAAACAAGCTATTTTTGTGCCAAAGTTGATGATCCTTTGAAAATGGACTGTATGCTATATTTTTTTAATTAAAAACTGCAATGTCTTTTTAGTGGTTTTATTAAAACACACAAACAAACATAACTAAATAGTTTGCCCTCTGGCAAACCAATGCAGACCATACTGCAATGAACAATTATTTATCACACACCATACTGTGTAACAATCTTCGCCTATGGTCAACGAGCTACTACTGGTGATTATGTACATTGTATACAAATATTTCCATCAATATGACACTATAGTCATTTGGTTATCTATATAACTGTAGTAACTAGTGGACCAATACCACTAACACTAAAAAATAACAACTCAGAACAGTTTCAGAAACTGAACTGTTGCTATTAGCAACCATCAAAGTTTTTCTAGTAGTGCACCAAGGTTGGTGGGCTTTTATTAATGCTAAGGTAAGCTGTAACATACTGGCCCCCATTGACATGTCCCAACATTCAATAATATAATGATACAGAATACTAAATGGTATACATTAATTGTACTTACAAGATACACTATACATATAACAATAGGTAAATACGAATAATGCAAAATGACAGTTTCAAAATTACGAAATTATAAATTTTCTTCTATGGGAAGAGGACAAATTTTTGAAATTGATTGGGTTACAACAACTGATAAGGTTTTAATTTCTAATACTCTTACTTTGCCATCTGAACCCGAAATTACTTGAATGACTCGGCCTAAAGACCATTTACCTGGTGGTAAATTTTCATTTTTAGTATAACCATGTATCCTTCCTTAAGATTTTTCTTTTCGATAAACCATTTATTGCATTGTTGGAGATGATTTAGATAATCATGCTGCCATCTCTTCCAAATAGTTTGGGTCATTTTGGCTATTTTTTGCCAATTAGATAGTCTATTATTGCTGATAGGTGTTATATCCAATTCGGTTATTGAAATAACAGGCCGTCCAATCAAGAAATGGGCAGGTGTCAGGACGTCAATTTCATTAGGGTCCGACGATAAAGGTAGCAAAGGGTGAGAATTGTGAATTCCTTCTATCTGGGCAAGTAGAGTCCGAAATTCTTCTAAAGTTACTCGGGAATTGCCTAAGGTGTGTTTTAAATGGTACTTAAAAGCTTTCACCCCTGCTTCCCATAATCCACCAAAGTTCGGTGAGCGAGGGGGAATAAATTTTCAATTAATAGCCTCAGACGACAAATAATTAGGCAAATCATTGTCAGGTTTATTTATTATGACATGCAATGTTTTCAGCTCAGTATTTGCTCCTACGAAAGTAGTTCCGTTGTCAGTCATGATAGTGGAACTTTTACCTCTTCGGGCAAAGAATCATTTAAGGGTAGCAATGAATGAATCTGTTGTTAAATCAGTTACTATATCTAGGTGAATTGCCTTAGAGACGAGGCAGACAAACAATGCAACATAAATTTTATTATAATTTCCTTTTCTTTGATTTTTGTACTTGATGAAGAATGGACCTCAAAAGTCAATGTCACAATGTTGAAAAGGCGGGCTAGGGTTTACTCTTTCTGGGGGTAAATTTCCCAGTATTTGATTGACTCCTATGGGATTGTTTCTAAAGCAAACTACACATTTGTGGACTACTTTACAGGCCAGAGATCTTCCATTGAGTATCCAGTAACTTTGTCTGGCGTGATGTAATAAGGCTTGTGGCCGGAGATGGAAAAACTTCTTGTGAAAATATTCCAAGATCATTTCACTCAATTTGTGGTTGTGGGGCAACATGACAGGGTGTTTTTTTTATTTAGGTCACACTGGAATTGTCTAAGCGACCACCTACTCTAACAATGCCCCCAGGATCTATAAATGGGTTTAAAATTTTCAATTTACTATTACCTGACAGGGTCCTTTGATTCTGCAGATGCTGGATATCTTCAGCAAAGACATACGGTACCTGTTTGATCAGGCAGGCTTCAGCACTCTTTAATTCTGGTAAGGTCAAGGGTCCTAAATTTTTTCTATTTACAGTTCTACAATTGTGAATGAATCTAAAAGTGAAACTACAAATTCTAATTAGATTCATGAAATTATTAGTTAGGAAAAAAATAAAATCAAAGTTGTTAGGTGTCAGTGAAACAGCTAACGCTGCTAGTCCACCCAAGTTTAGAGTCTCTTGACATGGCGGGTCATTAGAAACATCTTTCATCTCTTTCACAATAACGTCCTGGTCCTCTGACGATAGATGAGGATTTCCAGTACCGGGCACACTAATTGGATGAGTGAGAAAGTCTGATCCATGCCACCAAAGTTGATTCTCTAGTAAGTCTGTAGCATCTAAACCTCTCGAAATTAAATCTGCAGGATTGCTGCTAGACGCAATGTGTTTCCATTGAAAGTTCTGTGTCTAGTCTTGGATCTTCGCAACCTGATTGCTGACGAATGTTTTTAGCTTCCATGCTGGGGTTCGTATCCAGGCCAAGGCTATTTGTGAATCGGTATATAAATAGATGTTGTTAATGTTAAGTTTTAAGGCATTCAAAACTCTGACAACTATCTTGGCTTATATGAGACACGCTGACAGTTCGAGTCTCTGTATAGTGACTGTTTTTAATGGGGCTACTTGAGATTTGCTACTAATCAAATGACATGACGTTTGAGACTGATATGAAGATTGAATGTAGACAACAGCTCCAAATGCCTTGGATGAGGCATCAGCAAATCCATGCAAAGCTATCTGTTGAGCACAAGGCTTTAAAATGTAACGACTAGGCTTTAAAATGTAAGGACTGGGCTATAAACTCAAGAATAGGATCATTCCAATCTAATTTTGATTTCCAAAGTTCTTGCATGAACGTTTTGGCTTATGTAATAACCGGTCTGATAAGACCAAGCGGATCGAAAAGTCAGGCGATATCAGATAGAATAGCCCTTTTAGTCAATTTTTCTTGTTGGTCGATTTTTACTTTGAATGTAAAGACATCCAAGCTAGGTTTCCAGGTAACGCCTAAAGCTTTGGTTTCATTTTCTAAAAACGAATAGCCTTCTGAAGTCCCATTATTACATGCTCAAGTAATGCAGGTGATTGGCATTCCATTTATACAAGTGCATTCCGGCTGATCTTAGCAGTTGTATTAGCCGGGACTGGAGTTCTGTCACAGCTTCAAGACTGTCTTCGCCACTGATGACGTCATCCATGTAACAATCATTCAAAAGAACTTCCGAAGCCTTACTAAACCATTGTACTTCTTCTATAGCCAGTTGTTTTAAGGTTCTAATTGCCAAAAATGGAGCACACGATGTTCCGTAAGTCACCGTGTTCAATTCGTAGACGCTTGGTCGCTTTCGGCTTCCATAAGATTCTTAACAATTTCCTTTGTTCCGCATTTATTACTATTTACATCTTTTCGATGTCAGCGAGAAACACAAACCTGTTTCCTAAAGCAAATCATAATTTCGTACAATTCTTCCTTTACTAGTCCTTTGTAGAGAATATCAATGACTTACCATTGGTTGTAGGGCTTGACACATTAAATACTACGCGCAGCTTCATTGTAGTATTTTCTGGACGGTACACCCCATGATGCGGAAGGTAATAACAACCTGTATTTTCTATATTGTCCCTAACTTTTGTCATGTGACCAAGGGTCTCATATTCTTTCATAAATGCGCAATAAAGTTCTCGGATTAAGGGAGTTTTTTCAAGACGATTCCACAGTTGTTGTAACCTTTTCTCAGCAATTACTTTGGAATCTCCTAGGGCAACCGGATCCTCCTTTAGAGGCATAGTAACTACAAATCTTCCAGTGTTATCTCGTCTATAAGTTTCTAAAAAATGATTCTCACATCGTTGGTCTTCAGTGCTAATAGGAATCGATTCATTCTCAACACTTTCAATTTTTCAAAATTTTTGCAGGTTTTCATCTAACATATCTGCTTGTTTAAAGCCACAAAATGTCTGATGACATTTATTTTATACTGTTCCAGAAACAATAAATCCGAAAACAGTGTTTTGAAAGATTAATTGCTTAATTTTATGTTTCTCAGTTTTCAGAATCTCATAGAAGAGCTCAGCCCTAATTAGAATGTCAATTTTAGCTGGTTTTCCAAAATTAGGGTCAGCAAGATCTATATTTTTTTGTACTTCCAAATTAGTGTCATCTATATTGCTTGACGGTACCCAAGTTGTTATTTTTGGCATAATTAAAAATTGAATCTATCTACTAAACGAACCATCTTTATTTGAAATAGTTGTCTGCACTTTCGATTTTATATTTGAAATATTTCCAATAATCCCCGAAACCGAGACCTTCGTCTTATTTTTCTTTACTGCTAAAGACTGGGCTAGCCTATTGCTCATGATGTTGATCTGCGATCCGTTGTCTATAAGTCCACGCACTGGAATTCTAACCCCAATCGAATCTTCCACATAAATAACACGTGGTTAAAAGCACTCTATTTTCATTTTTGCCCGATAAACAAATCTCACTGCATAATGATTGCGAAATCATGCCAGCAACCTCTCCCTTTAATTTATTGCTTGGCGAGGCAGAAATTTCTTTTTTGTCTATTTGTTGGCTACTATCATTTTCAACTTGCGCAGATGATTCACCTCTATGGAGCAAAATGTTATGCTTTTTCGAGCACAATATGCATCGAGATGATGAAGGACACTCAGCTATTTTATGTTTTTAACTGAGACAAGATTGAGTTTTTTAACGATTAAATATCTGTCATACTCCTTTAATATTAAGAACTATTCACACTTAAAAATAGAATGACTTGTTGATTGACAAAAAACACATTTAGTATTCCCAGTATAGGAATTCTTTTTTACAAACAAATTCTTCAACTTTTGATTTCTTTCACATGCTAACTGCTTAGGTTTAGTGGTTACACTACTTTGTAAATTTTCTAAAACTAAACATCGTTTTTGTAGAAAGTCAAACTCTTGCCAATGGCGTAATTCTGTGGTAGTTAGCGAAAGCTCAAATTGTTTTTTGTTTCTTTATCTAGTTTTTTTAAGAGCTGTATTTATCAACATGATTTCTGAAAACTGATTAAGTTCTAACCCTATTGTTTTAAGCACTCTAATATGCTTTTGACGTCCATCAGCTACAGCTCTTAGACTTTTAGCTGCGTCCCGTGTTGACATTTCCATAGATAATATTTCATTCATATGACTATTAACAATAAACTGTTTGTTCTGAAAACGATCTTCTAATACTTTGATAAGTGATTTATAGGAGTCATCCGCAGTAACAACATCTAAAGCAGTATCGCTCAATGTAGATTTTAAATAATATAGCTTCTGTGTATCACTTAAACTATCATTCGAATCGATTAATGTTTTAAATTGATCTTTGAACATATACCAGTCTTGATAATTTTCAGAAAATTTCGGCAGAGGTATATCAGGCAGTTTAAAATTAACATTTGAATTACATAATTTAGAGCCATTTGAGTCACTTTCAGTTTCGCTATATATATTATTAGCATTAGATAGTTAGAATTTTCTAAGCCTTACGTCTAGGTTTTCAGCCTCTTCTATTTCTGTGAAGGCTGTTAGATGATTTTCCAACTCTTTTTCATCTACAACTATTCCAAAATATTGGATTTTCAAGTCATACATATGCGACATAACTTTCTGTACACTATCTAATTTTACTTGGTATTCCAATGTCTCTTTACTCTTCTCATCATTGAGGAAATTTGCAATTCTAGTCAACTGACCTTTATAGGCCCCTCTTTGACAATTAAGAGCTACTAATTTATTTTTATCAGTCGTGATTACAACTAATTGTTCATACTATCAATGAATTTAAACAAAATGTAAAATACCAGTTCTTCTCCTAACAACGTGACCAAAAATGATCCTTCGAAAATGGACTGTATGCTATATTTTTCTAATTAAAAACTCCAATGTCTTTTTACTGGTTTTATTAAAACACACAAACAAACATAACAACTAAATAGTTTGCCCTATGGCAAACCAATGCAGACCATACTGCGATGAACAATTATTTATCACAGACCATACTGTGCTAGTGGCCATACTGTGCTAAGCAGTTAGCATAGTAACTAGTGGACCAATACCACTAACACTAAAATGTGACTAACACTAAAAAATAACTTAGAACAGTTTCAGAAACTGAACTGTTGCCATTAGCAACCATCAAAGTTTTTCTTGTAGCATTCCAAGGTTGGCGGGCTTTTACTAATGACAAGGTAAGCCATAACAGTTGATCTCTCTAGCTCAATCTTTTCAAAAGTTATTGCGCAGGAAGATAAGCATATAGATCTATACCAAAGTATAGATCTATATATCTATCAAAATTGATTTTATCTACCTAAATATAGATCTATATATCTACACATACCAAAAAAAAATTGCTAAAGTTTATTAGGTAACCCTGCGATCTTGAATACTTGAAACAATATTCTGTATAGAGGTATCCTGAAAATTCAAAAATTTTAAATTTTAGCCACATTGGAATAGCTTAGTAATTTTTCAAAATTCGCTGAAGAGGAAAAGGAGCAAAATCATTTGTGACAGATATTTTTTTGTTCCAACTCGGAACAAATTAATTGCTCTGGGTTGGATAAATATCTAGAACGATTAAAATCATTTGGAGCAAAATCAAATTCATCTAAAAATAATGGTTTCATTTGGATAAATTAAAAAAAAATTTGACTTGAACCAATTTGATCAGATTTTTTTTATTTTGGTTCATATCCATTTTAAGCCGTGGTCAAAACTTTTTCACCATTTTTAAGATAAAAGAATAGTTTTAAATAAACCTCTTTTCATGAAAATGTGTCCGAGTACCACCTGATCCCTTATTCTTCACAGAGATAGATATAAAAATAATGGATTAGTAGTAACAAACACATATTCCATATAGCAGACAGGAACTGAATTCCATTTTATACTTAGAAGAAGAGTCTGATTCTCTTATCTGAAGACACCAAAACTCACATTTTGGGACCTTTCAAAATAAGTGCTTAGAAATCAGTGTTAAATATTTCATTTGATTTCCACTTGAAATTAAACATTCACAGTGTTATTGCTATTCATTTTTCATAAAAAGCAAGCCACTCGCATATATATATTTTAACATTGGATTACATTCCTCCATAATGGTCCTCTGGAAAGCAAAATTTCAGATGCTAAACCCATCCGTCTGTACCTCACGAGTTATAATTTTGGCAGTGCACCAAACCCAGTCTGTATTGCTTGGACAAGCAGTAAACAGATAAACATAAAAGTATCAAAATGCGACAAAATTTTGACATATACATATATATAACACATACAGCGCTATATATATATATATATATATGCATACAAAAGATGTAAGCAATGATAAGTAATCCTAGATTAATAACCCACGGTAGTTTCGTTAGAATAGACTACCTGAAATTTTTTTTTTCTGAATTTTCTTACTAATATAAGTCGAATTTTGCACATATTCACACGACTGTAGAAATAAAGAAATATTCAAGTTGTCCTTCTGAGAAAAATTCACAGTATACTTTGTACTGTTAAGATACAAATTTTAAAAAAAAAAAACAATCTTTTTATATCTTAATATCTCATTGAGAAAAAAATTATGCTTAATGTTCCCAAAGCGGGAGACTTGGTGCTTAATGGGTTAAAACAAACTGTATGATTTTAAAGTTTTGAACCATATGTATTATTAAAGTATATATTACAAATATAGGAATTTCGAGACCGCAACAGACATGTTGAAGAATTTTTCAACCATTTGTCTACTGTCAGTGAATCAATCGTGGCATTGAGCTGGATTGGTATGGTAAGCAAATTTCATTTTTATTTTGGACTAAACTTTGCTCAAATAGATGTCATATGAAATAAGGTTGCTTTGCTCTGTATAGTTAATACTTTTTCTCAGTTACCATTTTCGAAACACAAGTTTTTATACCCATACTATGAGTGATGCTTTTAATTTCTTTTAAACAATTATCCCTCTAAAATAAGTAATTCTTGCTCCTATAATTAGAGTCAGTGGTCAAGAATAATTTTGAGTAAAAATAATGTTTTCTGCTCTTTCAGTTTTAGAATAAGATTAAAAAAATATTTATCTGAAATATTTTTTAAAATTATTGCTATTAAAATCATTAAGAAAATAATTTTCTTAACTGCTTAATGCACAGTTCCTTGATACATGGGCAATATTTACTTGCAGAATTGTGCAGCTCCATGAACATCATGGGCACCGTGTTTTTATGTTCATTCAAATATTACAGCTCCGTTTGTGTCATGTTTAATATAAAATTATTTTTCTCTAAATACCTGAAGTCTGTTTCTGTCACCTGCAATGTGACATTGCTTTTATTCTAGAAATTGAGGTATGTATACGTCACAGGATTCTAACTAGAAAGATATATGTGTTTGTGAGGTGTTCAAGCAGTCTGGCATTCTATACTCGGGGCAAAGCTTAGTTGTCATTACTATTTATGCTACAACAGCCAATTTACACCTGCAACATGAGTATCATCCCGCCGTTACAAATGCGGATTGCCATATTTGGCCTTTTATCGCCTACTGAAGATTGATTTTCCATCGGTTGCTTTCCAGCAAAGCGGGAGACAGTTTTGTTTTCACATCACAGTTTGAACTAATTTTCTAAAGTACACCAACATAAATTTTCAAATTGTCTTAATTCCTATAGAATTGTTTTCTGTTCATTTTATGATTTCAAATAGTATGTGACTCTTATAGAAACCATGCATTCTTATAAATTACTTTGCAAATGTTTTACATATGAGAAGTATTTATCTCTTTTTAGACATTAAGAAAATTATGAAGGTATTAAATATTTAGGCTTTAAGAAAGCAATCACATGTTTTGATTTCTATTTTCATGTAATCAATGTACACTGCTCAAAACAATTAGGGGAGCACATGGTTTTAATGAAATTACGCAAATACGTACACCGATAAGTAACATAAAATAAATCATCCATAATTTAAAGCCTACCAGGAAACAGAAGAAGAAAACTTCATATGCAAATCAAAGTTCATGATGCCAAAAACCAGAAAAAGAACATAAGGACGGAAATCGGGATGTCGCAGAACATCGACATGATTGGAGCTAAGTGCTGTTTACAGACGAGTCCCAATTCAGTCTGGAGTGTGACACCTGACGTGTTTTGGTATGGAGGGAAAGGGCACTCAAAATAACCCCACATTCGTTTGTGAAAGGTCACAATACAGACGAGCTGGTTTTATGGTATGGGGTGGAATCAGCATAGGTGGACGTATGGACCTGCATATCATTCGGAATGGTACTTTGACGGCCCGAAGGTATGCAGATAAGATACTGAGACCTCATGTCATACCTTACGATGCAGCCATTGGAGATTCCTTTGTTTTCCAGCATGATAATGCCAGACCGCATACAGCTCGTCTTGTGGAGAACATGCTTGAAGCTGAAACAATACAGCATATGGAAACTTTAACCATGCATCGTTCTACTTACTATTTCCTGAAGTAATGTGAGGGAGTTTCAGAAATCCTCAATAAAATTTGGAATCCTGTTTACTTTTATAAATATGGGATCATACAAAAATTTATTATTATAGATGCAGATTTTTCGGTATTTGAGTTTTTGAAATTGTTAGTTTTTTCTGAAAGCCAGCAGCTCTATCATTCATAGCAAGGAATTTTAGAATTTTTATGGGTTTCAGAAATATTAAGATAGAAGAATGCTTCCATTTCTTCAACCAGCGTATTGAGATATACATATGCACGTTTTACACACTTCGTTTAGCCGTTATTCTGAATAATTTTTACATCTGTCTGCGCAATTTTCTTTTAGACATTTAAAAAAAATTTTCCTATTCTAATGGGTCAAATCAACTTAAAGCTGGGTCATGCCCTTTAAAGTGTTATGATGACTACACTAATGACCTCTTCCAATGAAAAATCACATGCATTTAATTTTTTCAACACTTTATAAACTTTTGCAATTTAACTAGGGGAATATTTCGTCAAACTCTAATTTCATCCTTTGTGAAATATCTTATCATAACTGGGTTTTTGTTAGCCATATTTTTGCCCAGTTTAAAAATTAAATGAAAACGTGAAAGATTTTTTGCTTAGTTGCAAGTTTATAACTTGGAAAATAGACATAAGAACTCAGAGTTTAAATATTTCAGGTTGTACAGCAAATCACAGCAGTTAATATTCCAATGAATATAGTGTTGAAAATTTTCTTTCAATTGTTAACAGCAGATGTGTATTCCTCCTGCTTGTCTCTTGTAAACACTGCCTTTTCTTTTGTTGCAGTCACACACATCTAGACAATTCTACAGTATGCAGCCCCCTAACACCTGTTGACACATTTGGGGGTTGATTAGTCATGGTCCTCCCCCCCCCCCCCCCCAAGGTCCCTCAAATCTCTTTGATGATCTGTTTAAAAACCGAATGAGGGCAGGATCTCTGCAGAGTTCTGCCCATAAATCACTCATTTCCCCCCTGTGTACTGTGCAGGGCAGGTGTGTGTGACTGCCTTATTAGGGTAAACCATTACCCATCTACAGGAAGTAACACCTGTTCGACTCTTCCTTGATGCCAATACCGTTATTTAGCAAATAGTGGGGGATGTTTGGTGACAATCTCCTCCTCACTTTCCACCCCTCGTGAAAAAAGAACTGCTCTCTCTCTCTCCTCCCCCCTCGAGTGGCCACTTTCTGAGAGAGATTTTCTCTTCGGACTTTGGGGTTACCAAAAATTCACATCCACATTGAACGCCTGATACTCCCGCCAAGGAAACGAAGACTTATGAATGGTCAGATTATTCTATGACGTTGCATTCTCTCTGGCATGCTATATTGTGCATTATTTACTAAATACATGAAACACCACATTTTTGTTGCTCAAATATGTCTACGCTTTATCAGTTAAATCATTATTTTAATGATTTATGTCTGAAATGTACCTTTTATCATCTCTGTTAATAGAAAAAAGTGCGAACAATATCGCAATGGCGGAATCATACTGCTCTAGTGTTTTGCCTGTATTCAGGTTAGGTATTCCCCGATTATAGTAATTTTAACAGACAATGTAGCAAGGGGTTGTGAGTTCAGACCTCACTTGTGGCTCCACCTACATTACCTGCTAAAATTGATGGAACATCTCATAAACACTTATAGCTTTCTAGATAAGCTGGCCATGATGTTGTCATCTCCTTAGCCAACCAGTGTGTGATGACATCACAGCGTATAACTCGGTAATAAAATGCTATAAAAATAACACGACATGCATGGTTGTTTATTTACACTGCAATAATTTAAATTTTAAAGCTATTGTTTTATTGATATAAACAAGTCTAAATAAACATAAGTTATAATTATGTACAAGAAAAAAAAAATTTTTTAACCCAAATAGAAAAATTGGTCATTAAGAGTCTTAACTATGAACAGATGTTTATTTTTTCTTGGGCTAGTTCTTGAGTGGGATGAAATTGAATAGTTTATTTGAAGTTATTTCTGTGCCTCCCAGATGAATGTGTCAATGAGCCCTTTTCTACACTTGTACTCACTGTATCTTTCCAATCCTGTAGTCGCCTGCTCCTGTTCAGTTCGTCCGTGACATGAGAGATGCTGGTGATTATTTTGGCAATCGTGTTTTGTACACAAATAAAGGGTTTGTAGATATTTTCTGCTTATTTTTAAATGTCGAGAGCCTTCTATTGTGTAGAAACTGAGATGGTAGTTTATTGTGAAAACTTAAATCAGCTGATATTAATACAAAATATTGTGTATGATAGATAGGATATGAGTCGTCTAGTTTCAAAACGGTCTACATCACTGATATGATTTTTCAGGAAACAAAATAACTGTATAACTAACTGAGATTATGAATAAAAGTAATATATGTAATATTTTAGATTTATCTGAGATACTATTACAAATCTTACCATAACTACAATGTTAAGTTATCGTCAATAAGCTTCAGCATTTACGTAACACTCATTTCCTAAACATAAGAACTTCGTACACTTGCATATGGTTCACTTTAACTTCACTCATGTTCTTTATACTGTTCCTTAATCTTTGTTATTTTAAGTTAACCAGTCATTGTATTGTATGACGTCATTCATGATCAGATTAATCAGGATTGTTTCTTGTGTTTATGTCACTCTTTTCCATTTGCATTTTTCCATTAAAGTGTTTTCGGGAAGAAGACACCCTGCCTTATGAAAAACATTCTTGTTATTTATACTGCGTGGCAGGAGCAGTTGGTATGCAGTGTTTGCTGTTGCTAGTGCAGCCATTGGTGCAGTTGCTGTTGATGTTTTTATTTTATAATGTTTTATCTTATTATTTTTTGCAATAAACTGTTGAATACTTTTTAAAATTCAGTCTGCTTATTTGTGAATTTTTTAACAGTGAAAACTGCATTCGGAAGTTATTTCCGAGATAATAGATATGTACACAATTCATTGAAGTAACTATGCCATCACATTTTTATTTTTCAAATTATTAGCAATTTAAATCTTGTTCTAGTTGGCTTTGATTTAAATATGAAATATGTAGTTGTTTTTGCAATTAACTTAAAGATTTTTTCAGTGATGTAGTCTGTTTTGAAAATAACCTTCATGGACGTAGTTGGTTTTGAAAATAAAATTTCAAAACAAAGGGATAAAAAAATACAAGAAAACAAAGAACAAGAATAAAAATAATTTAAATATGGCAGTTAAGGGAGTGTGTCATTTGGGAAATGTCCATATCAGCGTAAATATCTCTTGTTTTAAAATTCACAACAAATAATCACATCACTTTTCATAAATATTAATTATAAAAACCTGCCAGGATTAATAACAACAAGTTATAGCACGGTAATGATAACAACAGAGTGATGTCAGCTGATGTGCAAGATGAATGCACTCATTCAATGACTTAATTTGTTTTGAAACTAACCCCTTACTTTACCATAAGGAAACTACATGATGGCATTGGTTTTGGATCCTATACATTTTCCCCCATATAAAGGTCACTTTGGACTTACAAAATCTGTCGAAAACTAAAAATGACCAAATTAGTGATGTAGTTGATTTTGAAACTAGACGCCTCATATATCTCTTCTTTATGGATGAGAAAGAAATCAAATTCTACTAAAGCTAATGAAAATTGTCAAAATGGTGCAAGGAATCTGCAGATCCTGTTAAATTGTTGGAATTTTATTAATTTTGACTTTTGAAACTTCAGATGGTAGATGAGATTATTTGTAAAGCTAAGGAGTATGCAATCATTTTTTTATTAATGTATATTTGTAAGCTCTTAAAAATTGGGTAGGTGATTATTTTAGCTCATGGGGAAGTATATGGACATGGGGTTCTGGAAAAATTCTCTCATCTGTTGTCGAAAATTCTCTTAATCCACCACACAGTACCTTCTTATCTTTCATAGTGTTATAAGTTATTATTTATTCCATTTTAACAATCCTATATCTTTTTTTTTAGTTTGATTTTTACCTATTAATAAATTTATATTTTACTACTTCACAAGTTTCATGTTAGTAAAATGTTTAAAAATGATACATATGTGTAATTCAGGCCTGAACTTCAAGGTCTTTTTTGCTAGTATGCAATGATTATTTTTTCTCTTTTAGTAATCAGCGACACCAAACTTGGATCAATAAATGGAATGATATATTAAAAGCTTTGGAGCTGTATGTTAAGAGTTATCACTTGACTGGATTTTCTTGGGGTATTACTTCAGTAAGTTTGAAGTTTTTATAAACTGTATAAGTATGCTGCTACACATCTTCATGCTGTTTAGATGTTTGTGGTCAACTTAAAATTAAATCTTTATTGATTTAATTTTAAGTTTACTTTTTGTAAATCTTTTGTAAATCTTTTTGTAAATTTTACTTTTTGTAAATCAATTTATAATTGCATATAATCATAGTTTATTGTTGAAAGGGAATGTGTAATCTTTGATTTTTAATAGTGTTGGTAGATGCCTGTCAAGATATTTGTCTTGTCCATCTAATTCTTTCAATTCAAAAACTGACACCTGAGATCCAATAGACCAAACATAGCATAGTTAAGAAAATAAAATTAAGCATCTCAGTACTTTTTCTATTTTAATTGTGTAGGGGTTTCTGCATGTACAGCCCTGATTGTTGAATATGTATTCTAAAGACGTTTTGAACATCTCTCTTACAGGGACTTACTTCTGGACCTAGTGGGGGCCCTGGTTTGCCTCCTCCTCCCCCACCTCCTCCAAATTATGACCCAATGGCTGGTGGGGATGATCGTCATGCTCTTTTGAACCAAATCAATCAAGGTGTTGACATTGTGCGAAGTTAGTAATTTCTTTCATAATTTTTGTGTCATTGAAAATTGCTTTGTAACTTGTCTCTACACATTTCTTTCAAAGCAATGAACCATCTTGAAACTTTTAGATTTTTTTTTTCTGTGTTATAAAAAAATAAATGGAAATTTACAAGATCTTGATATAGACACTTAAATTCACTCCTGTAGTAAGCATAAAATGGAATATTGCGAGATTTTTTTAAATCTCTTCAAAATCATGTGTTAACTCAAGCTGCTTCAGAGTAATACAAATTATCATTTTATACATTCTCTAAATAAAAAGTTTCGAAAGTCAAGTTTAAATTGGCTAGCATGTATGAACACTAGAATTAAAAAAGGTAACTGAAAATATTTTCCATGTACTCTAAAAAAAAAAACTTAAATTGCTGTGAAAATGACAATTCTCGCAAGCATTGCCCTTATTGTTTACTTAAACTTGCCATTGGAAGCTCTGAGTTGATGTTGATTACATAGCTAACTTGTCCATTCCTCACTATATAATTTCAAGTATGTTATAAAATTGAATGTAGATAGTTTAGACAGTTTTTTGGTACTGTTTCTAGATTCTTTAAAATTGTTAAGTATGCATGAGTATTCTAATTATTTCCTGTAGAACAAGTTTTAAATCATTTATTTAAAATATAATATTATCAACATTTGCAATATTAAAAAACTGTGTGATCTCTTAGTGCTGCGACCAGTTAACCGGGATTCAGGTTCTCAGTCGCAACATACATCTGGTGGAACTGATGATGGTAAATCTCGACGACCACAAGCTGAGAGGACTTATCCTCCTAAGTTTTTCTTAGAAGGAAGAAAGTGGCGTGTAGTAAGTAGATATTTATTGATTACCTATAAGATTTCTAAATGATTCCTGAAATTGTGTGCTTCAACATTATATGTATAAATTTAATCTTAATTTCTTTTTAGGAGCACCAGAAAGATAATTATTCTTTAACCATAGAAAATGATGAGATGTCTCAAAGTCTTGCTATGTTTAAGTGCCAAAATGTTGGGCTCGAAGTTAGGAACAAAATGAATGGAGCATCCATTGGTATGTTATTAAATGAGTTTTGACAGTAGCCACAAAAATGGTATGAAATAAAGCAGAAATAATTGCAAATGCAAACTCATTGCATGCTTATTTAGAAAAATGAGTTTCATCAGTAAATAGTTCTTTTAAGAGAGGTTTCATAAAACAATATTAACAACTTGAATAATTACATTTTTATTTTAAACTGTACTACTATGTTAAGTTTAAATTGATTATTGTAGCCAAGTGAAATATTTACTGAAACATCTATTTACAGATAATTGCAAGCGATCCACTATTGTGTTGCATGATATTATTTCATCGGTTGAACTGATTCGTTGTGAGAATATTAAACTTCAATGCAGTGGCCATGTACCACTAGTCAGCCTTGATAATTGTGATTCAATTCAAGTCTTCTTAACTGATAAGTCCATTGGTGCAGAATTGATTTCATCAAAGTCTACATCTCTAAATGTCTGCCTTTTGGCTCCTGACGGGGACTATGTAAGTACTTTCTTTTTAACTTTCTAAATTTAATCTGTGAATTTAACTTTATGAATAAAAAACAATTCCCAGTTCAAATGATACACCAACTTTTCGTGCAAGACAAAATTTCATTCTAATAGGACTTATACAAGTATTGTTCGGTAAGTCCATGTCAAATTTGAGAGAAGGCACCATTGCATTGAAATTGTGGGTCTCTCACATTTAGCTTGTTTCAGAGACATGCATGTGAAATTATAAACAGATTTGATGCTTAGCCTGTGAATCAGTCAGTCTGCTGTTGTTACTGCTTGTACAATGGAGAAAAACGTGCTGATAAGACATTTATTTTTTTAGAGGCAAAACAACTGCAGAAACTTAATCTAGTCCTGATAATTGTTTACTTACAATTATTTACAAGTGGTTGTTGATTTTCAGGATGGCTAAATGAGTACAAGTCACGCTGAATGTTTTGGTTGCCCTATAGTAGTAATGATTGAAAAAATCTGTGATATGGTGATGAAGGATAGAAGATGTTTAGTATGTGAGATTTCTGAGGCTGTTGGCTTCTCATCCGAGTGCAAGCATATTTTGCAGGAATATTTGGATATTAGAAAGCTGTTGGCAAGGGAAGCATGAACATGTGACCAAGCACAATTTTGTTGTTTCAAAGCACAATTTGTAGCTGTTTCAAAGAGATCAGATAAATCTACATTTGATGAAGCATGAATACATCATTACCGAAACAGTGGGTTGAAATACCAAAGAAGGCCAAAAAATTCCTTCAGTAGGAAAAGTTATAACTGAAGAATACTATGCATCTTTAAAATAATGAAGTGAAGACAAAAGATCATATTTTGTTTGGGGGGGGAGGCTCTTTTCCTTCATTACAATGCTTCATTCTTCTGTGATTGCCACTGAAATCTGTTAGAATTATGCCCCCCCCCCCTCCCACCCTCTGTATTCTTGAGATTTTGTTCCCAAATCTGAAAAAGTGTCTTTCAGGGCAGAAATTGATATCAAGTTCAGAAAGGACTGGGGAAACACTTATTTTATAGAGGGGGGAAAAATGTTGGACCAAATGTATTGACCGTAAGGGAGAACTTTTTCAACAAAACAGGGTATTCATTATTTTTGCATGGATATATCAAACAACCCCCATAAAACTGAAATATTTGAATTGTTAGGACTAATTAATAATTTTTTCTATTGTCTTGAATTTGTATATGCCAAAAATTCATAGAATTGCACCGGTCAAATTGATTATTAGTTGTGGTCATGCCCACAGGGTTGAAAGAAAAGAAAAGGGTCATCTTTTAACTTTTTGTGTAGAATGTACATGAAATTTGAAACTTCAACCCTTTTTCATGGATGGCCAGCTACAGACTGTATTGTATGGAGTTCCTTGATTTTTACCCTAAGAGATTCATTCATTGTTTCTCTGAGTTTGTAAGCACTAAACAAAATTACTCATGTAAACTGTTTTGTTGGATATTTCAGTCACATGGTAGGATTTTGGGATTCTCTGTACATTATACACTTTCAATATTGATTTCCACTCTTTTCTTTGTAGACGGAGCTGGCTGTGCCCGAGCAGATTAAAACTGTTGTTGTGGATCGAAGACTCCAGTCTACAGTTGTTGAGAAGATGTAATTAGAACTTAACAATATAACATTTCATTCATTTCTTTTCTACTGAGTTTAGTGCTAATAAAGGTTGTAATGTTTGATATATTAAATTTTCAATAAGTATTTCATTTTGTAACTTCATTTTTTTTTTCTCATTTCTTTCTCAAATTTTAAAGCCTTAAGAAGTTACTAAGTCATTTGTACCAATGTTGTTTTTTTTTCATTGATTATAGCGTTTTTGTACCAAGGTTCTGGTACCTTTTTGCTTTAAAAGGTTTTGTCCTTAATATTTCATGTCATTTGTATTTGTAATTTTTGGATACATTTAATAAAAGGGAAAAAATTGTGCATTTGTGTGTTTGCTAAATTTTAAAAACATTTTCTATCCTATTTTTTCTGAATCAAATTGTTACTCAGGCATTTTTAAATACATGTAGGAAAATAAGAGTTTTCAGTTAATGACTATCAATGAGTGACTTTCTGAAAATGCAGCTGATACTTTACTGCATGTGACTGTCATTTGCCATAACAGGATCAGTTCCTTATTTGCTGCATGAAAGGTGGTAGCATTGCCCGTGTAGATTGTGTGTGGCCAACAAATCGCTGTAGTGACGAGAAATTTGTCGGTAAGATCCAACACGAGTTCAATGTGCAATGCACGTGTTGTTGCACAAGTAAATATTGCTATGTAGGCTGTGTCTCTTGGTTTCAAACAGTGGATATTCACAGGTCCAGCAAAATCAATTCTTGTGGTAGTAAATAAAGCAGACGGTACAACTCTTTCTGAAGGTTGTTTTCCACATTTCGCTCTGGACAGCTTGCAAGGTAGGCATTTGTGAAGAACTTGCTTTATAGCCTGACGTCCTCTTAAAATCCAAAAGGTAGAGCATAACTCTCAGAGGACTATACGTACACCTAGATGATGGAGACATGGGTATGCTGGATCAAAAGATGGACAAAAGAGTGGTTTCCATCCAGTAATAAGGGGTGTCAGAAAATTATATTCTTCCTCCAAGGAGCAAGTAATCATCTTTGAGAAAAGGATTGAAACAGTAAATTTTTGATTGTTTTAGCAAAGGGCGTCCCCCTTTTAAGGCCTCTATTTCTGCTGGGAAGCATTGGTGCTGTACAGTTTGGATCCAATAGTCTTTAGCTTTCTGTATTTCGTTACAATTCAGTTCATGAGTAATACGTGGCTGAGACCTTCAGTTGTGCACAAAATGTAGAATCCAGGCAGTCACATGAAGAACTGTAACGAGATATATCCATGATGGGTTCTGTAGTTGCAATGACTCAGTTTTCCGTGATTCGACTTCGACTAACAGCTGTGTATGAGATGACAAATTTCTGGATCATGTTTCAGCTATTTCAAGCCAAAGACGATAGCTGTGATGGAAGGGTTATCTGTACTGGGGCAGTGGCACCATTGTGCTGGAGTAGTGTATTTAAGAATTTTTGTTGCAAACAAACATTTTCCAATGGTTAGGATCTCCCTTTATCCAGCTTAAAGCTACAGTAGAATCACTCCATAGTATGGCTGTATAAGAGTTCATGTTCGTTTCTCTGCAAAAGTATTCAAGTAGACGAGCTCCTAGTAGTGCAGCTAACAATTCAAGTTGCGGAAGAGTGACTTTTTTGACTGGGGCCAGTTTATTTCAACTACAATTGAGATTGACCCCTGTAGAAATGCCAACTGTGTGACGGGCGTACACATACACTCGTTCGGAGGTGTCACAAAACACATGTATGGTAACGTCGGAATTTGCAGAAAAAGCAATCCATCTTGGGATGCGTATATCATTCTGACACTGTAACTCATTTATCCACTTCTGCCACTGTTGTGCTACAGCTGGCGGTAATAATTCATCCCACTAAGCCACGTATCTTGGAATAATATCTTCATAACGACTGTAACTGGAACGAATAGGCCTAGAGGGTCGTAAAACTTTGACATGAACTTCAGTAGTAAACACTTTGTTGGATTTGGCCATTGGCACGAGGTTGATCAAATGGTTGGCTTTCAGTTGGCCCAACAGCCAATTTTGCAGGTCAGCCAACATTAGATTTAATTGGGTCCACAATCCATTTTGCATTCCAGCAGAATGGATTGTGGATATATCACTCTCAAAGGCTTGAATTTATCCCCCTCCCTTTTTAAAATTTTTTTTTAAGCAAACTGTCTACCAAAAGGTATTTCCTTTTTTTGTAAACAGCTTACTTTGTACTACTTGATATTCATGCTATTTAGACATTAAAAATTTCTATAAAACAGCATGCTCAAAAATACTTTTCCTATAATTTATTTGAAAACTACAAAATTGACTCCATTTCATGAATTAAAAAAATTTGTGTCAACATTTTCAAAGTACAAAAAATGACAATTTTTTTATATTAAGGGCTTGGATTTATATTTTTGTATATGACACTGCTGTATATAAGCATGATTTTATAACTTTGTTTTATTAGTTATTTTATCACAAATACCAATTTTTTTTCTAAACACTTTATCATTATAATCAAAACGAGAGTAAAATCAAATATCCTCACTGAATAAACTTGAAATTTATTTTTTAGTAAAGTTTTCATAATTTAATTATTTAATTTGATTTTTTCTCTCCTGAAATTTCAGTTTATCTTTCGACTAAGCTTTTATATCTTACTTAAATGAAATATATTGCCCAATATTCTATTTTCAACAACTTTCTCTAAAACTGCAAGAAAAATTTCTGGACTTACCTGATTTACTTCTTAAAAACAGCATTATTTCTAAAGCATGTTGTGATAATTATAACAAATAACATCATTAAGATTTTAAAAAAATTCTATATACACATTTTTTATACAATTTTATGCTAAGAGGGCTGATATTTAATACGGATAATCTTCTATCCTCTCTGGCAAAACCATTATTTTATTATGACCTCTGTAAGACCTTTTTCATTATCAGCTTAGATTCATGGGCCATTCTGACGAAAGCTGTCATCAGAAAAATAAATTATCATTAATAAAATAGATATGTGAGCATTAAACAATCGTGCAAAGAAGCCTAATTGAGAGAGTTATTTAATTTTGTAGAATAAATTATCTCGACGAATACTAACTCTTACCTCGCCAACTTCTGACCCAATATGTATTTTTAATAAAGCATTTGCTATATGAAGTACCAAAAAAGTTTCTTTGCATTATAAGAACTAATCATCACTGCTTGCATGTATTTAGAAAAGTTTATTTTCATTAATTATCAGAGCTGAATAGTTTGAAATATTTGAACCAAATTAGCATATGAAAAATAGACATTGTAGGGTATGATAGATAAAATTAATTTTCCCATACATTTTACCGATACAACATTGAAAAAATTAAGGTAAAATTTTTCCTCTCTTAACCACACAGCGAACGATATTTTCTCTGTCTAATTAACGCCAAAACATCAAAAGTACAATGGTTTGTAAATGTACATTTGTCAACATAAAGCTTTTTATTAGCAAAATATTTTTCATAAGGAAACGTAACACTTTAATGATTTTAGAAAATATTTATAATCCTACAAATATTAAAAAAAATACAAATGTTTGTATAAAATATCATCCCTATTAATGCCTTTGTATCTACTGAACATCACAGTATTATGATTTAAAGTATCTATCCTATCTAAACTGTTTGAAATAGCCACTACTTTTGGTTCATCAGTATCAAACCAACAATGAAACATTTGTATGATACAAATACTGTCAAAATTGCACACTTTACATCATGCAATATTATTATTCTTTTAATTAACTACATACTTTTAGTAATAATTATAAAATTATTAGTTTATTTTCATTGCAACTGAAAAATAAATGTTTGATCAAAATTAGTGAACACTTGAAAACTTTATTATAAAATTGGATATAACTAAAATTTTAACACACATATCATAATGATTTAAAAATACATACTTAATAAAGTGAATCAAATAATACTAGTAGGAAACAAAGAAAAATAAAAAAGAGTGTGTAACAAGACTTCAGTTTATGTAAATAGGCCTAGAATTCAAGTTTTTACCTAGATTCAATCGTTCATGATATAACCACACTTTCATTTCTTTCATTTATGGTACTTGTGGGATATCACGACTAGCAGAAATATACCATACTTAAAGAATTCATCACTCATAATCTAATTTCCTCTGCATTTTCTATATGAATCACATGCTGCATGCCAGCACTTTGAATAAATAATCATAAAGACAACTGAAAATAGAAAAATAAGTCTAATACCATGGCATTGTCAAATTAGTCTTTAATATTACTTACAAACTTTATAAAGTATATTCTCAAAAATATTGCTAAAAATGTAAATATTATCCAGCATACCTTACATATACACTATCTACCAATAAGTATTTGGACACCTGTGACAGAAAGGGAACATTTTATTCATATTCAATAGTTGGTAGAGCCTCCACAAAAGGACAATTACTGCCTAAACCACCCGGGGCATGCTTTCCACAAGTCCTTGTACGACGGCTAGTGGTACTCGGCTTGGAGAAGACATGTAAGTTCCTTCGCCGGTTTTGGACGGTTGTTGCACCCCTAAATTCGGTGATCCAACTCATCCCAGAGGTTCTCGATAGGGTTCAGGTCTGGGCTCTGGGCAGGCCAATCCATTCGGTTAACCCCATTGTCACCATACCAATCCATGGACCTCGTAGCATGACAACTGGCGTTGTCGTCCTGGAAGTAACATGGGTCCAACCCGTAAAACTGCCACAACGTAGAAAGCACACTATCGTCCAAAACAGTGCAGTAGGCGCCGGTGTTGAGCTTACCATGAACTGGGACCAAGGGTCCCAGTCTATACCAGGAGAAACACCACCAGACCATAATCCACCTCCGTCGAACTTTACTGTGGGCACAATGCATTCTGGCAGGAGGCGTTCTCCAGGCAGACCCAGACCCTGCCATCCGAATGATAGAGTGTGAACCTTGATTCGTCGCTCCAGCGAACCCGTTTCCACTGATCTACGGTCCACTTTCGACTTGCTTTGCATCACATTAACAGAGCAGCGCGGTTGGATTTTGTGATCAAAGGCTTATGGGCGGCAGCATGACCATGAATACAAAGCAGATGTACTTCCTTGCGGATGGTATTCATCGAAACAAGATTCTCGGATGTATGTTGCAACTCCTGGAGTATGTGGTTGGGTGCTGTTCCTCCGAAATTATCTGGATAGCAGTCGGTCTCTATCTCCCAGTTTCGTGGGTCTGCCGACTCGGGGCACATTCCGACAATCACCGCTTGCCTTCCACTTCTGAATCACATAGGCCACTGTCGATTTAAGGTAGTTCATCTCTAGATAATACGTTCCCCGCCAAAGGAAACCGGCCATTTCTGTGATACCCGACGATTACACCTTTCTCGAAGTCAGATAACTCTGCATTTCGTCATATCTGGCATGCCACAAATGCCAATGTTGTTTCCTACACGGTATTTAACGGCGGAGGGCGTGACGTATATCAGGACCGCAGATATCGTCATTTGCATGGGTGTCCAAATACTTATTGGTGGATAGTATATATATATATATATATATATATGTATTGATCTCTTTCTGGGTCATCGTTGACCTAGGTAACACAGGTACTCGTTCCTATGGTCCGGGTCAATACGTACCTTTCGCTGAAATAACCTGTTTCAACACTTTCTGTGGTTCTTTTAGCAGAAAACCTTGCGTTATATAATGTCTCACATTCTGTCTTATCCTACACTGGTGTAAGAAATTAAGAGAATTTGCAGACTTGGTCGATTATCTCTAGAACTACTGTACCGATTTTAATGAAATTTGATATGTACATACATTGACACAATACAAAACAAATAACCATTCAATAATTGTAATACACACGCATGATCGTGCGTAACACTCGTTGGAGTCGGAAGGTATGAAACAGCGGTTGCAGAATAAACAAAAAAAATGGGTTAATAGGGGGTATGGTCCCCTCTTGCAGATATACAGGTCTCGCAGCGTGATTTCATACTTGAAATAAGGCAGTTTATCATTTCCTGTGGCAATTAGTCCCACTCCTTCAGCAACGCTATTTTCATTCCCTGGATGGTTTTCGGAAGGGGGTTGCGAGTTGCAATTGCCCTCCCCAGAGCGTCCCAGACATGCTCTATAGGGTTAAGGTCTGGAGATCTGACTGGCCAATCCATCCGGCGAATATCCTCACTCTCTAGAAATTCGTCGACCAGAAGAGCTGTCGTATTGCTCGTCCATTTAATTTATAGGGCGTGATTATTTTGTGGTAGTACAAAGATTATTTATTTAAAAAAAGGGGGTATTTGGGTGCGTTGTGTTTTAATTATTTATTTTGTTACTCAAAGCTCTGAACGTAATTAGCAATTTACGAACAATTTTAAAACCTGTTGGATCCACTAAATCAACTTTGCTCCACATAAAAAAAAAACACATATCAGATGAATAATACTAACTCAAGGTTTGAAACAAAGAAAAACTTATTTATTTACACTATCCTAATATTTACATTTTATTTCATCAAATTTAATTAACATATTAGCTGATCTACTCAGTATCAAAAACACGAGCAAATGAAACAGGGTTCTATTTAGTTTAACTTCTTGATTCAGGGAGCGAAACACTAACTAAAACAAAATTCTAAAATCTCCTATCAAAAAATAATACACTACTAGCTGAGTGGCAACCCGATGTGTTGCTTTTTTTTAAGTTAAAATGAAATGGCTTTATATCTTAAAGATTAAAAACTGTTTATTCACTTTTAAAAATATATTAGATTTTTTAAAAAAACAAAATAATTATTTAAAATTTCCGTTATCAAATTTTGCATTTTAAACAGAAAAGCTCATTCAATTAGAAAAAAATTCTAAAGGCTTTAACTTCTCCTTTCCTAAAACTAAAATTTTTTCTGGTACTTCAAATTTATTTCTGGATTTCAATTATTAAATGACTTGTTCTCAACTAATAATTTTTCCTTTTGGCAACATGGCTGAATGAAAATATTGTCACGGTGATTTCGGGGAATACGGAAATGACACGAAGAGTAGATCAGAACAGATTTTATTGACCAGATTGCGGGGAACATCACCTAAAATACACCTCCGGAACGTTCCCGACATTCCTACCGGAAGTGTGAGGATTATTCCATAAACCTGGGAACCGGAACTGAAATATAAATAATAGATAAATTTGCATACAGCTCGCATGCAGAGCAAATTAAAATAAAAGATGTTCTTGCACCCGACGGCGGCTGGTTTCGAACCCGGGACCTTAGGATTAGACGTCAGGAGCGATACCACTGAGCCACCGTTACTTCGGTGAACGGAACTTTGCGAAACGGAAAGGAGCTGGCCCACCCGGAATGTCAACTTTTTCTGCTCTCCTCTTCTATTGAGTTCGGCGGTTTTAATTGAATAATTAAAAAGTTTAAAGTTGTGAAAGTTGAGGATAGCATCAGTGCACGCGTCTCGGCCGTCCGCATATATCGGTACCAGTCGCGATATCCTGCTATGCTCGGTTCGCGAGATTAGCCCGTCCCCGTGTCTGCTAACTAACAAACTAACATTTGTTTACCTTCAGCTGTTAATAGTAAGATATTTCAATCACGTAAAACCCGCACTAACCATCAATAGCAACCATGGGATCTGAACTAGACAAAAACAAGAGAAAGCACTCACGTCCTTTAGTTGGGGGAAACCTTGGGGTTAGGTGTCGACTCTCCTCTCTGGTAGGGGACTCTTCCGTGAAGTTAGTTGGGGCACGATAGTCTCTCGTCGAAAGAGGGGGCACTGTAGTCTCTGTTTTTTAATGATGGGGCTCTTGTCAAAGATCGGGCTTTCGTCAATGATGGGGGCTTTCGTCAATGATGGGGGCTTTCGTCACTGATGGGGCACTGGAGGCAATCTCCTCAGCAGCACACCTCTATATTGTATCCAGGATAAACTACCGGGCTCCACGACACACAGGATTTCTTTCTTGGGAAGGATCCGAGATTTTACTTATAAATCTCCTTCGTTTTATTTATTTTTTTTTTGCTACCCGAAATAGGTACTAGCTCCGGGAAGATTCGACCGGGTTTGGGGCAGTCAAACAGGGATAGGTTATTTTTCAGCCAAAGACGCCCCTCTTACGTAACATTGCAAACAGCTGATGACCACCCGCAAGACAAACCGCTAACCCTCGTGGTCTACCAACGAACCCCGCTATCAATCTCCCACAAAGTGTCATTGTCGAATAATGTCAGAAGTGGTGCCATCCACAGCTTATCTGCGTCTGGAATCACAGACCCCACATACGCTAGGCTCACTTTCGTAAATTGGCTAACGTTGCCGACAAACGCTTCGCTCTATAATTACCTCAGCCTTAAAGATGTCCCCGACCTTTTAACACAAAATGTAATGAATCAAAGCTTTGAAAGTTTTTATTTTCTCTTAAAAAAATGAATTTTAATTTTTTTTAAAAGCGCTTCATTACAAGAGCTCTATGTGGCCTCGCGTTATCGTCCATTAAAATGAACTCAGGGCCAACTGCACCCTTGAAAATTCGAACATAGGCCTCCAAGACCTCATCCCTATACCTCACACTAGTCACAGTGCCTCTTTCAAAGACATGGAGAGGTGTGCGGCCATCCAACATGATGCCTGCCCAGACCTTTTAACCTCCTCCGCCATAATGGTCGATTTCGCGGACATTGGAGGGTAGGTAGTGGGTCCCTGGTTCTCTCCATATGAACGTACGGCGAGAATCGGTGTTTAGGCTGAACCGGGACTCATCAGTGAAGAGAACGGTCGCCCATTGATCCATTCTCCAATCTCTATGCTCTCTGCACCATGATAAACGGATTCTCCTGTTCGTAGAAGTGAGCGGGACGCAAACAGTAAGTCTTCTTGCAAACAACTCTCTCTCGTGAAGTCTTTTGGAAACAGTCACCCTTGATACACGGGTTCCTGTGGCTGCATACAAGTCACGAAAGAGCTGAGAAGCTGTAGCACTCCTGTTACGCCTCGCTATAATCGACAAATGGCGATATTCTCTGGCCGTCGTGGCTCTTGGACGACCTTGCCCAGGCTTTCTCTCGATGAATCCGGTATCCTGGAACTGTTTCCAGAAGTTACACACGACGCTGGGCGTTAAATTGAACTCTCTACGAATTTGGACTTCAGATTGGCCTGCTTCTAGCCTCCCCACAATTCGCCACATCATTCCATCATCTAAACGTTGGTGGTTACTTATTTTTACTGTCACAATTTGAAATTAACCGATTGCTGCAAAATAACCCCATCTATTAACCCATTTTTTGTTTATTCTGCAACCGCTGTTTCATACCTTCCGACTCCAACAAGTGTTACGCACGATCATGCGTGTGTATTACAATTATTGAATGGTTATTTCTTTTGTATTGTATCAATGTATGTACATATCAAATTTCATTAAAATCGGTACAGTAGTTCTAGAGATAATCGACCAAGTCTGCAAATTCTCTTCATTTCTTACACCAGTGTAAATGACGATTGATAAAACTGATTGCTTCAAACTACAAATTAGAAACAAGTTGTTGAAACAAAGACAAGCATCAAACAAAGACAACAGTCGCAAAAACGAATCGTTCCACACAATAAAATTCACGTGCCTGCTTAGATCATGATAAAATAGTTACAGATTAGAATACGTGCTGCCATCTAGTAGATTTTTGGAGTATAAAATTTCTATTTATGTACGAAATGCCATTTTAACACTGACATTTGACAATAAATATCAGTATTAATATTAATTATTAAATATTGATTAATATTAATTTATAAATCAATTAATTATTCAATTAATTAATTATTATTTTTTCATAAAAAGGCATTAAAAACTTTAAAATAAGGGAATACAAATATTCACTTGAGGCGTGGAACCTTAAGATGGCAACATTTTGAGCTAAAATTCGGAGAAAATTTGTTCCAGCCAGTTTTTCACACTAAATAATGACTCAGGCAATGTGAATTTCGAGAAAAAGTTTTTTCGCTCCACCCTAGTGAACATTTTGATTCGTCGCTCCAGAGAACCCGTTTCCACTGATCTATGGTCCCCTTTCGACGTACTTTGCACCACATTGACCGAGCAGAGTGGTTGGACTTGGTGATCAAAGCCTTATGGGCAGCAGCACGACCATGAAAACTAAGCGGTACCTATTTACAGATGGTATTCATCGAAACAACACTTCTGGATGCCTGTTGAAACTCCAGGAGTATGTCGGCCATCGATTGGTTGCGGTTCTTCCGAATTTTTGTGGACAGCAGCCGGTGGTCTGCATCTCCCAGTTTCAAGGGTCTGCCGACTCGGGGCACATTCCGACAATCACCGCTCACCTTCCATGTCTGAATCACATCGGCCACTGTCGATTTTGGGTAATTCAGCTCGCTAGATATGTCCTGTAAGGATTGGCCGTTTCTGTGATAACCGCCGATTACACCATTCTCGAAATCAGATAACTCTGCCCTTCGTGGCATCTTGCATGCGAATAATGCCAATGTTATTTCCTGCACGATATTTAACTGCGGAGTATATTAGGACTGCAGATATCGTCATTTGCATGGTTGTCTAAATACTTATTGGTAGATAATGTATAGATATAATATATATACTAGTGGCCAAAATTCGGGAAACCTTTTGGAAAATGTGTGTTTTTGAAGTATAACATCTTATAGCCCTTTTATATATTTTAGTATTATACAAAAAGCACAAATCCTTACATTGGAAATTTAATTTAAAATCTAACCTTTTCCTTACGGGGTGGGATAGCATACATCCCAAGCAAATAGTCTCCAAAAATACAGGTTTGGGATAACTATCGTCCCAAAGTTTTCATCCCCCTATTTTGTCGAAAACCGCACAGGATGCAGGATCTTAGTTGAGTGGGAGTCTTATTTTGCTGAGGGCTGATTGACGGTTTACAACTGACAAATGGGGGGTAAATATACATTCGCTGCTAATTAGGAGGAAATTTCTCATTCTAGGTATGAGGAATATTATTTTTGACGGTTTGCTCCAATCTTGGTGATTCAAATTAGCCTGATACGTTTACTTTTCGTACAAAATTTATGAAGTTAGAGTTTTTCTTGTCCCTCAATTTATTCATTTCGTCATTCTATTTTCTTTCTCGCTTTCATTAATTTATTTTTAACAAGTGAAAAATATGTTCAAACGACCTAGGTTAAGATGTATAAATGTTAATAAGTATGTATATATACATACATGACTCCATATATATTGGAAAGAGAAAATGCTTTATAAAAAGTAACAATCACAAATTATAAATTAATATATATACTTGCATGTAAAGTCGTATATAACAGCACTTTACCGTGTAAGACGAGAAATACAATGTTAAAAGTAGTAGAATCTAAAATACAATGAATGGCGGTAATCCAATGTGAATAAAGGTTATCTAATGCAATAAAACCAGAATTAAACCACAAAACCTGATGATATTATTAAACTATTTATTTCTGGTCTTCTTATTTTGGATACCTACATGTCTTGGACTTGACTTTCAACTTAATATATTATATATATATATATATATATATACACGATTCACTTTTTGCACAAGGGATACGTTACAGAGACTACAGGGCAAAAAAAAAATATATATATATAATAATACCGTGTAATAAAGAGATACTGTGAACAGATAAAATTGGAAGGTAGGTTCCATCCAAATAAACTTAATGAAAAAAATGTTGATTTTCATATGAAATTTGGATTTATTGAATAAATATGAAAGAGCAAATCCGCCAATCTTATTTTAATTATGTTTATACGGGTTATTTTTTAAATTGAAAAAGTTCGGCATTCGGAAGTGGTTAAAAAAAATTGATTGTTTTAAAATTTATACATATATACGTATAAATTCTGTCGTTCAGTGTCACTACTGGACGATAAACGTGCCTGTTTACCGATGGCAAAAAATTCCTCTCGTCAATGGAAATATTGAGTGGCGATATGCAATAAAATGAACATCTTCCGTTTCGATTGTTTCACCGGTTTTGAGTACGAATTCGGTTATCAGACAGTGGGATTTTGTTTTCGTTAGTTCTTTATAGGATTCTGCATAATACGCTATAATCATTTTTAAATCACGTTGTAATGACATTGTCATAATTTGTAAGGAAATAATTTCCGTGTTTATTGGCTAGTTGGAAGCCTTCTAGAATTGTAAGCACACCTTCATCATCATTACTATAAACAAACGTGAAATCATTCTCTGAAATATTCTTTGATAACATTGCATTCAATATTTTTTATTCTTTTTAGATTTCTAAAACACGGGTGGCAAATCAAGCAGGCCGCCCGGATAAAAAAAAAATTTTAAACTAATTTATTAGTATAATAATCAATATAAAAATATTATCATTATGCTAGGTAACTACTTACAGTTAAAAATGCATTTTACAAGTATAACTGGAAATAAACAGTAAGGTTTGGACTCGGAAGCTGAAGTGACGTCACGTCTTAGATTTATTGCTTTTGCGAAGCCTGTGTGTCTACAGGACATTGCTGATCTAGTGTAATTTTTGTTTATTCGGCACATGCCGGATGTGATGAGGTTTGCGCGCGAAAAATGTTAAAAGAAGGTTATTCTGGGAGATTTTGTTTTAGGGTGAGGTCGTGTCAGACCATTTGTGCTCCCGTTATGTTATTTTTATTGTGATTTCGTTTTGAAACTCTGTGTCTCTATTTATAATCAAATGTGTTTGATTAAATTAAGACTTCGTTTTTATTTGAAGAAGCAAGAATGCCTATATTTTAATGATAATTTAAATTCGGCCATGGAGAAATTTACTTAAACAAAACCACATTGGTTTTAAAAGCGCTACTCCACGTCGCAACCAGTTGGGAAATACCGGGTTCTTATAATTAAACTTCCCCAATAAAGGGCATCCTACAGCGCAAACGGGTGAACGGAATGCAACGAAATTTCGTATAACACGAGATGCGATCATGGAATTTCGAAAAACAAATTCAGTTCTAAAATGTCCACTAGAGGGCGCCTTTTCGGGAAAAACAGGAAATTTAACACAATAAACGACCAAAACGGAATACAGAAACGATATTAACAATCCAGAACAAGAATTATGAGTAATAAAATGTAAAACCGGGAAAAGCTGTCAGTTGTAGGAGAAAAATGTCGAGATTTGCATTCTTTGGAAGAAGAGGAAGCTTTATGCAAAACACGTTAGGGTATAAAACGTTTGCAGACGTTGTCATGTTTAAGTCGATGTTTCCGACTGTACTTATGAAGGTCTCTTCAGTTGAACGTGCGTTATTGGTAAAGCTGTTTTACGAAAACAAGGGGAATGCTTCTGCTGCAGTTCGTGAATTTCGTCGTAGAAAGAACTTACGGCGTGGACCAATGTCTACTAAAGGTATCCGGGCCATGATTAAGAGATTTGAAGAGACGGGGAAATTAGGAATTCAACCTAGATGAGGCCGTAAACGTGTCACACCGGTACTTGTTGATGCCGTCAAGACAGATGTTGACGCACAGTCACAGACATCAGAGTTTGGGAGCAGTAGCGAGCGTGCAGTTTCTCGACAGCACCGTCCGAAAAGTACTCAGAAACATAATGCACTACTTCCCATACAAGATCCACCATACCCAGGAGCTGCTTCATAGGGACAAGCCACAACGTCTCTCATTCGCAGTCAGTTTTCTCAACAGAATGACTGTTGATCTGTCATGGCCTTGGAATATTCTGTGGAGCGACGAGGCTCATTTCTACCTGAATGGGACAGTCAACACACAGAATTGCCACATTTGGGCTAAGGAAAATCCGCGGATCCAGACTGAATTTCCTCGGATTAAGTCATCCAGACTGAATGACTTAAAGAACTCCATAACGCTTCATTTACGAAGACTCACAACTGATCAGTTACGATCTGCTGTTGAACACACTGTCCATCGACTTGGAATTTTGCAGGTGAATGAAGGTAGTCACGTGGAGCAGCTTTCCCTACATCGTCCTGGACACGATTAACAACTGCTCCTCTTGTGCAATTTCGTCCTAATCTGTTCTTGTTTCTGGAAACTGAACTGTTTTTGTTTCTCCCTTACCTTTACTTAATGTGGTTCGATTACAAGGTGATCAGAAACTAGTCAATAAATGTTAATAGTGTTTCTGTATTCCGTTTTGGTCGTTTATTGTGTTAAATTTCATGTTTTTCCCGAAAAGGCGCCCTCTGGTGGATATTTTTGAACTATTATTTTTTTCGAAATTCCGTAAGCGCATCTTGGGTTCAGCCCATGTACAAAATTTCGTTGCATTCCGTTCACCCGTTTGCGCTGTAGGATGCCGTTTATAGGGGAAGTTTAATTATAACCACCCGGTACATTGTTCGTTTTTGTTTTAACACGTTTTAACCCATCATCCCATCAAATCGCGTCACATCGCCGGCATCGCGTCGGTGCGGGCGGTTTTTGTCAGGTTGCAGGAAAATACTCGTTTATGCCCTGAGCCTATAAATACACGGACCGGGATAATTTGCACTATATTAATTTTGAACATGTTCATCTCAATAACTCAAAAACAAAGCTTTTTGTCTCTAATTTTTGTGCTCGATTTTGTGATTGCTGACCAACAAAAATATTTCACAGGTAAGAAAACTTGATATTTTTTATTTTGAGCGGTTAGAGGTTAGAAATTGAAATAATACATTTATGGTTTGATATTTGTTTTTTAAAAAAGCTAGAATTCATTACTTAATTCTATTTTAAATGTTTTTTTATTTTGCAAATGTTAAACATATACTACAGGAACAAGTGTAAATTTGGATTTTTGACTGCATCACCTTATTTTTTTAACAGGTGCGTGAAATATGGCAATTTTTTCAGAAATCGGGGAAATACGATTTTTTTTAAAGCAAACGTAGGGGGAATTGTATTTAAAATTTGAACAAAATTAAAATAAAATCGATTTGGAACGCTTCTTTGCAAAAGCCAATCTTTATCGAGAAACCGCTTAACTTACATTGCGCCTTTTTTATAAGTTCTTTACGAAAAGAACCTCATCCTTTTTATAGATGTCTGATAATCGAAAAAAGCTTTTTGGGGCCCAATACAGAAAAAGAAAACTTGAAAAATAAGAATTAGTAAAGAAGGCTTGTGGTTCACTAAAAACATTTTTAATCCCAGCAAGATCGCATGAGGCGCCATCAAGTTCCAGAGATACAAATGTGACGGAGACCGAAATCACAAACCCCAAGGAAGATGTTTTAATTGCAGAACTAAGTCTTGAAACCAGTGAAACCGTGACCAAAGACCGTGAAGATATTCTTCATGTTTCTTATAAAGATGATGTTTATAAGGATCCTAGCTGTTGGCCTTCCGTACTATCTGACAAAATTAAATTAACTTTAGTAGAGTTAGGCCCTACCCAACTTACAGAAGCGGATGTAAACTTTCTTTTAAATAAAGATAACAGAGGTTTCTCATCTATTTATTATTAAAAAATTAAGTAACGGGGAAATAATTCCAAGAGTTTGGCTAGTGTATTCTAAATTAAAAGATTGTGTATTTTGCTTTACTTGCAAATTATTTAAAACTTTTTCTAGTGCCTTTGTTGAGGGATATAACGATTGGAAACATTTAACTCAGATTATAGAACGTCAGGAAAAATCAAAAAGTCACATTTGTAATACAAAATCTTGGCTTGATTTAAATAAATCAATTTATTCTAAAACAACTACTGATTCTCTAAATGAGAAATTAATAAATATGGAAAAAGATAGATGGGTTTCCGTGTTAAAAATTATAATTTATACCGTTAAATTCTTAGCCGGTCAAAATTTGAGTTTTAGAGGCAAAAATAATAAGTTATACGAGCAACAAAATGGAAACTTTTTAAAATTAATTTAAACAATTGCAAAGTTTAATGATACCATATCAGACCACCTCACTAGAATTAGCAGAAATACATCAAGTATGCCTCATTATTTAGGTGTTCATATTCAAAATGAACTTATTTCCCTTTTGGGTCAAAAAAATTGTAAGATATTTAATATATATAAATGTAGATGGCAGCACCTGTGTACAAAAATAGAAGCGTATCAGCCACTAACTTCAGTTAGAAGTAAGATAGCTGAGGACATGCCTGTAGTTACGATGTGGAGTTTGATTGTCTATAGTTATCTCAATTCATCCACCTAAATAATAATGCTTATGAATATTAAGTCATCGAGAGTATCTTAAAAAAGTAAGACATGAAATGATATCGCTCTTAAAAGTTAGAAAATATTATTCTATTATTTTAGATTCCACCCTGATCTAAGTCACTAAGATCAACTTACTGTTGTAGTAAGATTTGTTCTATTAAATAATAAATCAAAGCAAATAGAAATTAGGGAGCATTTTTGGGATTTATTTCAATATCAGATTCGACAGGACAGGGTTTAACTAATTTTTTATTAGATTTTTTAGAGACTCACAAAATTTGTTTGAGGGATTTAAGGGGACAGGGTTATGATAATGGGGCGAATATGAAGGATCGCAATAATGGTTTACAAAAAAAGTTCTTGACTTAAACCCTAGAGCTCTTTATGTGCCTTGTGCTGCCCATAGTTTAAATTTAGTTGTTAATGACGCTGAAAAAGCGTCTTTAGAAATTTCAAGCTTTTTTTGTAATTTTACAGGAGCTATACGTTTTCTTCTCCACATCCACTAAACGTTGGAAGGTCTTAAAAAATGAGATCCCAATTTAACGCTTATACTCCTTTCAGATACTAGATGGGAAAGCAGAATCGATGCGCTAAATGTTCTTAGATACAATCTAACAAAAATATATGATGCTTTATATACGTGATCTATTCTGATAATACTAGAGACACTGAAACTAGAAACATGGCAAATTCATTACTTTTGAAAATTAAGTCTTTTAAATTTATTTGTTCCATTATTACATGGTATAATGTGTAAACAAAAATTAATATCGTAACTAAAGCTATGCAGGAATCTGTTGCTATATACTACCAAATATTATTTTAATGTTAGAGCAAACCAAAACATATTTATATAATATTAGGTCAGATAAAGGTTTTAGTGATATTTTAGAAGAGATAAAAAATATTGCAGAAGATATCGATTGCGACCCTTCATTTCCTCTGGTTAATATTGTTAGACCCCGAACAAAAAAATACGCTTATTTGACTACGAATGTAAAGATGAGGCTCCAAAAAATCCAGAACACTAATTCAAAATTAATTTTTACTTCGTAATATTGGACACTGCATTATCAAAAATAAAAGAAAGGTTTGAACGAATACAACAACATCACACAGTTTTCAATTTTCTCAAAGACCTAAAACAGATCCTTAAAACAGATAAATCAAATAGGTATACAAAATGTAAATCTGTGGAAAGTATTTTACATGATCCATTTAAAACTGAAAAAGATATAGCTGAAGATTTATGCAATGAAATTGACAACACTGCATCCTTTATTTCCCCTGAAATGAACGCGTTAAATGTTATTCAATACCTATTTACAAGTAACCACATCTATCTGTTTCCAAATTTAGTGATTGCCATACGAATTTTTTTAACATTACCCGTGACTGTGGCTAGCGGGGAAAGAAGCTTTTCAAAACTTAAAATTATTTGAGATCAACAATGGGACAAGAAACGCTTTCAGACTTATCTATTATTAGTATCGAAAAGGACATTTGGGAAGATATAGATGTATCAGATATTATAAGAGAATTTGCATTATAAAAGGCAAGAAAAACAAAGATTATTTAAGCTTTTTGACTGACTTATTAAGTATATGTATTAATAGATATGTGTTTTATGTATTTAATATAACGTATTGATTTGATTATTATATCAATACGATAATAATTATTATGTTAGGTTGTAAAATTAAAATATAAACTGAATTTATAATATTTACTGTAATTCGTTGTTTCATTTAAGGTAAAAATATTTCCGAGAAATTTCAATTAATCCATATGGTATGAGGGGGGGGGGGAATTATTTTCGCACATGGGCGGCAGCTACCCTAGGAACGGCCTTGCGTAACATCTGTAATTTATTTACTAAAACCATCTCTAGATGCAGGGAATTTAGAGAAAGACGAAATTCTTCTGCACGTAACCCACGATCCTTAATAAGGCTCCTTATTAAGGATCATAATAAGGCATCCATGTTATGGCATCATGCTTCGGTGGCGTATGGTGTGTTTGTCCACCATATGTGAGATGGATTACCTTACGTCACGTGGTCGGAAACAAATTGAAACTGGTATTGCATGATTGGTCGACACAATACGGCTTTGAGGTTTCCAGTAATCACAACCGTTTAAAGTAGTGGTCCTATGTCCTATCTTGTTTTGGAATCGATTCGCTAAAGTATATTATATTTGTTGTTTTCAATACAATTTCCAGTGTGTTTTACAAAGAATAAAAGAGTGGTATGAGTGCACACACATAACAGTATGCAATTTGTATTATTAAGTCAATGTCGGATTTAAATGTATCGAACTCTCTTAAAAACAATTTATCCGAGGGACAGCTTTTAAAATTCTCTGCGCCTCTACACTTAACTGAAATCGACAAAAATGATCTATCGAAAAACAGTAACATTAGATGTGCAGATGCAGGACCTTCCTATGCTAGAAAATTTAAAGAGCCTATTTCTCCAGGAACAGAAGTTTATGCTGTGCCTGAAGATGCGAATTTGTTTGATTTTGATAGATCAGCTGATGAGCTTGTTATGTTGGATCAAGACGTCCGTTTTTCTGTACTCGATAATCAAACGAGCAAGTACAGCGTTCCTAATGAGTTGGACGAGCCATTATCTTTTGATAAAATGAAATATTCTAAATCGTCGTTGATGTCTGACGCAAATGCTAAGCTTAATGCTGATAAACAAAGTATATCGTCAAATAGTAAAAATAAAAACAGTACAAACTTTTCAATTTTCGGTCAGCTGTTAAACAAAAAACAAGGTACTGTATCTGCATCTAAAAGCTCTGGAAGTTCCGGTAATCATTCATTGCCACAGAATTCTGGGCAAATTTCCTCTTGTCATCTTCCAAGAAATGAATGTTTAGAATCCAACGAGGGAGCACAGCGAGCTCAGATGAAAACAAAACTGCGATCCATGTGGAATAATGTTAAATATGGTAATAGTATTCTGTGAAGTAGTAAGTTAACAATATCTTTGGTAGCGATTTTACCAAATTTATTGAGAGAGAGAGTTCATTTTTTTGTGTTTTAGTAAATAATGGTAGATGGGTTGGAATTTTTCAATTTGAAAAGCTTTAATAATTAGTTTTGATTAAATATTTTATACTGGAATATTTTATTCTTGATTGTTTTGAGAACAATTAAATGCTTTTATTGTGATAAATATATCATATTAAAACTAGCAATTATATCCTAGTTTTATCAGACTATTTTACTATTACCTGGAGTTATTTATTATATTTTTAGCCATTAAATTTACTCTCTCTTCGATTGATCTTTAGTTACTGAGGGCATGGGGTTACCTCTGACAAGTGTTCCTTATTATATATTTCATAATCGGCTCATGCTATTGCTTTGAACTTTATGTGAACCTTAAAATTTTTACTTTACTGTTGTGTGTAATACATTATATATTTGAAATGAGATTAAATTGGAAGGCAAATAAATTTGTGTAGAAAAATAGCTTGTATTTTTTTCTGTTAGGAACTGGTTAGTGCAGGTATTTTTATCCATAATAAAAACTCTTAAAGTCGCTGTATGAACAAGGGTATGAATTTATGAAAACCTGATATGTATATAGATAGAGATGTTTTGAAGCATTTTGTTTCAGGTATGTTTTCACACACAAGTTTTCTACTATAACTTTGTAATTTTTTAAGGAAAATACAGGACTCTCTTGGTTTTTTTAATCTCTGTAACAAATATTAATGCCTCTGCAAGTCACAGTTTCTGCTAAAGAATAGTGATCTCACTGGCTTTTATTCTCTGCAGGCAGATCTTTTGCTTATGTTTCATAATTTGTTTAAGTGATTGTTTATCTCTTAAAGTCTGTTTCTAATGAATAAAACAGGCAAAAATAGATTTAAAATTATTATACACTTGCAGACTTGTTACTTATCCAAGAAGAAAAGTTTTAGTTGCTATGATCACTATGACATCAAATAAAACTAACCAAATATATCTCAATTATGGCCTCTTTGCAAATATGTATTAATTATAGTTTATTACTTTTAAATAATTTCCTCTTACTTTAATATTCACTTAATTATAGGTAAAATATTTAGTTAAATTAGTTTATATAAAGCAAAGTATGTGGTGGTGGTGGATTGTATCACTATTATTTTATATTTATTGAATTTTAAAAAAGGGCTTCTAAGCACTGCTCTTTTGCTGCAAAATATTATTTTAAATATGTCTAAATTTTAAAGTAGGGTGAAGTGGGGTAAGTGAGAACGCAAAATCATAAAGTTCCACTTTGAATCTAAATAAATTTTTAACAAGTTGTTGTATTTGTATTCAAAATTTGCATACATACTTTTAGTTATATTCTACTTTTATAGTGTTAATTTTTTTCAAAATCTATTCACAACTTTTTTTTGCCGTAAATATTTAAAGGTTTTGTGTTTTGCATTCTCACTTGCCCCCACACTTGGGGCAAGTGAGAACGCAGGTCCTAATAAATCACAGTTGCTTATAGCAAAATGAGTAGGGCAAGGGAAAGAAAAGATATTTCATGCTCAACAAAAGGCTATTTATTTATTTTTAAAATTCTTTCATTGTGGAGGTATTTGATATTCAAGTTAGCAGTGTCAGCAATGTCCGAATATTAACAAAAAAAGTATATTTGTATTATTTGTTTTAGAGTAACAAATGTATGTTAAAAGTTCAAAAAAAGTTTTTTTTCCCTTTGCCCAGGTCCTACTGAATATTGTAGGACCAAAAAGATATGGAAAAAATTAGTTCACCATGCCTTCCCGGCCTCGGTTCTTCCAGGAACAATAATAAGTCATCATCTGGCACAAAAAGCAACTCAGAAATAGTGACAGCAGAATTAGAAATTCAATATATTCACACACAGTTTGTAATGTTCACTCCACTCGCATTCACTAACAGTTAGTATAAACAAGTTAGTTTATTGCAATTCACCTCTTCAAACCTACAACAAAAAAACTAGTTTCAGTTGCATAATTTACTATTTCTGAATGTTAAGGAATTAAAAACAATCATCAGCTGTTAGAGAAATATGGAAAAAGATGGTTGTTTATGAAGTTTCTCCATCTAGAAAACATATGTTGGGAAGAAAAAACTATTTGTATGGCTGTTATAACACAAAGGTAGGTTTTTTTAGTATATGGGCCTTGTGTTCTCATTTGCCTCGACACAAAATTTTTATGGGGCAAGTGAAAACCCTGCAGTACTGAAGTAATATTGCAAAAAAATGGTTTTTATATATTTTATCTCTATTCTTTGTTTCTTTATGAATAAGTAGGTATTTTCAAAATAACTCTATGTGTTGTGGTTAATTAGTTATGATTTCTTTTTGGCTAGTACTCAAACTTGGGTACCTTAGTTAAAATGCAAGGGTTTGGTAGGTATAAAAATTTTCCATTTTACAATTTTTTTCTGTAAATAAAAACTAAACATAACAGTAGAGCATATATAACATATATATATATATATATATATATATATATATATAACAGTAGATCAAGAATTTTCCTACAAAGTGCACTTGAAAATTAAAAAAAAAAAATTAAATTTTTTAGGGTTTTAAGCCTTCATTCTCACTTATCCCACTTCACCCTATCTGTTTTGCTATTCCTTGATGAGACTGATATATTGAACTGTACTAACATTTTATCTACGATGTTTTGACTGCATAGCTAATTTATTTATATTTGTTATTCTTTCTGTGTCATTATATCCTTATTGTTGAGGAAATTAAAAAAATTTGTTGAAAGATTGTTGTTTTGAGGGTTTCATTTAATATGAATCTGCAATATAATATAGTATTTCACGATTAGATTCTTTTATACTTTCTATGCTGTGGTTAAATATTTGATTTCCCCCCCACCCCCCAGCTTTTTGTTCTTTTCTCACAATGGAAAAACAAATAAATTCCATTTTTTCTATGGATTTTTAAAAATCTCAAATCTCAAGAATTTATTTTAAAATATTTCTTTTCCTCAAGAGTTATGTAAATGTCTCTCTATATATATTTGTCTTTGTTCATTTCAAGTTCTAATTCACCTTGTTCTATAATGTGGAATGTAAGATTGATAAAAAAATTATTTTAAAGAAATTTTATTATTTCCTTTAGATTGAGGTTCAAGTTATTTCATCTTCAGGAATTTACAACTGTATTTTTATCAGTATTAATCTGATATTTTGTCTTTAGGGTGGAGAATTAAACGGGAAGTGAATTTGAAAACTGACTCAGCAATTTGGCTTCTTGGACAATGTTACCATAACAAACTAAATGGTATGTTCAACTTATTGCATGTGTCTGAAAACTTCTGAGCATCATTGTAACTATTGTTGTGTTTTTCATATAATGAATCCTGAGTATGTTTGAGTAAATGCTATGACTGTCTGCTGGTGATGAAGTGCTAAATATTGCTTATAGATTAATTCAGAGACCCTGATATTTAATGGTGGTTTGTTTACAGTGTAGGAATCACAAAATTGGCTATCCTGAAATACAAATCTATGCTATTCAAACTAGCTGAAGGTGAAAAATAAAACAAATACTCAAGGGAAACACAGAGGTGATAAAGTAAGAAGTAACATAAAACTATATATATAAATAAATAGTATATACAGAAAATTAGAAAAGCTTATTCAAAATCATCGAAAACGAAACTTTTGAAAACTTTTGCTATGTGCTTAGTTTGGTATTCTGTAAGTTATTCTTACTAGCAAGGTATTCTGTAAGTTTCAAATCTATCATTGTAAAAGTTCTTGTTAAGAGAGAGTGATAAACTTTTTAAAATACTTGCTGCAGGTTATGTATGTTGGTTAATTAGTTGGGTTTGGAGTACCACAGCCAGTTTTTACTACATGAGGGCTAATTAGACCAGGTGTAAGATGATTTTATAACCTGCTTAAAGCCAGTTCCTAGCAATTACAAATTTGTATGCCAAGAGAGGGACTTGCACCCACAGACTCTGGAACCAAATGCCAGTGCCCTAGCCATTCGGCCATCGTCCAGCTGTTGTAGGTTAGGTAAATGTAATGCTTACTAATAAAGTAAAACCTTGTAGCCGATTTTCAAAGTGTTGACTTTAAAGTAAGTGTTATATTATCATCAGTTTAAAATTGTGCTCATTTCCATCTGTATTTTACTCTAAAAGTGGTTTCAAATGAGTTTGCAGTGTATTTCAGTGTAAAGTGTGGATTTATTTTAAGGAAAGTTATTTGTCCCCTTTTTTTGTGGTTAAAGGTCTAAGAAAATCAGCCTTAATTATCGTTACTTCAATGTTTATAAGTAAAGCTCTATTATTTTGGAAACTTAGCTAATTCAGTAAACACAATTGTGAGATAAATGAAATAAAAGAAACTATGAAATGTATGTAATTCCTCTTGAATTCTATAATACCTCTAGCTGAGAGTACATGAATACAATCAAACTGAAGTAGGAATCAAATTCTTTGGCTATAATCAACTGCCTTTTTCAATTGGCTAATTGATACCTGGTGTGGTGTTAAATTGTATATTCTGACCTAGAGTGTATTATCAGACACCATGATATTTTGAGAAAACTTTGAATTTTATTGTGTGCACATTTTTAAAATTTAATATTGAAAGCAACAACTTGATAGAACAAATTTCTATGCTTAAATGGTAATAGTTGTGTTCTGTGATGTAAAGCTGTAATATTCTGTTCTAGAAATTATTTCTCTTTTTATCTATCTGTTTATAGGAATTCTTTTTTTTTTTTTCATGCAACTAACAGATTCTTAGCTGGGTTTTAATTTTCAAATCCCCATAATCAATGCAAATTTATTCTTTTCTTAAAATTTCCACAAACAATTATGTACATATACAAAATTCTGTTGATGTTACTTATGCCCACTAGCTGGAGTATTCCAAAAGCATTTTTCAACCTCAAAGTTAAATATCTGAGTGTCTGTATTCAATTTTAACATCTATTGTTGTGGGATTAAATTAAAAACATAATCAGTTTTTTGAGAATTTATTGAGAAAAAAAGGTTTTCACAGGCACTTCTGAAGCTTCAAGTAAATCTGTATTCAATATTATGATATCTTTGAAGTTTATATTATGATATTTTAAATTAAAAACATAATTAAATTTTTTTTTCAGTTTATTAAGTGAGAAAGTTTGTGATCTTATGAACTTATACTATTATTTTATCCTCAGATGATGTTGCTTTAACTCAGGAAGTTGCAGAGCAACTTCGTCTAGATTTACTTAGTAAAATTTGGCTTACTTATCGAATTAATTTTCCTGCTATTCCTGGTACGAATCTTGTGTCTGACTCTGGTTGGGGCTGTATGTTAAGATGCGGTCAAATGATGATGGCCCAAGCTTTTGTTTGTCATTTCTTGCAACGAGGTTAGTATAGGAACTTCGATTATATATTAAATGTTATTTTTAATTTGTTAAGCATATATGTTTTGTTGTATGAAAGGTAACTATGCTTTCAGAATTATATTGAAGAAATTTAAATCTATTAAGTTACAGCTTAGCTATCTGACAAAGAAGAAAAAAAAGACTTTGTTTCTTGAAGTAATATTATGTTGAGAATATCTAAATCTTTTAACGTAGTCGAGATTTGTTAGACATAGTATTTATAAAATTAAACTGTAACTTTTATTTTTAATTTTAACATTTGAGTGGAATAAAAGTTTGTAAATCTTTTTATAAATTAAAATACAGGTAATCCTTCACTTATGACCGCATGTACTTACGACCAAAATTAAAAAAAAAAAAATTCTCAAAAATATTGTTCCTTGAATGTACAGTATATACCTATATGTATTACATAATTATTAAAAAATATGATGCAATACTGCAAACATTTATGACATAATAAAAAGGTATGATGCAATAGTTTCAATATCCACATGATAAATCAAATAAACCTTCATTCAAAAGTAAACAAAACAAGTGCACAGCCATTGCTTCTCATTATTATTACATAAAAATATTACTTTATTGTTAAATATGTAGTGGTTTGATATTTATCCATGAAGCTAAGTACATACATAATTTTATTCCCAGTATGGCTAGAAATAGTTAAAGTGCCAAGAAAAAAAAAAATAGAAGTGTAATAGACTTAGAAATGAAACTTAAAATAATAAAAGTCCATGGAATCAGTAAGAAAGTGAAGGATATAGCATGTGAGTTAAGATTGCCTCATTCCATGATCTCTACTATATTAAAAAATAAAGTGTTACTTTTGGGAGCAGTGAAAGAGTTGGCATCTCTGAAATCAACAATTATAACAACAAAACTACAAGGACCCATCCACAAAATGGAAAACCTTTTGGTGATTTGGTTGGAGGATTTAATTAAAAAAAGAATTCCACTAAGCCTTATGACCATTCAAACAAAAGCACATAGTCTTTTTGAACAGTTGAAACTATAGAAAGGAGACGATTATGACCAGACTTTTAATGCAAGCCATGGAGGGTTTCAAAGATTTAGGAAAAGAATGAATTTGAATAATGTCAAAATAAGTGGAGAGGCAGCAAGGGCTGATTATAAAGCTGCAGATGATTTTATAACCAAATTTGATAAGCTACTTGAAGATGAAATGTACCTAATTGAACAGATTTTTAATGTAGACAAAACCAAGCTATATTGGAAAAGGATGCCTGAACATACCTGCATTCATACAGAAGTGCAAAATATGCCAGATTTCAAGGCATTCACAGATCTAGTTACACTTTTATTGAGTGGAAATATTGCTGGCTTTAAATTGAAACGTTTCATTATACTCATATCACAAAATCCATGAGCTTAAAGGAATAGATGTAAATAAATTTCCTGTGAATTACCACTGTAACAAAAAAGCTTGGAAGATGCATTTAATGTTTAAAGACTGGTTTACAAATGTTTTTGTAGGTGAAGTAAAAAAATACTGGGAATAACAAGACATTCCCTTTAAAATACTTTCATTACTGGATAATGCACTGGTACCTCCTTCACAGACATGTGATTCACATGCCAACATAAACGTTCTGTATCTACCTCCGAACACTACAAGAATTTTACAGCCAATGGATCAGGGAGCAATTGTGACTTTTAAAGCAAATTACTTAAAAATTATGTTTGCACAAGCGATTACAGCACTTGAAGAGGGGACGAACATAAAATCATTTTGGAAAAATTATAATATTCTTCATAGTATTAGGATAATAGATAGATGATGGAAAGAAGTCACTTCAGCATGCATGTACAAAATATGGAAGAAACTAACAAAACATTTTGAAACGAATGCAATTCATTCAGTATCCAAGCAAGCAGATCCTTTGGCCATGTGCTGGCTCTCAGTACCAGAGTCTGTAGCTGTTTGGAATTGGCTTTAAGCAGTTGGTCCCGGTCCTTTTGTAGCAAAAATTGACTGTAGTGCTCCAAACCAAACCAAACCTAACCTTTGGCCGAAGTTACAGATCTGATCTTAAAATTTGGTGAGAAAATTAATCTAGAAATTGACAATGAAGATATCAACCAATGATCTAGAAGAGCTTGCCAATGAGGACTTGCAAGAGATTGCAATACATGCTGCAAAAGAAGAGACAGATAGTAACAAACAAGCTGAATTACAATCTAAAAAATTTGTTTTGAAAGAAATGGCTTCAGCTTTTCACTATATTAATAAAGGACTACAACAATTAGGAGCAATGGATCCAAATGAAGAAAGATCCACTAGTATAAATTGTCATACTCAGGAAAATTTGGCTTGGTACCAGACAGTATACAAGGGAAAAAAAAATATTCAATTTGTTCAAACTACTTTGGATAACTTTGTCAAAAAAACTTAGAATGTATCTTCTGTCACAAATTTTGAACCAATGGATTGTACTGACAGAATAAGTAGTGATGGTGAAGAATAATTTATGTCTTCTAAATAAAGTACAATGTATTTTAAATTACATATATATGTATGAAAGTAAAAAAAATATGTATGTACATATATAAAATAATTTTTGTTTTAAACTCGACATATGACATATATCTCGGTTGTAAGTCGAGGAATATGTATACAATAAAACCTTGTTTATCCAGACTAACTGGGACCATTGGTAATCTGGACAATCGAAAATCCGGATAATTCGGATAGTATGGGTATAAGCAAAACAAACTCCTTAACTAAGTAGACTTACCATTTATTAAGATAAAAAACTATGTTTTGTAATGAAATTATATATTTTGTTTACAAGACATTAAAAAAAAATAACTTTTCTCATAATTTCTTAACAAAGAATTGTTAAGTCTAGTAAAGCTTTCTTAAACTCAACAAAAAGCATTTTATTACCATAATTTATTGTACAATCTATGCAAGAACTGTAAATTGAATCAAACTGCAAAGCGAATATTTGGTGTACTTGTAGTTATGTTCTTGCTTATTATCTATAGTGAACATTAAATAAAAATAATGTCTACATATCTAATCTGGATGAATGAGGGCCAAATAAATAAGGTTTTACTGTACTTTTTAAATGATAATTTTACATGGAATTTTTATTTTTATTTTCTTTAAAAACAAAATATTCAATGATAGGATATAGATTATTATTGCATATTCTTTATAATTAAGACTTAAAATATAAAGATAATGTTTATAAAAATTATTTTAATGTAGAAAAATATAATTTAATGGATAGTACAAAGCACCTTTAGTAAAATAAATATTTGGGAGTGGGTCTGAGTCCTTGTTATTTTAATATGCATTTCTATGCCATGTATTTTTCTCTGGTATTGAATTGATAATTTCCAGTTAACTTCTATGAATTTTATTACATTCTTGATTGTATAATGTTAAATTGCCCTTGACCTTTGATGCAAATTTTTGCTTCTGTTTCCGTTAGGATACTCATCAAAGTCATGTTAATAAGTATATATAATTTTGAAAATTTCAGTTACATTACATTTTTTGCACATTAAATTGCTAAAAAATAGGGTTAATTTGGCCATGATTTTCAGTTTTTGTTCTTCCTTCTCTTGAACTCTCAATTAAGTGTATATATTGCTTTTTGTTAAGTTACGATACATAATTGTTAATATTGAGCACTTATTTCCTTCTCAAATTTTATACAGACTGGAGAATTTCTTCTCCTCAAGCTGAGGATAAAAATCAATTGTATAAAACAATTCTCCGATGGTTTGGTGATTCACTGTCGGAAAAGAGCCCTTTCTCATTACATCATTTAGTATCCCTGGGAGAAAACTATGGTCGCAAAGCTGGTGATTGGTATGGACCTACTCATGCAGCTCATGTCTTAAGGTAACTTTTTCTTGTTGCACTGTTTGATATTAGCAACTGAACTTGTTATTAAAAGTTTAAAAAGATAAGCATGAATATACTAAAGTTCATTATTGAAATTTCTTCACGTCAATTCTGATAAACCCCTCATTATATCAGTTTCATGTTCTTTGCCATTTTCTTCATTCTGGACGACTGTATGAGATAATCCAAAACAAGGTGCTACTCCAATATGTACTTTAAGTGAATGTTTCCATTTCTATTGATTGTTCTCTGTAAACTTTTAATTAGCAATTTATTGCATGTGGTGTGAAACATACTCAGGTATGCCTGTGTTAGAATAAATCAAAAAATGAATAATTATTATTTATATGTAACATTGTGATAAAGAAGTGAATAAACACTTAGAAAAATGCATGGGGTTTGGGACACAATAGAAGTTACAATATCATAACCAGTGAGTATACTGCTGAAATTTTAATTGTGTAGTTTAACTGAATATCTTTTCTTTGTAATGTTGATGATTATAGGATCAGGAACTAATTGATGAAGATAATTATTTTGCATTTTACTGATCATAGGAATGGGGATAAAATGAGTTAATTACTACTTTGAATGTGCTTGAGGCATTATGAAATTGTTCTGATTGTTTCTATCTAAAGGGTAGCTTCCTGAGTTCTAATATTTGTATTCTTTTGTTTGAATTTTGTAAATTTTTTTTATTTATGTTTAACCATTTGTATGAAAATGGACTTGATGCAGTTTTCAAGGCTGAATTTTTTTGTTGTAGATATATATTTAACAACTGATAATTTTATGTCCTCAAGTATCTGTTGCCAAGATGTATTTTAATTCTAAGTAATTTTATCTCATATTTCTATTTTATGAAATGCATCATTCATATCTGAAGCAGGGCTGTTTTTCAGAAATTTAAATATTTTTTAGTCTATTTAGATATGTGTAATGTTTCTTTCATATATATAAAAAATTTCATATCTACAAACATTTAGTGCATCAGTAGAAGTTATTTTGATTAACTGATATGTATTTTTATGTCTTTTACAATTTTTGAATTTTCAAAAGACTCGCTTAGTTCAGTATTACTCTGTCTAATATTTTTCTACAGTTCATTTAACAGTGCTTTTTAACATCTAAAAGTCAGGTTAAAAAAATGACAGCTAGTATATATTTTCAAAACTTTAATTTTATGACTTTTCCATGTGTTAACAAAGATGAAACCTTCATAATATAGTGAAACTTACTCTATTATGAATTGTTTTTAACACATTTTATGACATTATTTTGAAATGTAAATATACAATTTGTAAAAGTGTAACTTGTAAGTGATTACTTAAAAGTTTTAAAAATGTAAAGTGGCAAAATTAATAAGCATGGACTTATTTATTCTACATATTCAGTTTACTTATGAATGATGTCTTTTCCTGTTTTGTCTACTACAAGTGGGTTTCTTATTTTTATTTATTTTTCAGAATTTGAAATGTTTACTTCTCTTAAATTAGAACTTTTCCTCACATAGGTTTGAAGATTTTCTTTGCACTTTAATATCATTATAATTTGCTAGCTTTGGTATGGAGAGTAATTGATTCAAGAAAATTTTGAAGTGCCAAATCAATACCTGTGAACTCTATTGTTTATTTTACAGAGATGCACTACTTGAGGCTAAAAAACACCATCCTCAGTTACAACAGTTATGCATGTATGTAGCATCAGATGGAATAGGTTAGTACAATTTTTATCACACACGAATAAAAAAAAAAATATATGTGCACATTAAGTGGGGAACTTCTTGCTACATTTGTGTGCCCAGTAAATTCTAATATTGATATTGCAATTTCCGGAAATGTCTTTAAAATATGCTTTTACAAAATCCATTGCTAAAATGAGATGATAGATTAGTATTTCATTTGAAACATTAAAAAAAAAAAGTGGATTCACTCATTTTTGCTGCAGTCTTTAAAATATATACTGTATAGTTTATGAATAGAATGTTTAATTAAAGTTTGTTAGTCAAATTATTAGTCAATTTTCTTTTTATGTTAAAGAATAAATAAATGTTTTAAATGTTTACTTGCTGTCTAGGTAGATCCAAACATTTAATATCTGCCTATGTGCTATTTTTCAAGATTGTTTGTCTCTAATTCTCTCTCTATATGTTTATATCTACTGATTAATTGAGTAAACAGTGCACTGATAAGATTCTGAAGCTGGTATTGTATTTAAAAGGTATTCCTTGTTAATATGTGAGAAAATATTTTGCTAATAATATAAAACATGATTTTTCCTGTATAATTTTAAGCAGCTTTCAGTGACAAAACATTTATTAGTTAATGATCTTTATTTTTTATTTTTATTTTTCTATTTTAAGGACTCCTCATTGGAAGGATTTGCAAACCTTTGCAGCTATAATATATTATTATATTTTAATATGTATTTGTGAGTTCTTAAAAAATAAAAAGTTTTGATTTTGTATTTAATGTTATTCATAATCTAGTGTTTGTTTTGGAGTAAAAGTAATAGTATGTTTGTCTTTTCAGTTTTTAAGCAAGATGTCATGGACTTATGTATGGACTCGAATTCTGAGGAGAAAAGTAACAGTAATACATCACTTAGTTCTGACTTTGCTACAATATCATTGACAGAAATCCAAAATAATTCTTCTAGCAATGTAATAAAAGATACAGAATCTGCGGATTTTGTCAATATGGGCTCAAGATTCAGTGAAGATCTTCAGAGTTTTGAAAATGCTTGTCCATCGTATACAGAATTTGGTCCTCCTAGTTATAGTACAATTAAGTCAAAATGGAAAAGTTTAATACTGTTTGTTTCAGTTCGTTTAGGAAATGATAAAATAAATCCTTTCTATATTCCATGCCTTAAGAGTCTTTTAGCTTACGAACATTGTATTGGTATTATAGGGGGTCGTCCTAAGCATGCACTGTATTTCATTGGGTGGCAAGGTAAGTATACTTTCAATTTATGCTTCATTGTCTACAAATATTAAATTTAAATCTTATCAGATACAAAGGGTATTGAAAATGATTATCTAAAAAACATAATTTGTTAATTCATGTTTAAGAAACTTTACAGCAGTAAGTGTGAAAGATTATTTTTCTTGTGTATTCATTCAAGAGATTTGTTACAGTTAAGAATACAAAGTATTGAAACTTACAAGCTTATCTTGTTCTTCTTGGATGTTGTTAAAGTGCAGTTTGATTTAGGAGATTTTATTGTGAAGTCCATAATGGTAAATCTTAAAAAGAGAAACATTAAATAGGTTTGAAGGTGCAGAGCATAGTCTTTGGGATATTGACAACTTTGTTGTTGTATAAGAGAGTGTTTTGGGGAATATGATGTCTATTCTCTGTAGAGCTGCTCAGATAGATAGACACCTAAACCAGTTTTTTACAGAAAAGTTTTGAATTAGGACAGCATCTGCAATGCTGTAGCTTGAGTTATCATGGTTGTTTGACATTTATTTGAAATGGTTTCTCTTATCTTTGTTTATGTGATTACTCTCTTGCAATTGATTTCCAGCATTAAAGGTTTCTTCTAAAATCTGGACTAAGAATAATGCTAAATAAGAGTATACTTTTGGCTATGGCATTATCATCTAACTTAGTTTGAGTTTTGGTGTCTTGTTTTGAGCTTGTCTCTTTAGCAAAATGATCTTCCCATTCATGTCTTTTAATGAGAATATGCCTCAATCTATTGGAGGGTGCATGCAAAATGAAGAAAGTCCTTCTCACACATATTTTATACCTGAGTCGAACCTCTGAACTCAGTGGTTCAGCTGTATATTTATAAATCAGTCTAATGATCTAGTAACAGCAATTCATCAAATTAGTCCATTTTAAATTCTTTTCCAGTTTATTAGTCCATTTTATGCTTATGGAAATACAGCACCAAAACTAGAAAAACCAAATCATTCATTTGAAAAACCTTCAAATATTCACAATATTCACCATGAATTCAGTAAATTGAGCTTAATTTACATATATATTTATTTATTTATTTTTCTAATGCTTTGGAGAACTGAGCCTAGGAAGCCGAAAGCATGAGACCACTTCGCTTCATGCATTGTCCCGGGTGCACCACAGGGGGTGGGTCCATAATGCACCCATTTGATTGGGAGTCAAGTGACGGGACCAGACCGCCTGAACCAGCACCCTCAGAGGTAATTTGAGAACTTGGAGGACATTGCAGCTACACCCTATTTTACGTGCCCCATTCACCATTAGTGAACATGGCGGTGGATTATTGTCAGCAACGGCCTCAGATCACTGGCTCAATGCCTTTGCCAACCGGGCTACCACCCCAGTGAATATTTGAAGGTTTTTCTTATCCCTAACAGCTGTTACAACTTTAAAGCTTTAATACAAAATGAATATTAATTTTGTTTCATTTTGTGTTAATTAATTTCTGTGTTGACTACCAAGAAAATATGTAAAATATGGTTGGTTTTAAAGTCTTTTAGAGAAATTTTAAATTCTCTAAACAACAAGTATTTGGACACCCATGCAAATGACAATATCTGCGGTCCTGATCATGCTCTCCATCATTAAATGTCATGTAGGAAACAACATTGGCATTAGTCACATGCAAGATGTCACAAAGTGCAGAGTTATCTGATTTTGAGAAAGGTGTAATTGTTAGGTGTCACCGAAATGGCCCTTTTCTTAAGGGACATATCTAGCGAGCTGAATTACTCCAAATCAACAGTGGCCTATGTGATTCAGAAGTGGAAGGTGAACAGTGATTGTTGGAATATGCCTTGAGTCGGCAGACCCACAAAACTGGGATATAAAGACTACCAGGTGCTGTCCAGAGAAATTCAGAAGAACCGCACCCAACTGATGGTTCATATACTCCAGGAGTTTCAACAAGCATATGGGAGTGTTGTTTCAATGAATCACATCTGCTTAGTTTTCATGGTCGTGCTGCCGCCCATAAGCCTTTGATCACAAAGTCCAACCGTACTGCTCTGTTAATGTGGTGCAAAGTGCATCAAAAGGGGACCCTAGATCAGTGGAAACAGGTTCCCTGGACTGTTGAATCAATGTTCATCCTTTACTGTTTAGATGGCAGGGTCTGGGTATGGCATCTGCCTGGAGAACACTTCCTGCCAGAATGCATTGTGCCACAGTAAAGTGGATTATGGTCTGGGGGTGTTTCTCCTGGTATGGACTGGTAGCCTTGGTCCCAATTCATGGTAAGCTCAATGCCGACACTTACTGCATTATTTTGGATGATAGCGTGCTTCCTACGTTGTGGCAGTTTTATGGTTTGGACCCATTTTACTTTCAGGACAGCAACACCAGCTGTCATGTTGCAAGGTCCACCATGGATTGATATGGTGACTATGGGGTTAACTGAATGGACTGGCCTGCCCAGAGCCCTGACCCAAACCGTGTCGAGAACCTCTGGGACAAGTTGGATCACGGAATTTAGGGGTGCAACAACCATCCAAAATCAGTGAAGGAACTTACATATCTTCTCCAAGCCGAGTGGAAGAAAATACCACTAGCCGTCATACAAGGACTTGTGGAAAGCATGCCCCAGAGGGTTGAGGCTGTAATTGCCTCTTGTGGAGGCTCTACAAGCTATTGAATATGAATAAATTTTGTTTTTGTTTCCTATCACAGGTGTTCAAATATTTATTTGTAGATAGTGTATTAAGAAAGCTTTTAGATTTGTAGATTGGAAGCTTTTGTGTTTTGTATACTTATATAAAAAAACATGACTATTTTTGTGTTTCTATTTTTGCTCTAAGAGTATCTAATTTTTTTTGTGCTCATTTAATAAATATTTAATTATTTTTAAACAAAAATTTAGTAAAGACCTATTTTTTTGGTTAAGATATGTCTTTTAAAATATAACACTAAAGACTTATGACACATTTTTTGATGTTTACAAATGTATATCTTTAGTTATTTATTTAACTACCATGTAATAATAGTATAAGCTAAGTGAAGAAAGATAATGATTTATACTGAATTAGCAGCTTGTAAAGTCTTTTAAAACTTTCTTATTTTTTCTGATGCCTTAGTGGTTTGTTTACCCTGTAGGTAACAGACAATGTATCTCTGAAAACCAACCAAAAAACTTACTGTCTTGAAAATGATATAATGATCAAATAACTAAACTAGTATTATTTGTAAAGAGTATTGTATGAAATAAATGTAAATTCTGTGTTTCTGAAATTAAGTTAAGTATATTCAAAGCAATTTCCTTTTCCTTTTACTGAATTAAATTAAATCATCTGTTTAGTTTTCACTCATCAAAATTTCAAGTAATATGTTAGATTATACAAAAACTTGAATGACTTATAGGTCTTGATTAAGGGCAGAATAAACAGGAGAAATTAAAAAAATAGCTTAGTGCAGATTTCTTATAATTTTTTTGTCATGTTTGGTTTTTTAAAAGTCTTTTTAGATTGTCCAATATGCTGACACACAAATATCACATTCTACAATGACTAAATTTCTATTTTTATTTTTTCGTATTATTCCTTTAAGCATGATTATTTAAACTGTGTTAGGTAAGCATCTTTTAATGCCGGACAGAGTTAAAACTTTCTCGCATCATAAACTGTATAAAACTTTCATAGAGTCACAATTCATTTTATTTGGCTCTCAAAGTGTTCATGAAATCAAGGAGTTTTTTACTGAGTGCAAATTTTTCAAAGTATACATTTGGGGACCTAGATTTTTGCAGGTGTTTTTCTAAATTTTTATTTATTTTGTAAGTTATCTTAGATGTATGTTACTTTCAAATATAATTCTCTTGCTTGTTTCATGTCTCTTTTTAATATTTCTTAACATTGTAATTAACGTTGAGATTTAACAAAGACTATAATGTATACCTTTTTAATATATACCTTTAGAATAAATTTATGTTATCAACCCTCATTTGAGAACTAAACAGTGATTTATCTAATTTTAAGTTTTGCTATGTTTTGTTCATTACTAACAAAGGTTAAAAAAAAAAGTGATTTTCATTGTGTTGGTATCGTGGGCTTTTTTCAGTTATTTTCCTCTGTTTTCTTTGTAACTAGATGAAAAAATCATACACATGGATCCCCATTCATGTCAACCAGCTATTGATGTTGAAAAAGAGGATTTCAATGAAAAAGTATGAAACCTTTACAGTTTTATCTTTTTAATTCAATCAGTCAAAATCATAAAAGTTGCTGAATAGCACATAATTTTTTTCATAATTTTGTGATTCTATAGTACACATGAATATTAATTGTTCTGTATATTCTGATTGTTTCTTACAGTCCTTTCATTCATCATCTATTCGAACTATGTCATTTAGCGAAATGGATCCTAGTTGTTCAATTGGGTTCTACTTTAGGAAACAGGAAGATTTTCAATTTTTTATTGAAAAATTTTCAGAAGTAGGTATTAATTTTTTATCATTTTTTCAAGCTTTTAAAATGACTTAACTATTCTCAGTTGTAACAAATGTCCAAAACTTCTAAAATTCCCTAAATTTTTTATTTTATCTTTTTCCCAGGAAGGTTTATTTATGGAACAGTTGTTTTAATAAAAGCTTATATGTTTAACTGATTTGTCCCTTCTAGCCACGTTTGGAAATTGCAAATTGCAATTTATGATAAGTTATAAGTAGCCTCTTATTATATGTAAAAAGTAAACAATAGAAATAAACAAAATTAAAATTCAAGCATAGACTGCTAAATCACTATAACATAAAACTTATCCTGCAAAGAAAACATTTTCAATAGAGGATAGCACAGAAGCTTCATATCCCCATAATGAAAAAAACAAATAAATAATCCAACAGATATAGATAAAAAAATTATACTAAAATAGACAAAAAACAAACAGAAATCAAGCACTCTGGGCATCCACGCACCAACGACAAGATTCTGTATAAGTGCCGGAACTGAACCATAAAACAACAGAGGTAACCGACAGGTCTCGTCATCAGGGAGCCTAACCATGTCAATTACCTCAAGGGGAACTTTCTGAATAGGATGCAGGTAAGCCCAAAAGACATCCCAAGGCCCCGAGTCCCCCAAAGAAGCAATTAGTCAAGAAGAAAATGAAAAGACAAACACAACTTACAGTATGGGCTCAACGCACCTTACATGCAAGCACACAAAAATCCTAATGCCAAGTAAACGATGCGTACACACCCCAATTCCGTAAGTGACGGTTATGGCGAAACAGCAGCCAAGGGATTTTTTAAAGATGTTTAGAATAGTATTTGTGTTTTCATTTGGTTAAGTTGTAATGGGGGGTGGAGCTATAGTAATGTTACAATGACGTAACCTTTAGGATTGATTTGGCTGCTGTTTCGCCATAACCATCACTTACGGAATTGGGGTGTGTACGCATCGTTTACTTGGCATTAGGATTTTTGTGTGCTTGCATGTAAGGTGCGTTGAGCCCATACTGCAAGTTGTGTTTGTCTTTTCATTTTCTTCTTGACTAATTGCTTCTTTGGGGGACTCGGGGTCCTGGGATGTCTTTTGGTCTTACCTGCATCCTATTCAGAAAGTTCCCCTTGAGGTAATTGACATGGTTAGGCTCCCTGATGGCGAGACCTGTCGGTTACCTCTGTTGTTTTATGGTTCAGTTCCGGCATTTATACAGAATCTTGCTGTTGGTGCGTGGATGCCCAGACTGCTTGATTTCTGTTTGTTTTTTGTCTATTTTAGTATAATTTTTTTATCTATATCTGTTGGATTATTTATTAGCCTCTTATATTCATTCTGTTTATTTTTATATCTGTTAAAATGTCAAAATTTCTTTGGCAGAGGACATTAAAGGTTTGAGGAAAGGATATTGATTGTGTGGTAAGGGAGGGCACGAAAACTTAACAGGATAAGCAATAAACTTTTTAGTAAGAGTTTAAATTTCAATTAACATTTTTTAAAGCTTAAATTACACTCAGTTTAACAAACCTAAAAACTAAATTAGTGTCATTTATGCATTTAGGGGACTTTCCATAGATAATATTTAATGGCAAAAATATTTGATTCGAGGAAGTTACCATGCCATTTTTGAAAGGGTTAAAAATTAACCCACAGGGTTCGTAGGAGCCTTAAAAGTTCTTAGGAACTCCTTATTTCCCATTTCGGTTTTTAAGGGCCATAAAAGTTTTTAAAAAGAACTTTTTTTTGCATTCATAGTCCTTATATTTTTTTCATTGGCTGTCGGGCCCTTAGAAAGTTTTTATTTTCCTCTCGAGATAGGCTGTTTTTTGTTAGTTGCGAAGTTCAGCTGAAGAACTACTTCTTTTTTCCCTTTCATCATCTCCAAGTCAACCGTGTTGTTATATGATCCATTACAGCTTCCTCTCATAGAAATTTAAGATCTTAAGAGGAAGATGGGGCAGTGACATGGCATTTTTTATGAATCCAACCGATCACTCCTCTGAGCATCTTCCTTTTGTCCCTCAATTATCTTTCTGGTGACTTTATTTGGATAGCAGTTATGCAGGAAAAGATGATCATCGGAAAGGGAAAGATAATATAATCATACCCAGGTCCCCCCCTCTTGTTTCTACAACAGTTCAAGTTACCAGGGCTGGGTAATTTGAATTGCTGCAGAAGCAGGATTCTCTTCCCCAGGCCATCTAGAAGAGCATAACCTACCACTGTAAATTCAACAACCCTGGTGATGAGTTGTAGAAGTTTCAATGGGGTATAAATAATACTTCTGTATTTACTCTTCTTTACATTTTGTTTTTATGCGTTTTTGGTTCTTATTTCCCATTGCAGAGAAAAACTAACATTTCAAGCCAACATGAGGAAACGTCCGAACACCTTTATTCCCTGCCTTCCAAAAATTGTGTTAAATGGGGAGTGGAAATACTCCAAGAATCTGAATTGACAGGTGGATTTTATTTTTTTATGCCCTGTGTCCAAAAAAGGTCATGCACTTTACAGACAACTATTAAGAAAGTTATGAAACGGCATAAAAATAATTTTTGGATCTATGTGTGTGTTGAATCTGACTGCCTTACTCGTCCAGCTAATTTATTGTTTAGAAAGAGTTTTAAAATAGGGAGACAGTTTTCGTTAAATAATTTTTCTCCCAATACTGTTTAAATTGATGTTAATAATTTCCTTTCTAAAGGTCTGAACAAATGGTCAGAAGAGGGACCTAATATTATTATTACCCCTATTATTTACTTTTCATGGTATGCATTGAAAATGAGTGTAAAAAGTTCAGTTTTGCTCATGATCTTTTGGTGGGAAAAAGGTGAAATGGTGGGGTTAAAGTTAGTAAGGAAGAAGGGTCCTCTCGATGAGTTTTCCCAGATCTCAGTGAAAAACAAGGAGCCAGAATCAGAATTTGTAGGTTCAGGTCCCTCGGTTGTCATGGGCATCTAAAACGGAATCTGTTTTAAACTGTTTGTCCCTGGCGGTTAGCAAAGTGACCGTAGAGCTCTCAATTCACTAACCAACTATGTCTATGTTGTAATTGATCTGTGATCTGTTGATTTCAAGATGGAAGAAGGAAGTGTTACCTTGTTTCATTTATGTTTTAGATTTTTAGGTTTTGCATTTTATGTTAATTTTGCTAATATTAATACCTGGGTAATTGTAAAAATATAATTTGCCCAATTATATTTTTACACGATTTTGATTGAAGACTGCCTGGAAAAATTAATTCAATTCTGTTTTTACTCGATTTCTTTCGATTTAACATGTTTAAAAAAATTGCATTTTTAAAATCCCAATTTGATTTAAATTTTAAGGAATAATGTTTCCATTAACCGTAATTACCTGCGAAATATTTAAGGAATTTCCCTTTCTTGTTCATAAAATTCAGTCTTGTGTGTAGTTTCAATCAATCTGGTATTGTTTTTATAGTGTACGTTTTTTATATTGATAATTATAGCAGTATAATGAAAGAAAATATTGAAACAATGATAAAATACGTAAGGTTTGGTTTGGAGCGCTACGGTCATTTTTTGCTACACGAGGAAAATAGGTAAGGCGTATTTATTTTTTATCTTCCAATTTTTTCCTATCTCTATTGAAGTATTATTTTAAAAAAAAAATTACGTACAAAGTAAAATGTACAACTCCAAAACTCAAGGAAAGGTGTTTCTTTGGAAACTAAAGTTAGGATTTTCGATTGCCACAAAAATGGAGAAGAATCAACATCGCGAGATAAGAGTTTTGATCTGAACGATGCAACAGCCAGAACTATTAAAAGAAACGAAGCTGCTATTAGAAGCTTTTCTAGATTAAAATAATTGAAATATACCTGAGGTCAACAATATCGCAGTGGAGACTTAACAGTCTCGAAATAATTTCTATAGATAATGAAGAAATGAGGATATTAAAATTTGATCAATTCATAAATGATTTCTCTGATTAAATAGATCTAGAAATATTTGTTTGTGGATATTTTTTGTTCTGTCGATAAAATCTTTGTAGTCTAGCAACTTTTTAGTTTTTGTTTTCTTATAAATAAGATAAAAAAAATAAATAGGACTACCTTCCTCTTTTTGTCTTTTATGCTTACATTACATTGTAGTACATGAGTCTGGCACACGATTATTTAGAGATATATGCATGTAGAGAGGGTGATCATTTAGAGATATATGCATGTAGACTGGATGATCTTGGTAGACGGCACTGGTCACATTTTTGAACACATTTTAGCTGACTTCTCTTTTTTGCTTCACATTATATTTTTATCATTTAATATATATTAGTATTTTGAAGGGCCTGGCCAAAAATTCTGTAATTTGACCTCACAGTGACTAAGGCCACTCTTGTTAAAATAGCTTAATTTTTGTATTTTTGAAGCATCAATTAAAGTTTCAATTTTGGGGGGTTTGCTCCGAAAACCTGATTTTTAGAATTGATATTGTAATTCTAAGTTCTTAATGCTTTGGTGGAGCAATAAAAGTATTAATTTTTGCGTTTGTTAGTGTGTAAGTTGTTTGTGAGATGTTTTGTCTTCCTACTGTGGAAAGAAAAAAAAGGGACACGCGCATGTTGTGTTCCTAGTACACTGGCAACAAGATTTTTTTTAAGGAATGATAATCTCTTAAATCGAAGATCAAGTTGGAAAGAAAAAGTATTGAGACAATTTTGAGATGTCCGTTGCACTTTCATTACATGCTGGGAAAAATGAAATAGAGGCATCCTCTTACCTAGCAGTTATACAGACGCGAATGAGGAGATTCAAATAGGGTGAAAGAGTGATAAATGGGTGTGTAGATGGAGCCCTCGTCGATAACCCCACTATTCTCCTCCCCAATCATGGCGCTCGCTTCGAGAGCGGTTTTTTTTTGCCCGAGTCAAAGGGATGAGGCCAACGTCCCCCATGTTGGGGGGGGGGGTCAAAGGGGGAATGGGGACCAAATTGCAAAGGGATGAATGGCGACAGGGAGGGAGGTCAAAGGGGTGAATGTCATCGGGAAGTTGTACAAATGACAACAAGAGGCAGGAATGTGAGAACAGTCATTTGAGTCGATTAGTCATGCTCCTGGAGCGTGATTAATGTCTTGCGAGGAGAGGCTTATTCACATCTGTGTAAATGCAGGGTGACAGCTTCCAAGGCAGTGTTTCCCAACCTTTTTCGAGTCGCGACCCCTGTCAATGGTTTAGCATCATACGACACCCCCCCCCCCACACATACCTGCACTCCTTTCCACCCTGCATATTTTCTTTAAAAAGGCCTTTTAATACAAAGAAAAACACTAAAATGCCTTTCTCATAATTTTAATTCCAACCAAATGTTTAATTTAACTAAAATGAAATTTTAAGATATGGAGAACATTAAGAAACATTCATCGCTTAGCCAAGGGTATGTAAAAGCAAGGACAGAACTGAACAGAACTTCAAAAAAAAAAGTAATAATTATAATAATAAAGCACCTACTGTATTGGTTCAAAATTATATAACAATAAAAATAGAAAAACTTGCCTCAGTGAAATTGATTTTTTACGTTAGGGAAACTGCAATAGTAATTCCAGAAGTAACAAGAGATTGATGAAAAACAAACTGACATTTAGAATTTGTGTACTACGCATAGTAATTAATTGCAAATTTCATTTACCACCAAATGAAGGCAGTAGAATTCTAACAAACTGGTGTTTGTGATTTGAAAGAGACATTTCCCTTTAAAAAACATCACTGTTGTACTGTTTCATGGTCAATAATGTTGACAAATTTTTCGGGAAAATTCACTATAAAGTTATTTTAATTGAATAAAACTGTGGTGACCCCCCCCCCCCCCAAGAACATCAGAACATACTTTGCAACCCTTGGGGACTGGGGTTGCGAATTGTGTTCTGGGGTGTATGTTCACGGAAGTGTGAAACACACCACACTTCCGTAAACAAACGTCTGGTAGTGTGTTCACGACTCACAGGTTGGGAACCCCTGGGCATTATACAGATGTTGAATGCACTCAGTTTTCCTCTTAGGTAGCAATTATTGATGAACAGAATGGTTTTGAAATTATTGTGTATGTGGATAATTTTATGGAGCTTTATCATGATATGGAAGTTCTTTTCCATGATCTGCTGGACATGGATATTCCTGTCTGGGTAGCTGGTCTTTTTGCTCTGAATGTTGCTAACATTGATGTTTCTTTCAATGAAGCGCTCATGGAGCTATAGAACGACATAGCAGCCAAAGTAACTTATGAAGAAAAACACCATTTTCGGATAAAGTGTACAGTATCGAAAACTTTTTCCACTGCTTTGGAATAAAACAATATTATTTTTCATGGCATTTCTTACTTCTTATATGGTAGAACCTGGTTTCAGTCGGCCGAACTCGGTCGAATGTGGAATCGACTTAACATAATGGATAGAGGTGATCCTCTGTTATGTCTCACACCAGTAGAACTGTATATAAAAAAGTTTATATTTGGTCATCAAGTGCAAGGGTGACACTGATCGAGAAAGTATAAATTTTTATGTAATTGTATCATGTATAAATTATAAAAATTATAAATAAAACATGTTCTAGTTACAAAAAAAAAACCTCGCTTTAATAGAGCTACCTTACTCCCTGTAGGACGGGGAGGTGCAGGAAAAAAAGTCAAAAGGGATCAAAGGTTGAGAAACTCTGTTCTAAAGTATGATGGTGCATATACATTGGTACAGAGTTCTCTCCCCGACTCCTGTCATCACATTAGTCATGGTAACATTAGACACGGTATTTAGAACCACTCCCATTCCCCCGCGCAAGATTTCTTTGATGTGGTGTGTCCCCCGACCCCGCTCGACACCATTTGACCCGCTGACCCCCCACTCTTTTTGTGATGGACCGCCAGAGGAGGCGATCCACGCATAGTAGAGAGTACAGAGAGACATAAATCACTGGCAGATGCAGAGAACTCTGTACCAATCTGTATGCGCTATGATAATTTTTTTTTTTCCTAACCGGCTACTTCCATTGATGTCATTTCATATTATTTAAACCCAAGATTTGACCTTAGATGAAGCTTAATGCTCTCTCCTATTGTCTATTTTGTTTATTTAAATCACTCATAGCATTTTTATTGTCAATTTGACTCTAGTAAATTTTCCATCTCATGTTGTTAAAGCTGTGTTTAATGCTCTCCATGTATTTACACTCTATGATGAGATCTTTTATGTAGGAATTATGTCTACTTAGGATTTAGGCTTATGTGGATTATGGGTTTGGTAATATAACTTCTTTGTTTTTTAGAGCATTTTTAAAAATTTACTTTAGGATAAAATGTTAAAAACATTCAATTTAAAAGAAATGTAATTATTTTTAAATTAAAAATATTTTGTATAATGTATGAACATTTGTAAAAATTAAAGTATCAATTCATTTAACAAGTTAAATGAATGACATTCTAATACATATGTATATTAGAATACATAAAAGTAATTTTGATTTTTATGAATTTATTTAATTGATAGTTCGGGGGAATTTTGTGTAAGGTCTTAATTTGAATACATAATTATTATTAAACATCTTAACTTCGGAAGTCAAACATATTTTCAATTATTTTGAAGGTTCTTAAAAAATGCATCTAAAGGTCCTTAAAAAGTCCTTCAAAACTCCTTATTTTTGATTTCACAAAAAAGAGTACAAACCCTGATCCAATAAATAACATTACCAAGAAACACATTATTGATGCATTGTAAGAGTTTGCAACAGTTTTATCAATTTTTTTTTAAGAATGCCTATGCATATTTATTGTCATGGGGAAAACAATTCTGTATTTTTCCAATTTTAATGTTCTATTTTAAATTCATTCTTAAAATAGGAGGACTATTTTATTTTAATTTTGATGTGTTGGTAAATTTTTTTTAATGTGATACTGCATTTTTGAAACTGTATCATTTTATTTGTTGTAGATTACTGCTCCCTTAAAGAGAAATCTAGAGTATCCCGTGTTTGCATTAACAGATGGGAAAAGAATTGAAATTGAAGATGATAAATGGCATCCTAGTCAAAAATGTGTCTATCCACCCTTAAGAAGCAGTTCTCATACAGCTGAAGATGATGATATTAATGATGATGATTATATTTTATTGTGATAAATATTAATTTATGAGTAAAAACTACTATTTTATTAATGTAAATAGGATAATGCCTTAAACAAATTTTCACCTTGCACTTTTAATACTTAAACTGCTAATTTCATTCAAATTCTTGTGCAATATGAAATTTGTTGTTTGTGATTTATTGTTTGTATATTATGTTACAGTATGGCATATTAAAATAGAAATTTGTTAGAACTGAACTATTTTTGTAATTATTACCATATATTAAAGTATCTCTACCATCTTGAAAAAAATAAAATGTTTTTATTGTAAAATTGTTTTAGTTTTTTTTCTCAAAGCAAAATGCATTTCGCTGATTAATATGCTTTCTGTGTAAATTTATAACTTTTCCAAAAAGGGTTGAACACTATTAGTTTTATCTTTTTTAAAGTTGGAACATTCACACTAGGCTTTGCAGAGTTTAAATGTTCAGCCTACAGGTTACATCCTTAATAGGCTTTTTGAAAAATATATTTTGTAACAGAATGCTGTTTGCACATATATTGCTTTTCTATAACATTATCCTCAAACTCTGTTACTATAATTTGTTTAATAAACTAATTTAATTCATTTTTAGCATCTTACTACACCTTTACAGCAGTGACAAATCTAAATTAGTTTTAAAACTTTCAAGTAGTTTTTTCCAATGCAAATTTTAAAAATATTTTGAAGAAATTGCACAATATTATTTGGCATGAAAGGTTTGTATGGTCCTTAAGAAATCCGTATATTCAATTTCTATTTTTAAGGGACTTTAAAAATTTTTTAAAGTCCTTATTTTTGCATTTAAGATCCTTACTTTTTTCGTTTGCTCTCCAGTCATTAAAAATTTTTAGGTCATTAAAAAATTTAAATTAAAAGGTATTTTCTAGTTGGAAGATACAACAAAACAATTAATAACAAAAGTACAAAAATAAAACTATTAAAAGTACAATTAATAACTCAGCGATTGCCTTTGAGAAAATGCAGATGCTACTTTTGTGTGTGTGCGTGGGGGGGGGGGGGGTCGTTTTTCATATTATTTTTTTCAGGCTTTTTTTTATATCACTCCAACCTCCTCACTCTAAAATACAAGGGTGGTATAAATTTGTCCAGTTTTCAGGAGTTAACCAAACAGATTGCAATCGGTTAAGATCATTCTGAAATACGATTATTAATATGACGGATTTATAAAGCTGGTAATGTTTGAGAAAGGTCTTTTAAGATTTAGAGCATCTGTGATCCTAATACTTAGATATTTTTGTCTAAATTTTGGAAATCAAACACATTTTACATAATTTTTAAGGTACTTAAAAAGTCCTTAAGAACTTCTTTTTTTGATATCTGGAAACTAAGAATCCTGTGGGAATAAAATTTTAAAAAATGAATCTGTTTAAAATTATTTTCTTGGAGTAAAATAAGATATATATAGGTTTTTCGATTCAAATATCAAAAACAGTATGTTTCTACGTTGCCATAAATATACAAATGCTTCACAGCGGATGCGTATCATTAATCTGTCTTCAAGCCTGTTTGACTAGGGGTATAATGTTTCATAATTTGCATCTAAAAGGATATGCCTATAATTTCCTTGCTTAAGAAAAGAAATCTATAAAATAGGGCAGAGCGTACCATTTTACCGTGTCTTCAATTAACTTTGTCATCGGCAATTTTGAAATTACCTTTTCCGATGCAAAAGTTCGAATTTTTGGAATATATAGGTTTTCGCCTGCTTAAAAATCGAATATTTTTAAATACTAGGTGTCCCGTGCGAAAATTTCTCATGCGAATAAAACATGATTCATTTTATAGCGTGGTTGTTGGTTTGTGGTAGAATGAAAAAAGAACCGGTTCATTTGTAGCCTTTGTTTTTATTTTCAAATAACAATGATGCGTAAAGATAATACAAAACGCCCTTGGCCACAATATTGGAGGTGAAGCATAACACAAAACAGGCGAATATGAGATATCTACATGTCAAAACATATTTGTAGACGATATTATGAGTATGACACAAACTCGTGGAGAATGTGATATTTACGTTACAAAAGTTCTTTGTACACTCTATTTGACCACGCCGTTTCGACGCATCCATGGAAAGAACTCTACGACCAAAAGTCATTTTCGATTTTTAAACAAACAATGCAATATAAACAATTCGTCAGAAGCGGAAAATGATACCTCATTTATCGATTTGGGTCAAGTGTGAAGGGAGGAAAAGGGATCGTCACCAAAAGTCAACTTCTAGAAATAATATACATGATGGTGATGGTATGCTTTTTTTAAATTTAAAGGTTAGTGTTCAATAGATAAAAGTAAAAGTAAATAAATAAGCGCATGCTTGCCAGCTAGCAATAAAGCAAATCTTTACATGCCTCGCTCATATTTTCCCATAGAGTTTACAAAAGAAATTTGCCATTCTGCCACGCACTAACCGTTGTTCCAATCTCATTTTTTTTCCACTTGCACATCTGCATGGTAAGACTTTTATTTTGACTATCCATTAATTATGAGACAAATTAAAAGCTTTCTCTTGATAGCTTGGTAGAATTTTGTCATATGCAATTCAATTGTGTACATAGAATCGAATAAATAAAATTAAACTCTAAAAAGGCATAAAAGAAAATCAATCGTAAAATGTTCTTCAAGGGGAAAGAAAATAGATTTTAGTCTAAAAAAATTGTTTCTCCATGCAAAAAGAATAATGTACACCTACGTGGATGTTACTAAGAAAGAAACTTATTAATTCACAGAATGATAATAAAAGCAGACGATTTTAAAATATAAAAGTTCAGTGTGCGCACGATAATGGAAGAAAGCCAGCGCCATCTAGAGGAAGAAAAATGTTTAAAATGTTTATACTTCAATTTTTAAACAAACAATATAATGTGTAATTCTAAATTAACAATTCGTCAGAAGCGGAGATCTTAATCTTTAAAATGGTACCTCATTTATCGATTTTGGTTAAGTATGAAGGGAAATCAGAAAAAATCCCCTTCTAGAAATAATATATATAGATACTCTTCCCAAACAAACTTTGTTGAGCACCGGTCCTTTTTAAAATCTTCATTATTGAATATCTGTAATTAAAGCCAAAAATGCAGTATGAATTAAAACAAGTAACTTTCCGTCCACACCAACATTTTGAGAATCAAATTGTAAACTTTAGACATAGAGAATCCCAGTTTTTAATTTCCTGTATAACACCGGATGAAGCTAAATTCCATTTGGTCATAGCATCATTCAAGTCAAAAATTCTATTACATCTCGTGGAGTTCAAACATTATTCTCTAAGAATCATTTCAACGCAGTGAAACAACGAATCCTCACACAATAAGCTCAAGCCGGAAATTTTCGTTAACTTTAGGGGACCGAAAATCCTTTCAATTATTACTTGAGATACGCAATTTAGCTAACAAAACCAGTGACGACGTTCTGCGCTCACCATAAACACAGCGACTACCAGTTTCAATGCAACAAATCCTATCAGTTTGGAGCGATCCCGTTGCAAGCTTAGCCTGTATTACCGATAAGATTAATGAAGTTTCAGAGGGCAAATAATTGATTTCATTGTTTTCTCGAAATGATGTCACGCAAGGAAGAGCTAAATCCAGATGTAAAACGCTTATCGACCACCCACTTTCCGCATCGAGTTAGAACAGCAAATCGTCGGAATTTCTCCAAAAGTCGAAATTTCCATATACAGATGGTGGACAAAATAATACGAACACCTGTGAAATAATGGAAAATCTTTATTAATAGGGCGTTGGACCACCCTTTGACTGAAGTACAGATTTTGATGCGACGTGGGATAGATGCATAAAGGTCATGGACAATATTTAAAGGGATATTAAGCCATTCCTCCTGCAGAGCGGTCAATAATTCCGAAAGTCCGGATGGAGGTGGAAATAGGGAACGAAGTTTGGACTCCAAATATTGCCATAAATGTTCAATAATATTCAAGTCCGGAGACTGAGAGGGCCAGGCGAGGTGTTCAACTGCATCGTCATGCGCTTCGAACCATTCTTGTACACACCTAGCAGTGTGGATAGGGGCGTTGTCGTCTTGAAAAAGCTGTCGCTCTCCAGGGAATACAGTCTGGACAAATGGATGGACATGATCCCCTAGAACGCTTAGACAGTGATTGGATTTGATCCTCCCATGCAGAATAACAAGTGGCCCAAGGCCGCGCCAAGATATCGCACCCCATACCATAATGGAGCCTCTCCCATGCTTCACAGTCGGCAAGAGGCATTCAGGATGAAACGCTTCTTTGGGCGTTCTCTAGACATAAACGCGTCCGGTCGTCTAAAATAGGGTGAATGACGATTCATCTGACCATATTACCTGTTGCCACTGCTGTGGGGACCAGCCTTTGTGATCTCTGCACCATTGGCGTCGCTTGAAAGCATTAGTTGCTGTCACCAAGGGTTTACGAATTGCCACTCTGCCATAAATGTTCGCAGCATGAAGTTCCCTTTTGACAGTTTTTGTTGAAACGGGGTCCTGGAGATGACTGTTATTTCGGATAACGATTGCTTGTGCTTTCGGGCTACTATGCGCTTCAAGACCCGTCTATCCCTATCAGCAAGCTTGGACTTTCGGCCACTGTTGTGCTTTGAAGACGTCGTTTTACCCTCTTTCGTGTACGCTGTCATAACGGCTGATACCGTACTCCTTGCAAATCCCAAAAGGTTTGCTGTTTCCGTAACCGATGCTCCACTTAAACGCGCTCCAACTATCATTCCTCTTTGGAACTCTGACAGGTCTGACATTTCAACTTATCACAGACAGTTCGATAAAAGCATGCAACGTAGGTGACTGCTGTTGAGAGACTGATACCTTCCTCTTGACGCTCACTAGGTGGCAGACTTCTGTTGCAGGTGGCGCGGCTGTACTGCAGGTGTGAAATACGTCATACTTTTTGACAGGTGTTCGTATTATTTTGTACTCCATCTGTATGTTGGTACCATTTTCGTTTTGGAAAGAAAGAAAAAATACCCTAACAAACGCATGCCTTCCTGCCGCTTTTAGGGAAACTAAAAAGATCGTGTGTTACGGCGACGAAACACTACTACGCAACATTTGTTAGCCATGGAAAACAATCTATGCTTTATGATTGATAGGGCCTCTGAAACTGACTTAAGACAACCGTGTCGGACGATTTTTGTTTATAGGTAGCTCCATGATAAAAAAAGTAAGGGGAAACTGGATTAAGCAGATATTTTTTGTGGAACTTCGTAGTTGCCATCACCGGTGGTGATTATTTAGAAAGTATACTTTCGAGCAAGATACCATATATGGTATCATGCTCGATTTAAAAAATCCGAAAAACGGACAGATTAATAGATCATGCAACAACTTTTATCGTCAAGGGTATGTATGACTTAGAAAGAACGATCCCAAAATCTATCTCTGTTAGTTCCTAACAATCTTCTCGCACATAATTTTTACGATACTCGGCGCTTCTAAACCTATCCTAAATGTTGCTCCTTAACCATTCGCGATGTAACACGTCATAGAATAGGTGCTATCTATCTGCTATCAGTAATGACAAAGAGTCATGTGTTCTTATCAATCATGACACACATTGAAGTTCAAACAAGCAGAGGTATCATTGATAACTCTTTTTAATATCGCACAGTAATTGAAATTACCTAAAAATATTTTTAGCTTGCACCAATGCTACATTTTTTAAAAATACTGAGCCAATTGAAAATTTACAAGAGGTTAACCTCCCCAAATGTCTTTTAAAGAATTTATATTTTTCGAAAAGACATTAATAAATCAATTACAGATTTATGTTTAGAATATCTAATAAACCTTCCTTAACTTTGCTAGTGAGGTTAGTGAACCTGATGCTTTAAGGAAGGTTTACTAAATATTTATAGATAGATCTAAAACTAATCTATAAACTTTTTTCGAAAAATATAGCTTCTTTATAAAACATTTGTGGTGGTTATTAATGCAAGCCAAATATTATTAATGCAAGCCAAAATTTGTTGCAGATGTTTACATACACTATACGGTATTAAAAGTGTTGTCAATGATACCCCCTGCTTGTTTGAACTTAAATGTGTATCATAATTTATAAGAGCGCATGGCTCAATCATTACTAATAGCAGATAGATAGCAGATTTTAACACGCCAACACAAATAATCGACGTCTCACGATTTTTAAAAATTTTTTGTTTAAACGAATATTATGAATTTTACAGTTCTCTTTTTTTATGCCTTTTTTAATAAGAGACGAAATTCAGAAGAACTCTCTCGACTAATATGTGCAATCAGCTTGGACTGCTTTAGCCCAAATTTTAGGGTTTTTAAGTTAGTGATTTTCCTCCATAATGGAAAATTTGCAGTCTTTAATAAGATTGTTTTGAGGCAACAGATTTAACTATGGTTTCTTACTGACGGTACAACTCATGACTTTCAGCCCCTCAAGAGAATAATAATACGTTATGATTTTCTGCTGCAAGTAGTTCGTTGTCAAAGTAAGTTATCAACTTATTCGAAGCGACAGGATCCAGGTAAGTTCGTACCGGGTATGTTTGAGGTCTCTATACCCAACTTTGTTTAAGCACAGAGACAATTTTTAAACTCTAACACTAGTTATTTCTGAATAATCAAATTGATAATGTGAATGGAATGGAAAACCATCCTTATACGCTCAAGTCTTATATAGTGACCACTAGATGGCAGCAGCAGATGCTTTCATTGCACTTCTTTTAGGTCCATTTCATACTTACAAATTAAGTATAATGAAACCTAAGTCGGGGGAAAAAAAACCCTGTCAGTTTACTCTCTAAGGTAAAGGAAGGATCGTATTTATCGGATTCCTTAGTTGATTTTTGTCCCATTTGATAAACAGTTTTCGCAAAAAAATGTCGAGTAATTCTTGTTTAGAGAGAATTCACCTGAATACTCGAAGCGCTCGATCTCGCAATAAGCAATTTTTAGTTAATTTTTAACAATGCCTCCATAAAAAAGTTGTGCAGAAACGTGGATAGATAGCACAGGGCTACAAAAAAAATTTTTTTTGGTGCCTAGGATTTTAGCTATAAATGGGGCGCTGAATCTAAATATGAAATCAGTTTTTCTCTATCAGCTCTACTTTTTTAGATACAGTAAAACCTCGTTTATCCGGACTAACTGGGACCATAGGCCATCTGGACAATCGAAAATCCGGATAATCCGGGTAATAAACAATACAAAATCTTTAACTAAGAAGACTTACTTTGTTTTGTAACAAAATTACATAGTATTGTTTACAAAACATTAAAAAATAAAATATTTTCACATCATTTCCTAACAAAGAATTGGTAAGTCTAGTGAAGTTTTCTTAAACTCAACAAAAGCATTTTATTACCATAATTTATTGTACAATCTATGCAGGAACTGTACATTGAATCAAACTAAAAAGCGAATATTTGGCAGACTTGTAGTTACGATCTTGCTATCATAGTTAAAAATTATTATCTAATGTGAACACCGCTGGGCTGTCATGGTGCCACGGAACAATACTAGGGGTGACCGTGTATTGTAGGCAATGGCACCCCATACCATCACACCAGCTGTGGGAGCGATGTGTCGCTGTACAGCAAAGGCAGGATTGAAGAGTTCACCACTGGCTCTCCACACACGAACACGATTGTCATCACTGCCGAGATTGAATCTGGATTCGTCGCTAAAGACGACCTGGTTCCATTCCGCTGCAGTCCAGTTTCCTCGTGCGCGGCAAAACTCCAAACGGAGGCGTCGATGGGTGGGCGTCAAGGGCAGCACACGTAATGGGCGCCGCGATACCAACTGTCCTTCCGCCAGGCGCCTTCGTATGGTTCGAGAAGACACAGAGGCCCCTAGTGAAGGTGCTACCTGTGCCTGGATGGCGGCCGATGAAGCAGTTGGCTGTACGCGTGCATTTCTTACGATGTGGCGGTCTTCTCGACGACTGGTCTGTCGAGGGCGTCCTGAGCCTGGTCTTCGTGTACATGACATCTCTCGGGTCCACTGGTCCCAACACCTCCTCACAACACAATCAGAGCGGCCTAATTGACGAGCTACTCGCCTAGCTGACCACCCAGCTTCCATCATCCCGACGATTCTACCCCTCTCAAACTGCGACAACTGCTTATATTGTCTTCGAACACGGCGTAATGGCATGCCTATCTCAGCTCTTCCTTTGTAAATGATTCAGCACACTCAAACAAGCTTTGGTTACCTGTTTTATACTCCACAGAGTACGATGTTCAACGCCCTCTACCGGCTATACGTAATGCGCAATCACGTTGCATTTCTAATCATTTGCATATCTCCCCGACATGTACCTTCATTGCAAGTTTCATTACGATCCCGCAATTATTTCTTGGTGCGCTAATTTTTTTGTCCATGAGTGTATTTAAATTTAATTTGTATTCATCGTGCCGTCAATAGTTTTATTTATTCATTAATTAAATAATTAATTTAATTAATTTGTTTATATATATATTTATTTATTTTTATTATTATTATCCCAGAATAGCACACCTGAGCCGGTCCCAACTCGCGACCTCTTGCTCCACAGTCCAAGGCAATGGCGCCACCCCACTATTTCTCCTTCATTGCAATTCCACCGTAACAACGTAGCTAAGTCTATTACTAAATAATTTCATTAAAAGTTTATTTTACCATGATTCTGTTTTATTTTCTGCATATTATACACGCTATTTCCAAATACTCCTAAAATAAATATGCCATTTTCAGCAAGTAAATTTCTTTCTTTCTTTCTTTCTTTTTTCTCTTAACTGTGTTAACTATATTAAGGTCTTTATATTTTTCTCCCTTAAAAACCTAGTCAGCTATTTATTAATTAAAAATTTTTTAAGGAAAAACCAAGATAACAAAACAAAGACCATTTACAAAAGAAGCAAAAGGTGAGGAAGTGAAGACAAACCCAAAAGAGGGAAATGAAAATTCATCAGATCTTGCATAACATATTTGGTTGCGCTGGAATGTAAACGAAATAAGCGATTGTTTGCTACGCCAAGCGCAGCAGTATCCCGTTGAATAGACGCCGAAGTTGAATAGATGTAGAGGGATTGTCTGCAAGATCTTGAGGATACAAGCTACCGGAGTAACGGCAGTAATGATATAAAGCTTTAAGTAGTCTTAAATGAAGACACTCTCTGTAATATATGAGGGGTTCAGTGCTAATGGAACATCAGCAGTTTTCACGAAAAATATCTTTAAATTTCGAAAACCACCGGCATTTTGGAGTAAATAATTTTTTTCAAATTGCATATCGACAAATAAGTTTTTGATAATGTTGAGGAAAACTAATTGAAGAGGACATGAAATGTCAAAAAAAAAGTATTAAAAAAATTTAGAAAAATATATTGGGAATCGTTGTGGGAAAATTCCTGCACAATGTAAAAGTTATTGCTGCAGGGAAAATTGGTATATTACGTAAAATACCCTTCTTAAAAACCGCAATAAATTAACTAATCAGTCTTAAACTAATCAATAGTTCATCATGAGGCTGAAGCAGGGGTGGCTCCAGTCCAGAGTTTATTTTTTGAGGGGGGGGGGGCAACGTCGGCTCTTAGGTGTTATGTACCATGTGATCTGATCTTAACATGTTTATGTTTAATCGTAATCGAAGTACTCTTAACTGTCACCGTTAGGCAGTCCGCACACGGAGCGACTCAAAGGAAACTGAACTGGTTAGCGACTGAAATTGCTTATCGGTTGCAAACTCGTTAGTCATACGGCTCCGCACACGGGCCGACTCAAAAGTGATTCAAATCAATAGTTTGCGACCTGTCATGGAAGGAAGAACATCATTATTCCGGGCATTATTTTTAGTTAAATTATTATCAGAAATTAATTTATTTTAAAAAATCGTCACAATAGATTGTCTTTGATCAATCGTTTAAAAATGGACTGTATATATGGGCGCACATATTCCATACAACAAAAAACGTTAGAATTTCATTCCATCGCTAGGCAGAAGTCACGTGACTCTTTTACGTCATTTGGCAACTTGCCAAAAGAGCGGCTGTAACATAGATTGTGTAATAACAAGCACAACGCAAGAGAAACTGGCGACTGAAGTTGCTAGCGACTCGACACGTTGAGTTGCCTGCGACTGATTACAAACACGTTGCTGACGGGTTTGTAACCAGTTGCGGCGTGTGCGTGGCTCCATTCAATTACATAGGTTACGACTCATCACTGACTGGTTTGTGATTGGAGTCGGTTATCAGTTTCTTTTGAGTTGCTCCGTGTGCGGACGGCCTTATTCTAACTGAATTGTATTAGGTAGTAAACGTTGTTGTCATCTAGCAACTACGTGGCATGCTGATCTCCGAGTAAAATATTTTATCTAATTTCCTCTAGCCTTTTTTATGCATTCTCATCTACACCAATGCATCTAAGTATATAGCATGGTGTCAGAGTAAAAGTACTAATCATATTTGTTAAGAATTTGAAATTTCTTTCCCCGCGTTTCCTTGGTCCCTCGATGGGAGCGAGGCTATTAGAAAACAAACCAAAAGCGGGAGCTTTTTTCCCCTTATGTTATGTCTGTCTAACGATACGTTTGTCACTCAATACGTTCGTTCCTCGATACGTAATATGTACTTAAATGTTTATAAATGGACGTGTATTAAAGTATTTGTGGAAATTACAGTCTTCAATCTATTCGACGGACAATTCCGCTACATTGTCATCGACGAGCCGGAGGAAAGCGAACTGTTTTAGCACAATTTTGAAACCGAAACGAAACTTCATTCAAAATGGATCCCGGTGAACTCTCGCAAATAACAGTATTTAATCGGAAACAAGGATATATCCGTGGACAAATAACAAGATTAAAGACGATTTTACAAGATAAGATGCTTGTGGATAAAACTGATATTATTCAAAAACTGAAAACAATTGGAAAAATTACGTAGCAAGTTAGAGGAACTACGCGGTGAATGTTATTGCACTCTTTCTGACGCCGAGTTACCATCTTTCGAAGCAGGTTTGGAGGAGCTGCAAATTGACCTCGACACATGCGAGGTAAGCTTTCAAAAACTTCTCAAAACAAATTCTATTTCAAATGTTGAAAACAGTCAGTCCTCTGGTAACTGTAAATTAAATCAATTTACAGTTACCAGATGTCAATTAATCTTCCCGAGTTTTCTGGTCAATATGTTGAATGGTTGTCATTCAAAGCACAATTTATGTCATTAATTGATGATAATGATGAGTTGTCAGATCAACAAAAATTATTTTATCTTCAATCAGCACTTAAGGGTAATGCCAAACAATTAATTACGGTAAATGATACGTACACTAGTTTATTCGAGGCACTGAAAAAACGTTTTGAGAACACACGGTTGCTTATTATGAGTCATATTAGTGAAATATTTAACTGTTCTAAAGTTAAATGTGAATGTGCATCTAATTTAAGACAGATGCTTCACAAAATCGAAAGTAATTTGCGATCATTAAAACAGTTAAAATTAGAGACAAACCCTCTATGCGACGCAATATTAATTTACGTAACTCTTCAACGAATTAATATTGATACACGTAAATTATACGAAATGGAATTGTGATCAGAATTGCCGAGTTGGGAAAAATTTACGAATTTTTTAACCAAAAGATGTCAAGCTCTGGAAAATGTTAGCAGAGGTCCGGGAGGAAATGAATTTAAACGGGAACCAACCCCAAAATTCCAAACGTTAATAGTGGAAAATGAGAAAAATAATTGTGTGTTAGGATGCACCGAATCGCACCCCAGTTTATTGATTCAAACGCAGATGAAAGATTAAAATATGTCAGGAAATTTAATTTATGCTTTAATTGTCTCGAGTTTCATGCAATGTCTAGATGCAAGAAAATACATTTAAAATGTAAAACTTGTAACAGAAATCACAGTACGATTTTACACGGAGCGCACTTTTCTTTCGAAAGGAATAAACAAAACAAAAATGACAACGGCGAACGAAGAGACAAGTATTGCACAATCTCAGGTGCCAAATGGCCTTACTAATCATGAGCTGCAAAATGCGCCTCGTTTATATGCCTTAATGCAAGCAAAAATGTTCTTCTTTCCACAGTGAAAGTAAAACTTATGCAATCGAACGGAAAGTGGTTGGAGTTAAATGCCTTATGTGACTCCGCATCTATGAGGAATTTAATAACTGAAGACTCAGCTAATTTATTTGGCTTTCAAAAATCGCGATGTAGGGCAAATTTAGTTGGACTAAAAAATACAGTAGTACCGATTACTGAAAATATTTGTACGCGTATAACGAACGATGAAGAATCGTTGAATAAGAAACTTGAATTTTTGATTTTGCCCGAAATTGCTGGGAATGTTCCATTTGAGAAAATAAACATTTCTACTTTAAATTTGCCCGAAAACATAAAGTACGCGAATCCTAAATTTTTATTTACCTAAAAAAATATCGCTTCTTCTGGGAGCTGACGTATTTTACGAATTACTAAAAGGAAATCAAATCCGGGTAATGGGTAACTCTGTCATTTTAATTGACATTAAAACTTTTGTGTACACACAGCAAAAGAAATGATTCGTAGCATTTTTCACAACACGCGCACACGCGAAGCAGTTCTTTCACAATTTCCTACAAACATTGAACACAATCGCGCACATAGAAGATGACAGCCTGATGGAAATTGCTCGAGCCGGAACACATACTTTTCCTTTTTCCTTTGCTTGGCACACAGATTATTTTCTTTTCTTTTTGAAACATCACGGCACATCATCCACAAAACGCACACACGCGAGGAGGGAAAAAAAAAAGAAATTCTTCTTTCACAGTTCCCACTAACAGAGGGTATATCCGCGCACAAACGCTGCTCCGTCAACGATGAGCTCCGAATACACTCTGTTGACGGTCACACGGAACTGGGCGAAATCCCTCCGTTCCTTGAAAAAAATATACGTCTTGATTCATGAAACTCCGCTGGTAAATCCGATTGTAAAATCTTCCCGCACAGGTTCGAATTCTGCCAACTTATCTGCAATGTTAACTGATCGGGACGAAGCGCAACAGGCTTGTAACTCCATAGTATTTCGGATCTGGCTCAAGTCGTGGTTGGGGAGACAGGCAAATGGAGAGTGGCTGGGAAAAACGTAGGAAGAAAATCCTATGTAAGATTAACGGATCGGTGAACTCAATTCATCACGAACCGCACAGGGTTCCATACTGTGTTGGAGACGTGACCGGGGAAGGCGTTGGTATGAAGTCCAGGCAAGAAAACATAATCCTCCACATAGTTGGTTACACAGTTTTTATTAAAAAATATTCCAGTGGTTCATGTACACTTGAATACACTGACATTTCAATAGTTTAGAATTTTTGCATGATAATTCTCGCCCTGGGGCTGTCGGAAAGGTCGCAGAAAATACACTGGTGCAAGAAATTAAGAGAATTTGCAGACTTGGTCGATTATCTCTAGAACTACTGTACCGATTTTAGTGAAATTTGATATGTACATACATTGATACAATACAAAACGAATAACCATTTAATAATTGTAATAAACACGCATGATCGTGCGTAACACTCGTTGGAGACGGAAGATATGAAACAGCGGTTGCAGAATAAACAAAAAAAAAATGTGATAAAAGATGGGTTACTAGGGGGTATGGTCCCCTCTTACAGATATACAGGTCTCGCAGCGTGATTTCATACTTGAAATAAGGCAGTTTATTATTTCCTGTGGCAATTGGTCCCACTCGTTCAGCAACGCTGTTTTCATTCCCTGGATGGTTCTCAGAGGGGGGTTGCGAGTTGCATTTGCCCTCCTAGAGCATCCCAAACATGCTCTATAGGGTTAAGGTCTGGAGATCTGGCTGGCCAATCCATCCGGCGAATATCCTCACTCTCTAGAAATTCGTCGACCAGAAGAGCTCTATGTGGCCTCACGTTATCGTCCATTAAAATGAACTCAGGGCCAACTGCACCCCTAAAAGGCGAACATAGGGCTCCAAGACCTCATCCCTATACCTCACACCAGTCACAGTGGCTCTTTCAAAGACATGGATAGGTGTGCGGCCATCCAACATGATGCCTGCCCAGACCATTAAACCTCCTCCGCCATAATGGTCAATTTTGCGGACATTGGAGGGTAGGTAGCGGGTCCCTGGTTCTCTCCATATGAACGTACGGCGAGAATCGGTGTTTAGGCAGAACTGGGACTCATCAATGAAGAGAACGGTCGCCCATTGATCCATTCTCCAATCTCTATGCTCTCTGCACCATGATAAACGGATTCTCCTGTTCGTAGAAGTGAGTGGGACGCAAACAGCAGGTCTTCTTGCAAACAACCCTCTCTCATGAAGTCTTTTGGAAACAGTCACCCTTGATACACGGGTTCCTGTGGCTGCATACAAGTCACGAGAGAGCTGAGAAGCTGTAGCACTCCTGTTACGCCTCGCTATAATCGACAAATGGCGATCTTCTCTGGCCGTCGTGGCTCTTGGACGACCTTTCCCAGGCTTTCTCTCGATGAATCCGGTATCCTGGAACTGTTTTCATAAGTTACACACGACGCTGGGCGTTAAATTAAACTCTCTACAAATTTGGAATTGAGATTGGCCTGCTTCTATCCTCCCTAGAATTCACCATCTCATTCCATCATCTAATTGTTGGTGGTTACTCATTTTTACTGTTACAATTTGAAATTCACCGATTGCTGCAAAATAACACCAAGAAATTCGCCGAGGTGTGATAGCGAACGAAATGCGTCTTAACTTACGCTCGCTTATAAAGCCTGTTTCTCTACTGGCTCCATCTACGCATAAGTGTACGCTTACGTATTTGACGTACAAGATTTGTATTTTTGTCTAGAAGCAGTGGTTTTACATTCAGTTCAGTTCTTTTCATGAAATTCTATAAACTATGCAAATTCTCTTAATTTATTTCACCAGTGTATAAAATCGCTAGGCGAAAACTGCGTCTTTCCAGTACCAGTGTCAACACACGAAGAGACAAAAAGAGAGCAACCTTCTCGCCCGAGTGCGAGTGAAATGGAACTCCTGATTGGGCATTTCACGACACCTGACCTCAACGTCAGACTTTCAAGAAGTCTATGGAACATTCTTCGTTATGTAACGGTGTTGGCGCGTGGCTTTAGGGGGAAATCTAATAGTTTATTTTGGGTATTTCAATGTTGAATTCAAGTTGAGGGGAGTCATTATAATGCGATAATATAAAAGGATTTTGAATAGGCGTTTCTTTTAATGGTTATAATAAGTTATTGTTTCATATATATATATATATATATATATATATATATATATATATATATATATATATATACATATATATATATATATATATATATATATATATATATATACATATATATATATATATATATATATATATTGTGAAGAATAGGAAATTCTTCAAGCAGTCAGTCGTGTGAATATTTGATGTGTCTTTGTCACCCCTGTCCTTGGCAACAGAGGGGGGCGTGAACTGGGTGGAACCCTGGTGTCAAGCTAACTGACTGATGGTCATCGCCGGACTGAGGGCGGTATTTCCTCTGCTTGTCTACTGGCAAGAGGGTGTCAGCTGGCGACAAAGGCCACACACGGAGAGTCCGGCATTCTTCATGCACAAAAGTGCGGTTCGTTACGCTAAGCCCTCGGCGTGGGAAATTCTCGAATGTTGGAAATAGCTGATGTCACTGATTTCAGCAAATCAACATCGAAACACAAAAACCAACGCATGATAGGACGAAATATGTTCCAGGGAGGTGCTTAGAGTTTTCTTGGAGAACCTCGGACCGAAAAAGAGGCAGAGAGACTTGAGATCTACTCTCAGAAGGTGACTGATACCTGCGGCCTTGGGCCAGATTACATTTTTGGGAACTTTGAATCCCGGGCTTAGTGCCGTTTCATATAGTCAGTGAACTCTGACTGTTTGGGGAAGAAGTTTAACTCCCCGGTGCCTTAGGGCGATTTTGACAGTAAAATTTTGGTGTAACTGAAGTGTACATATTGTATATAATTAAATACATAATTTTAAAACCTAAACTCCGTTTCTTGAATTAATCTATGTCCAGCTACCTGGGAGAAGTGTTCATATCGTCACAGTCTTATTATATAGATTAATTAAAGTGGTGGCAGCGGTGTTGATCGATCCCTCCACCTGAAGATTCCTGTGAGTAGTAATATATACAGAGTTTTACCAAGTTGGGCGTTCCGATCTACTTTCTTCGAACTGTGATTCCTGTAAATAGCAAGTTGGATTATTTTGCTGAACCTGCCTTGTGCGTGTCTACTTGTCGTCAAACTCCAATTCCTGTGAACTGAAAGTTAGAGAGAATCGTCGAGTGGTGCTTTCCTGTCTGCAATCTACTAGACTTTGTTACGTAGTGCACGAAATCTTGCTGACGTCCCGCTTCTTCAATTAAGGCTAACTGTTTGCAACGTTAAACAGAACCATTGTGGTCTTCTGTTCCGTCTTCATGCTGATCATCAACAGCAGTCGTCAAAGCAGTGAGTACTATATGGTTTTCATTTCTCTATTGGGTTACTGAGGCAATTGAATAATAGTGTTCTTTTTTGTGTGTCATTCAACTTAAATCATTGCTAGTTGTGTTTCATAGATAAAGTTGTGTTTAAATATACTAGTAAAACAAATCTTAAAAATAACAGAGTAAAATAATTTAGTTTTGTATAATATAAAAGTGCATTTGAATGTGCAAAGTTATTTAGTATATCATAATTGAATTTAAGCTTAAACTGTAGTGAGCTAATTAAATTTTTGTGTGTTTTGTGTTAGAATTGTTGTGTGTAAAATTTAGGGTAAGGTTAAATTCTCTAACTGAAATCATGGCTTATTTATCTAAAGCCCTTAAGGCTGATTTGGTTTCACTCGCGGAAGATCTTGGAGTTTGTGCCAATTCCGATATGAACAAAAATGAAATTAGGAGACTAATAATGTCAGATGAGGGTTATGATGAAGAAAACGCGAAAGCAATGTTAGAAGCGATTGAACATGAAAACCAGTTAAAGTTTGAGAGAGAGAGAGAAAGAGAGAGGGAACAGCGCGCTTACGAATTGGAGAGACTCAAAATAATAGGCTCGGGAAGTGGTAGAGAGTCAACTCCTGAACCGTTAGAAAACTCTCTAAGGAGATCTTCTCCAGAAATGAGAAGGATGATGCCGAAATTTAATCTAGAGGAGACTGACATAAGTTTGTTTTTGGCTATGTTTGAGCTCCAAGCTAAAAATCTTGAGATAGATGAAGCAGAATGGGCAACCCAACTTCTTTCGTTATTGCCGCTAGAAGTAGGACAGATTGTTTTACGTGAGTCAGAACAAGACTCAAGAGATTATAAGTACGTAAAGAAAATCTTGCTAGACCGTTTTAAACTGAGTCCAGATACCTTTAGGCAGAAATTCCTGCAACACACCCGCAAAGCAAATTCAAGGTGGAAAGATTTCGCTTATGAATTGCAGAGCTATTTTAATGGGTGGATTGAGGGGCTAGGAGTAAATACTTTCGAGGCTTTGAAACAACTCGTGATTGCGGACCAAATTAAGAGACGCGTAAATAGCGAGGTGCAGGAACACTTCTTAGATGAATGGGGGAGCATTGTTTCACCTTCAGTGTTAGCCGAAAAACTGGATCGTTACGAGTCAGTAAGACAAGGTAAACGAATCACAAATAATGGAAGGAAGGAATTTCAGGTGCGAAAACAAATTGATTTGGGGTTTAGGAATGAGGGGAAAGCCAAACCAGAAAAACAAGTTGATGGGCAATCTACCTCCCCAAGCAAAAACTCATATTTAAAATATGAAACAAAATTTAAAGAGTTTGATAAGCGAAAACCTCTTCGCTGTTATGAATGTAATTCGGAGGAGCATTTACGTCCAAAGTGTCCTTTCCGAAAAAAGAGAGATGCGGAGACTCTGAATAATATTGAACAAAACGATGATGTGGACAAATGGTTGAAACCATATTTGAGTGTGGCCAAGGTCAATGGCGTCCAAACTCAAGTCTTACGAGATTCGGGAGCCACTTTTGATCTGGTCTCACAGAAGTACACTCCGCCAGAGACCTTTACGGGCGAAGTCGTTTGGGTAAAACAACCCCTTGACACGGAAGCAAAATGCCTCCCTGTGGCCAGGATAGAGTTAGAAGGGACATTCGGGCGCGTGACCACAAAGGCCGCTGTGTTCGATAATTCGCTAAACCAAGACAGGTACATTTTGGGGAATCGTACTTTTGTTCTTCTTTGTGAAGGCGCGGGAAAAGGGGGTGGAGTTCAGGAACTAAACGCCGTCGCGCGCTCGCAAAGCAAATCGGAAGAGAAAGAATCCGGGGTTGAGCCAGCTGATAACGTTTCTGAGCCGGCTATTGTTCTCCGTGCAGAGGTTCCGATCGAGGAGAAAATAGACTTGCAGTTAGAGGAGCGGAATGTCGTGTCAAGTGACCCTAACCTGTTGATTTGTACACCATCAGAATTAAAATCCGCTCAAATTGAGTGTGATGATTTAAAAACGATTTGGGATAAATTGAAGACGGATGGGGAAAAAATCGTTCAGGGACCATGCGTGACCGAAAACGTAGTCTCTCCGTACACGTTAGGGCGGGAAAATGCTCTAGAAAAGATAAGCGTTAAAGCAAAAGGAAGCGTTATCCTCAAGAAAGGCGATCGTGATGAGTTACAAATATCAGAATTGAGAAATCTGGAAAACTTCCTGTCAGAAGGTGGGGAAAATAACGAATATACTTTGTCAGCTATTTGTGAAATTTATGTATCGTATCTTTGGAATATAACACGTAAATCAGCTGGTAGAATGTCGCCGATAGATCAGTCACTATGTTCGGATCTAGTCGATTTATTTAGGAGCCAAAAGAAATTCTATGTTTTGATAGGAATTCACAATTATCACAAGTGGGCTTATAAGTTCATTCTTTGTGCTCGACCTAGAGCCCTTGAAAGATTGTTAGGAACTGGTAAATGTTTTGTTCAGCTGTCGTGCAACTTTTCATGTTTTAATTACGTAATTCTCTATATGTATTTTGGAACCTTCGATTACCGTGCAAGAAACGCGGGTTTTAGTATTGGATGGTGTGAAATAGCGTGCAAATTAGTCTTAACTAACTTAAGAGACATGCTTACTCCGTATGTAAGGGAGAAGAATTCGCGAATGAAAGTGCGTTGCTTTAAAGAAACGTGCATTATCTCCGGATTCGACTTGGTCGAGATCTCCAGTCACCATGTGGAGACTCCCGTCGGTTTTGACAGAGAATCGGGGATGAGTGTGAAAATTGTTCTGTATAAAATTAATTTTCTTTCTGAACGTGTTGGTATAATTATCAAAGTCGGCGGAGTTGACAATGTGAACGTGAATGTTTCATTCTTGAATACAAACTATGAACCCTATAGAGATGTACCGGCAGAACTTTTACCGGACTCACCCACCGAATTAAGAGGTATAACTCGTGTCTCTTCCTTTGCAATCTCAAATACAGATATTTTGTCTTGTGTGACCAATGGTAAATTGTTTATAAACGTTGAAGGCATAAATTATTTCCTACGAGGCAGATCAGATCTTCCAGTAGATCTGAGTTACTTTACTTGGGACAATAAAACCTGGATTAACGAGTTATCAGCAGATCGGAAGGAATTGTTTAAAGCTGGCAAGTTAGGTGTTATCACGTTGATTGTAGAAAGTGAAGGGTTTAAGGTTAACCATTCTAGACTTGCAGGTCAATCTCGCTTCTTTCATGCATTATTTTATCAAGATGATTACCTGAAAAGCGTCCTCGAACTTCGGGACACTGGACCTCGTAGTATACGGATAAGGAATACGCTTATTTACGACAGTACATTCAGCCGCATACATGACCCTCCGTTAGAGGAATTCATTAAACTCTATAAAGTTTCTGTGAAGGGTAAAATTCAGTGTATAACAAAATTTCCCGCACCTTATGCGTCTGATTTCGAGCGCGAATTCATTATACAATGTGATGCCTCTGATGTTGCGATCGGGGTAGTACTAACACAAATGTTTGGGGCAGTACAATATCCTGTCTTGTATCTTAGTCGGAAATTTAGCCCAGCTGAGAAGAATTACTCGAAAATAGAACGGGAGTGCGCGTCGAAAATTTTCGCGGTTCGGAAACTACATTTTTATTTAGATGGTGCAAATTTCAAAATCATAACAGACCACAAACCATTGAAGTGGTTAAAAAATCTCACCGGCACGAATTCCAGGATTCTTCGGTGGTCCTTAATTCTGCAACCGTATAACTTTACTATTGAACACCGGGCTGGAAAGTTTAACCAGAATGCAGATACGCTTAGCCGTATGTCTTGCTAATGAAGGTGTAAATAGAATTAGTTCTTACAACAATTGTACTTGAAAGTGTGTTTTTTTTGTTTTATTTTTTTTTGTATGCTGTTATTTATGTTTATTTAGGTTAGTTAAAGTATAGTAGTGTAAATTATGTGCTTAAAGTTGCTTGCCTCAGAGCTCAAGTGTAGAGGTGGAAACACATATATGTACCACATTGTATCCCCGAACTATGATGTAAGGGTGGGGGAAGCTGTGAAGAATAGGAAATTCTTCAAGCAGTCAGTCGTGTGAATATTTGATGTGTCTTTGTCACCCCTGTCCTTGGCAACAGAGGGGGGCGTGAACTGGGTGGAACCCTGGTGTCAAGCTAACTGACTGATGGTCATCGCCGGACTGAGGGCGGTATTTCCTCTGCTTGTCTACTGGCAAGAGGGTGTCAGCTGGCGACAAAGGCCACACACGGAGAGTCCGGCATTCTTCATGCACAAAAGTGCGGTTCGTTACGCTAAGCCCTCGGCGTGGGAAATTCTCGAATGTTGGAAATAGCTGATGTCACTGATTTCAGCAAATCAACATCGAAACACAAAAACCAACGCATGATAGGACGAAATATGTTCCAGGGAGGTGCTTAGAGTTTTCTTGGAGAACCTCGGACCGAAAAAGAGGCAGAGAGACTTGAGATCTACTCTCAGAAGGTGACTGATACCTGCGGCCTTGGGCCAGATTACATTTTTGGGAACTTTGAATCCCGGGCTTAGTGCCGTTTCATATAGTCAGTGAACTCTGACTGTTTGGGGAAGAAGTTTAACTCCCCGGTGCCTTAGGGCGATTTTGACAGTAAAATTTTGGTGTAACTGAAGTGTACATATTGTATATAATTAAATACATAATTTTAAAACCTAAACTCCGTTTCTTGAATTAATCTATGTCCAGCTACCTGGGAGAAGTGTTCATATCGTCACAATATATATATATATATATATATATATATATATATATATATATATATATATATATATATATATATATATATATATATATATACAGGGTGATGATAAAGAAACTTTTTGATATATGGACCTCTAGCAGCCGTTCCGTTCAACCGATCGAGATGAGATTTCAGATATAGTTATTCAGAGGTATGAGCTCGGGGTTCAGTGAACGGCAACAATGTGGCGCTCACGGTTACTATTATAGGTACAGAATCTCGAAGTTTTCAAATCGCAACACCCAGTTTTTCCCATCGCAAAATTCTCAGCGCATGCAAAAACCCTAAAAAGCGTTGGAACGATACGTATATAAAAAAAACGGATGCGTTATGCAAGCACAAAAACAGCTCTGCAAAAACGATATATGGACCTCTAGTGGCCGTTCCGCTCAACCTATCGAGATGACATTTCAGATATAGTTATTCAGATGTATGAGCTCGGGATTCTGAGAACGGTAACACAGTGACGCTCATGGTCACGCTTATAGGTATAGAAACTCGAAATTTTCAAAAGGCAAAGCCCATTTTTTCCCGTCGCAAAATGCCCAGCGCATGGGAAAACCCTGAAAAGCGTTAAACGGTACGTGTATCACAAAAAACGGACGCGTTATGCACGCACAAAAAACAGCTCTGCGAACGGCTAACAAAAGCACGTTCAGAGAGCTTTTTATCGGTTTTCTACGCTGAATATCTGGCAAACGGCGTTCTGTGATTGGTTTCTATCCTCTGTCATATGCAAATTCCCTCCGTGCGCCCCGATCGTGCCGTTGTTGGTGTTGGAATTAACTTTTATTTTCGGTCATACAAATAACTTTAACTTTCAAATTCCTATTACTATGCAATAATATCTGATTGGTTGAGACGTCAGCAAGATGTCTGATTGTTCTATATATATGGAAGTTACCATGTAATTTTTGCTAGCTAGCTCGATGTATGTTCAACTGAAGTTTTGTTTGTTATATTTTTAACGACGAGATGTCTTCATTATTAAAGCATTTGTTTTACTCGGCGTTTTTTCATTGAACCCCTTACAGTCAAACCAGGATGACAACAGTTAGCCGTTTGCAGAGCTGTTTTTGTGATACACGTACTGTTCCAACGCTTTTTAGGGTTTTCGAATGCGCTGAGCAAAAAGTGCGCGTTTCTATTTGAAAAATTCGAGTTTCTATACCCATAATCGTGAACGTCCCGAGCACATACCTCTGAATAAGGGCCTCTTCACATAGGAGTCCGTTGCGTAACGTTAAGGAAAAGATGACGTTGAGACGAAAATAAACCAATCATAGGCGTTAAAAATTTCAGCGCTAATCGTTTGGAGGCCTATGATTGGTTTATTTTCGTCATATTTTCCTTAACGCAATGCAACGGACTCCTATGTGAACAGGCCCTAACTCTATTTGAAACTCATCTCGATAGGTTGAACGGAACGGCCGCAAGAGATCCATATATCAGCAAAGTTCCTTTATGACCACCCGGTATGTATATATATATATATATATATATATATATATATACAGTGGAATCTCGATCGATCGTTTTCGGATCCATCGCTTTTCCGTATGTGTCGTTCATTTTATCCAGTCCCAACGATCATATTGCTTTGTTATGTTCCGCATCTATCGTTTCCCGCATTTATCATTCATTTCAGTCGGTCCCTGTGATAGTTAAATTCACCAATTTATTCGAGCTTATCGGTGATTTTAATGGTGTCTAGTTATTTAAATTAGTGTCATTTCAGTTTTGTGGTTTTTAAAATCTTTAGAAATAGGGAATTTTTTCTAAAAGCTTTGAAAGATGCTGTTAAATGAAAATCAATTTTAATACAAAAATCTGAACAAGTAAATATTATCATTTATTTTTGTAATTTTAATCTTTTTAAAATAAATATAAACATTATTTGAAAGAAGATTCCAAATCATTTTAAAATTCTTCAAAGTTAGGTAAATTTCTGTAGCTTACAAATTTAATACTTGTTAGAAAATTGTGATGAGCTGAAACAAGTTTGAAATTTCGTAACACGGTGATGATAGAGACAGTTTTGAGGAATTTTCAGATAACGAAAAAGTAGAGGAAAGTGAAGCTCAGAGAGATGAGCGAGTACAGAAAGATAAAGAGAGCTACAACTGGAACCCTAAGAAAAATAGGGAAAATGAAAAAAGATCATGGATTGCAATATACTAATCGAAAAGGAAAGGATTGCGCTGAGCACGACAGATTCTTGTCTTAGAAAATGTAGTTTTTTGTGCCCTACAGATGTTCAAAAACAAATTTTTACAACAATTTGACTACTTTCTATGGAAGAACAGCAACAAATATTAAGTGGTGGGGTTTGAATTTCAAATAAAAAAGAAGAACGGAAAGGGGGGGGGAGGAAATACTGGAATACAACACGCTCGTACAATAATAGCTACCTATACATTGAAAGTAGGACAAGAAAGTATACGAGTTTGCAAAAAAACGTATGACGCTGTTTATGGAATAACAAGAGGAAATGTAAATCGATTAGTTGAGAAAATTAAGAAATGCGGTAATGGATTCGCACAAGCAGATAACCATGAACATCATCCACCTGCCAACAAGCTGGTAGAAGCGAGAGAAATGAGGAAAAACCACCTGGAGAAATATCCGAAATATCAGAGCCAGTATTCCAGGAGAGATTCATCTAAGTTTTACCCCAACATCAAGAAAATGTATGATGAGTATAAGAAGGACCACGAAACTGACGACTTCCAATGCGGGTCGTATGAGGTGTTTAAAAGATCTTTTTAAGGCTTCAGGGTATAAATTAAAAAAAAACGAAAGTCGATACGTGTAAGGCATGTGATATGTTTACGCTGAAGCTAAAGCAGTGTAAAAATAAAAAGGAAAATACTGCTTTAGAGCTGGAACGCAAAAAGCACCAAGAAACAACTGATTTAGGCTACTCTATAGAAGAGATGATGATACATGCCTCAATCTCTCCCCACAAACGAGTAGGGGAAACCCTTGTACACAGGGCCCTCGTGTACCTAGGGCCACCATGCTTTATTTAAATAATTATTATTTTTCAGCATTTTTACTCATTGGAGTGAGTGACAACAATGTTTCAAATCATAACGGCCATTTTTAATGAAAGCAAGAAGAAGCTATAGTTAAATAGAAAAGAAAGTCTTGATTTGATGGTCAAAACTAAATTTTTCACTTCAATTTGAAGTCTTATTTTGTGAAATTAAGTGCTAACTTATGTTTTAATGTATAGCAGATATTTTTTGTAATCATTAAAGGAAAAAATGATATAAAAACAAAGTTTGGTTTCTGCAGGTCTTTGGCTATGGAAGCCATTTTGCCAAAAACAGCAACATCTTGTACCTAGGACCATAATCTTGTCTTGTACCTACGGCCATGGCCTCAGGTAGAAAAGAGGTGTACGAAAACTTGGCAAGTGTAGAATTCTCACTGATACCCTCGAGAAAAATGAAAATCAAGCACAATTATTGAAAAAAGTAATTGATAAAAAAAGGTTACGAAATCTGTGTTTGAAACAGAAAATTTATGCGGGATCATTAAGAAGACAATGGAGAAAAAACATACATTAGAAAGTGATGAAATAATAAACATTTCTTCCTTTAAGACATTGACTACAATTAACATTTCTTCCTTACGAAGATTTTAGAAGTTGTGCAAGAAAGAAATAGTGCATACAAATTGTTTTTTTATTGTAAACAAAAATTTCAGTGTTTGGAAATAACTGACCCTAGGTACAATAGTGTTATTGTACCTAGGGCCATTTGTAATTTTTAAAAAATTTTCAATATCATTTACAAATTTTTTTTCTACACTTGATGTGATTTTTATTTAAAGAGAATAAAGCACGTAATGTATACAAACTATTTTTATTATTGTAAGTTAGTTATAAGTAAAGATACTGCCATTTGAAAATAGCCGGCCCTAAGTACAAGGGTTTCCCCTACTTGTGTTTGATTTGCAGCAAGTATTAGACACACCGTGTTTAACCACAAATGTTTCATTTTATAAACGCTTACTAGCAGCTTATAACTTAACAGTTAGGGATTGCAGTGAAGGTTCAACTGATTGCTTAATGTAGCATGAGGGCATGGCTAGGCGTGGGTCAGAAGATATCGCTTCTTGCTTGTATAAAAAAATGCTCAGCTTACCACCCCAAGTGCCTGATGTAATTACTTATTCTGACTCTTGAGTTGGCCAGAATCGGAACACAAATATGAGTATAATGTTGAGTTATTTTATTGCATCCTCTTTGATAATAAATACTGTGAACCAAAAACTTTTGCTACCTGGCCACACTCACTTAGAATGTGATGTAGATCATACGAAAAAAAGAGCTAAAAAGCTCACATAAATTGATATAATGGTTCCACGGGACTGGTTTCAGTTTGTTCGAACAAAACGTGGCAAAAATGATTTAGAGAGCATGAAATGAAACAATCGGATTTTTTTCCCAGTTCTTGGGCACCACCTTTTTCAAAAACTCTAGAACCAGTGATGGTACTAGAGTAAATTGGTTTCAAATTAGATGGATAAGATACGAGAAACCATTCGGTGTCCTTCAAATTAAATATAGCTTAAAGGAAAATGATAATTTCAAAATTCTAGATTTAAGGAGAAGTAGGGGAAGAGATAGGCCTCCACCTCGAAGGAATAGTAATGATCCTGAATCGCAAAATATTGAGTTGTGTTATGACAATCCATTGCCTATCAACCCCCCCCCCCAAAAAAAAAAAAAAAAAAACAGATTTGTTGAGTTTGTTACCCCTGATTCATGAAGACTGCTACGATTTTTTTCAAAAGTCTTCCTACATCAGCTGGGACTCCTGAAGTTGACGATGACTGCTCTAGGGGAGATGATATTATGTAACCTTTAAAAATATTTTTTTGTTATTTTCAATGATTTTAATATTTTATTTGTATTTTGTATTTTTGATATGTCATACCTCAACCTGAATAAAATTTTGCAAAAGTTGATACGTTTTCTTTTTTTTTTCTGAACCCTCCCCAAAATTTTAGTCCTTAATAGAAAATTTTCCTTAAAGACCAGCCATATGCTTGAGGTTGAATGTGAGTATTATCTAAAGAATATTTGAATTGAAAAACATAATTGGGCGATTTTATATTTCACAACAAAAGTTACTTTTTCAATTTGCCGAAAACATGAAAAAATGACATATCAACATCTGCCATAATGCCACAGATATATGTTACAGCCAATGTCCGAAGTGTTGCCAATTCGCGATATGGCTGGTCAAGCTGGTCTAGCTCTGGCCAAGTCATTTCGCCAAAGACCGAAATAAACGAGAATTTACGACTATTTTCAGGCTTTGAAGGACCCATCTACAACGCATCCGACAATCAGTGGCCAGTTCACGAATTCTCCAAGAAAAAGTAGTCAAAGCTAGATGTTTTGCGAAGTTTTCTTATTTTACAAGAAAAAATATGTTCAACTGATTTAAGAAGTGAAGGAAGCAAAAGGAAAAGCAGTGTTTATTACTGATGGCTCAAAAGATTTGGTGTAATATCGGTAGATGGTCATGAAGAGCTTATCTCACTGGTTGAAGGATATGGTAGTGTACTCTATTACTTGTGTACAGATGAACTTTTTTGATGTACTGCATGTCCTCAACATATAGGACACCGTGGGCGCTCGAAAATGGGAAAGAATCTGAGAACTGAGTTGAAAATACAAAAATATCACAAGAGAAACGATAATGATATTCATTAATTAATAATAAGCAATGTCAAGGTAAGAAAAAAATGCTGTAAGATATTTTGTATATCAGTCTGATTTATATAATATACACTGCTGGCCACTGTAAATGCAACACCCTGAAGGAAACATGCAAATGACATGAAATTTACAACATGCATTAGCGGAGGTGAGATATGCAAATGATTAGAATTTCAGCGCAGACGCACATCACGCCACTTCAAAGCGCTATTTAAGGCTTGGAGATTTCGACGATTTCAAGTTCGGCAATTGTGTTTTTCTTGTGGTTTTTTCAAAAAAACGATCAATTTTGCCTCGTCGAAAACAGCGATCATCTTTTGATCAAGTATCCGAGTTCGACAGAGGAAGGATAGTGGCCTACCGAGATTGTGGATTATCTTTCAGGGAAATCGGTAGTCGTGTTGGACGAAACCAAACAACTGTAATGCGGATATGTGATCGTTGGATGCAGGAGGGTACGACGGACCGGCGTGTTCGCATCCACCTCAGCGCACCACTTCACGTGATGACAGGCAAATTGTGCGCATGGCAGTGACGGATCGCTCAGTCACATCACGAACCATAGCACAGCATATGCAGTCTGTAACGCATCATTCAGTGCGTGCGCGTACCATTCGACGCCGTTTACAGCAGAGTGGTCTGTCCGCAAGACGTCCATTGCTTTGTCTACCCTTGACGCCGAACCGCAGACGTCTCCGCCGCCAATGGTGCGATGACAGAAGGATGTGGACGACAGAATGGAATGAAATTGTCTTTACTGACGAGTCACGCTTCTGTCTGCAACACCACGATGGTCGCATTCGAGTCTGGAGACACCGTGAAGAGAGGATGCTGAACAGCTGCGTTATGCACCGCCACACTGGTCCTGCACCGGGTATTATGGTATGGGGCGGTATTGGATATCACTCTCGCACACCTCTAGTACGCATTGCCGGTACTTTAAACAGCCAGCGCTACATCTCCGAGGTGTTGGAGCCAGTTGTCCTTCCTTACCTTCAGGGCTTGCCCACAGCCATATTTCAACAGGATAATGCGCGACCACACGTGGCACACATTGTCCAACGGTTCTTCGTCAATCGCCAGATTGAATTGCTTCCCTGGCCGCCTCGCTCTCCGGATCTTTCGCCGATAGAAAACATGTGGTCCATGGTTGCTCTACGATTGACCCAGATTCCATCCCCAGCTGCCACAGGAGATCAACTTTGGCAACGTGTGGAAGCTGCTTGGTCTGCTGTACCCCAAGAACTCATCCAAAGTCTCTTTGAATCAATGCCGAGGCGTGTGGCAGCGGTGATCTCCAACAATGGCGGCTACTCTGGCTACTGATTTTGGCAGGAACCACACTTCACAGAAGTCTATAAATTTAATCATTTGATACTTGGTCAACATGTTATCTACAAAATAAATTTTGTTGTGATATCTCTTGTCTTTCTAGGTGTTGCAATTTGGGTGGCCAGCAGTGTAGATGGTGCACCAGTATTGCTTGTGTGCTGACCGATGTATGTCAGCTGGTTCTGTGAGTATTGTCCCTGTTTTGTGTTGTCCGGTTAATATGTAAATTGCTGTTACTATGCCGTTTTGTCCACAAATAAATTTCGTGTCTGAAATCTCAATGAGTGTTATATGGTGAAAAATTTGTGATGTTCGAAACCACAGGATACAGTTGAGTAGTCCATATATATATATATATATATATATATATATATATATATATATATATATATATATATATATATACAGTCTTCCTTTTTGGTGCCGGAAACCCGGGAGAAGGAGGAACCTTTAGATAAGTTGTGTAAATTTTATGTTCTGCAATAAAGGTAAGCCATGATTTTTGTTTTATAAATTGACCGTTGAATAAGAAAGCTGGATAATATGGCTGAAAACTTAGAGTTTCTAAAAAGGAAAAGCGAATATCTGAATACACTTAATACATTTAAGAGCAGAGTTCTTAAGTGTATTAAGAACTCTGACAACAAAATTAATTTTCAGCCGAATTTAAGTGAAATCGATGACAATACTGAGATTGAAGCATTATATGAAAATTTAACCAAAAAATCAAATGAGTTAAAAAACAGATAAAGAAATTCAGAATCTCTTAGATGTTGATGAAATTGAAACTAAAATCATAACCTGTGATGATTACAACTCTAAAATGATACTTTGGAAACGGAAAGTCAAAAATAAGTGAAATACTTTATCAATTGAAGAAATTACGGCGATTGTTAAAGGTACTCCAGTGTAAAATGGTGAGGTAACGAATAACGACTGATTGACTGCGCAGTAAGTTGTGGTAAAAAATAATGAGAGCTGAAATACTACGCAGTCAGCAGTTTCGGAACAATTATGCAATGCTCCTCGTTCCGTATGTAATGGTACTGTAAAGCTACGCAAACTAACAATAAACAAGTTCTTCGGGATGCAAGCACGTGGTTAGGATTTTGGCATCAGTTTGAGAGCGCCATACACAACAACAATAATTTATCGAAAATTGATAAATTCAATTATCTTAAGTCGTTTTTGGGTGGAACAGCTTTAAATACTGTTTCTGGTTTCCCTTTAACGAATGAAAACTATGATTATGTGGCAAAATTATTAGAATCTAGAATCGGAAGGGAATATAAAAGGATTAATTCTCTTAAGAATAAATTACTATATTTAAATTCATTGCGAAACTCTTCAAACATTTGAGAATTTAGAAGACTTTATGATGAACTTGAAATCCAGATTAGAAGTGTAGAATCTTTAGGACTAACATGCGGTCATATGGTCATTTACTTTACCCGATTTTACTTTAAAATTTCTTCCGAAGACTGCGACATTCTGAACACTGGCTTAAAAACTGCCTTGCAGAATAGAAAATCGCATGGAATTACGCACGAAAATCCACTCGGATCGGATACGCTTGAGATAACGCATGCGCTATCGCGACGCATTAGCTGTCCCGGAATTTGCAGGTGGTGACGCATCCCTCACATTTCTCTCTCCGTGCGTCATGTCGAAAGCGAAAGTGAACGCGAAAGCGCACAAGTGTGGACATAGCTTAACTGAGTCTCCGACCTTTGCTGTAAGGGGTTTAGATTTTTCAGGTCCCCTCTACATTAAGGAGAAAAGTTCTTCAGTGACTTCAAAGTGCTATATTCTACTGTGCACAGGTGCAGTAACTCGAGCTGTGTATCTAGAACTAGTGCAACACCTCAGTACTGAGTCATTCTTACTAACTTCTCGATGATTCGTCGCTAGAAGAGGTCTTTGTAGTGTAGTATTACTGACAATTCCCAAACATTCAAGCGATCTGAGAAATAACTTGGGTTTCTGTGGAATACAATTAGTCATAATGCCTTTAAAGTATTCTACAATTCTAAAAAAATAGAATGGAAATTTATTGCTCCTAGAGCTGTCTGGTGGGGCTGTTTTTGGGAGTGAATGGTGAAAACAATCAAGTCATGTCTGCGAAAAGTCCTCGGAAAATCCTGTTTGATCTCAGATGAGCTAGAACCCATTCTAGATGAAATAGAAGAGGAATCAACTGTAAGCTGTAAGATATTTTGTATCTCAGTCTTATTTATATAATATAGATGTCACACCAATATTTCTTGTGTGCTGATTGACATATGTTCTGTGATTGTTGTCCCTGTTTTGTGTGGTTACGGTTAATATGTAAATTGCTGTTAGTGTGCCATTTCGTATACATATAAATTTAGTATCTAAAATTTCTATGAGTATTATTTGGTGAAGAAGTTATTTGTGATATTCGAAACTACAGGATACAGATAGGAAAAGGTAATAATTCAGTACCCCATATATATATATATATATATATATATATATACACACACACAGTGGTACCTCGACTTACGAGTTTAATTCGTTCTATGACTTAACTCGAAATACTCGTATCTCAAATCAATTTTCCCCATTGAAATGAATGGAAATGCCATTAATTCGTTCCGGGCTCCCCCAAAACACGCAATTTTTTTACATGTTTTTAAATAAGGAAAATGCGCCTATAAACGACGAACATTGTATAAAAACGCAATACAATAGAATGTACTGCAATAAATTTGTTTTATTATGTGTAATGTACAACATTTACCTTGGAGATCAGACTTGAAGATGCTGATGGAAGAGGAGGAGAAAGGCTGAACTGAAAAATTAAATTTTATTCGTTGAATTTTGACCTTTTCGCCCCGCTTTCCTCACTTTCGCTTTTATTACCAGCTACTCTCTTAAAGTGAACGACTGAGACACGGAAGCTGGGCGATTGTTGCATCGTTCACTGTGGCTGTAATGTCCAGATCCTTCTTTCTGGGAATCCGAAGAACGTTTTCTCAGAATCCGTGGAAGGGGGAGAGCTTGCTATCCTAGGACCAAGGTCATCCCATCCCTTAGACTCCATGGGGAGTTCCAGTGTGGGGGAGGGAATTGAAGCTATCTCTCTGCGAGAGAGGTTGGGAGCAGTTCGGTTTCAGAGGGCGACTCAAGTTTGGACAGAACAAGCTGCCCCGAGTGGTAATTGTTCAGTGTTAATCTCTCGGTTTAAGACTGGATAGTAGTCTCAGAATAATATGTATACAATTGTATAATAATTGTACATAAAGGTTGTAAATATTATATATTTCTTGTGTTCTCATTTGCTGAGTACGTAACATGGCATTTGTTGCTCAAACTAGCGGTGGAATATCTGAAGCTTGCTCGTAACCCGAATTTTAGCTCGTAACTCGAAGCAAAAAATCTACCGAGAGAATGCTCGTATCTCGAAAAACTTGTAAGTCGAGACACTCGTAAGTCGAGGTACCACTGTATATATAGTCTTCAAATTTTGTCCAAGAGGTTAGTCACCAAATATGTGCTATTTAAAGAGCTTAATTCGAGATGTCAGGTGGACTTGACCTCTACATTGATATGTAGAGTAATGCATATGGAGAGTACAGGTATATACGGAATTAGCAAGACCATGTAACGAAGTTTTTTTTCTTAAGTCCACTAAAGAGCAAACAAGAAGTGGAACATACATTGCTGGAAATTTTCACCCCAATAGGGGCCCCGAGTATTCTATAGTCGGACAACGGTAAAAAATTTGCCAATAGCGTAGTCAGTGCACTTTAAGAAATGTAGCCAGAGTTCAAAAATGTACATTGCAAGACTCTTCATAGTAAAACCCAGAGATCAATTGAGACAGAAACCCAAGATGTTCAGAATATGTTGATTTCTTGGATGCAGACAAATGTTACAAGCCACTGGGTGGAAGGATCACGAGTCATGCAGTTCACGAAAAATTGCTCCGTTCACTTTACGAAACTATTTCCGGGTGTAAACCTAAACTAAAGCTCAATTTTTAATATCCTATAGAAGCCATAGAGCTGCTTACATCGGAGGAAGACTAGAAAACTTTGAATATGACATGGAAATTACACTATGATCTGCTTTTTCCGACAGAAGGAAGGATCATGCAGAACAGGGAAAGGATGTTCTTGTTGAAAAAAGTAACGACCAAAAGAATGATCTTAGTAAGAGCAAGCGGGGAATAACGATGAATGTTGTATCGTTCGTAAAATGGTCACACGTCTGTGCTATGCAAGCAAGCAGTTCATGCATTTGCGGGTTATCAACTGAAGAAACTTCTGTTCTCTTTGGTGTGTGTTTTCAATTGGAAAACATTTTTTGTTTTCGTATAATTTTTCAATCGCGAATTGGCCAGCCAAAGCCCGAAATAGTCATAAATTTTCGTTTTTTCGGGCTTTGGCCAAATGACTAGAAGTAGCCAGCCATTTCGCGACTTGGTAAGATTTCGGACATTGGCCGTAACACACACACACACATATATGTATTTTTTTCTTCCTCTAAATCCATTGTGTATTACCGTCCACGTGGCGTAGTGATTAGCGTCATGAGCTTCCTTGCAGTGGGGTTGTGTTCAAATTCCGAATGCGGCTTGGTCATTACAGTGTTGTCCTCTCATAGGAAGAAATGCTGGCTCACCTAAATGTTGCTAAGATAGCCAGCCAGACTTCACTGTGAATAATAAAATGGCAAATGTCTCAAGACAAGTGCCTCCGCATTAGAAAAGAAAAATTCTTGGATATTTACACATAATTTCTACACAGACTGTAACACAAATTTATTGTTTCTTTGTCACATAAATTTTTCTGCTAATGAGGTATAACATGCAACTGAGTAAAATGACATATAAATAAGGATTCCTTGCTACATAAAATAATCAAAATGTATCTAATCGTTGTTTGATGCTGTAGAATTCGAGTTTGCTGAACACTGGAACTGATGACATTCATCCTTGCGAACCGCCAATAGTAGTGGCTTTAATCCAATATAAGCAGCGATTTTCTCGTCCAGTCTTAAAAAAAAAGATGTTGATTTAGAGTAATTAGAAATTACGTTTCATTTTAGTGGTTTTCTATATCAAAGAAAAAACTCACATGTTTTTATATGCACATTTTAAAATTCCGAAAATTTAAAGAACTGTTCAGCCTACTAACATGATTTATTTGAAGAAAAGATAAAAAAAGTCGACAAAATAGTATATAATATATATATATTAAAAATTTCGAGCAATTTCATCACTTGTAATTAAACTCCTAGTTTGAATTGGTAGGATATTTCCTGATTAATGGAAGTGAAAAATTATAAATTACATCTATTATCTACACCATTATAAGTATTTTACCAGGGAATTTAGTTTACATAAAGTACCGGGAATATTCATGGAAGCTTTTTCATACGGGACATAGCAAACTCATTTAACAGTTATGAAAGAGTTAATACCTATTTAATTCTGTAACTAAAAGCAAAGATCAGATTTTCATTTCTTGCAATTTGAAAAGTCTGGGTCGTATTTAAGGGGACAGTGGACCTTCAAACTTAACTTTTCTTGTTTTGAATGGATTTGCTTGAAATTTGAATATGTGATTAGTACCATAGATATGTAAAAGTGGTTAAAATTTAATGATGAAATATTAATAATTTATTGATTATGAATTATTAATTACATCAAAAATTGGCCTAATTAAAAATGTTCCATGCGGATTTCTTTTGCATATAATATGGTAATTTTTACTTACAGGATACTTTATAGAACTAACAATGAAACTTATTGCTTATTTTAAGCGTTCATTAAAAATATAAAGAGAAAAAAATAATAATAGTGAAAACACCCTTTTTATTACGCAAAATACCTATAAATCATCTTTTCGAGTACAAAATTTAGACATTCTGAGCTACGAAGCATAATTAATTGGAATAAGATTTAGTTGATATACAGTTAAGTATATAAAACTTAAATTTCAAAGCAATACGATAGTTAGAAATGCGCCTGTTTGAATATTTGTATGACATGAAAATTTTTATTTTGAGAAAAACACATTTAAAGTTATTGCTATTAGTAACCCCATAATATCTAAATTAAATACAAATGCCTATAACTTTGAAAGTAATCACAGAAATTAAAAATTCTTTTTGCAACACATTCCTACTCGTTCGTAGTTACACAATTCAATAAAATAAAAAAAAAATCTAGTTTTTGGACAAGTCCACTGTCCCCTTAAAGAGCTTTTCATATAATACACCATTAATATTGCGATGTATAGCTTCCGTAACATTTATATACGTTTAAGAAGTAAATACACTCAAACCTGTTTTTGTGTGGTGGATAAGGACTGCATAAAAAACGCACAAAAAACCTGCTTAAAATAACTTAAAATGCTCATATAGTTAATTTCTTTCTTAATTTAGTTAATTTCTTACTTTTTCTTACTTTTTATTCATATTATATATTTTCATGAATATTTTTTTTATGTATACCGCAAAAAAAAAAAAAAACACAAAAAAAGATTTGAGTGTATATAGATGTAGATGTAGGAAGTAGGATGGGAAGCTTCCTTCGATGTAGCAGCTAAATTAAGTGAATAATTAGCAAATTGCATTTTTTTACTTTTATTATAAGATGGATTGATTTTGAAGCAAAAACTTGCATCAGCTGAGCATTACATTATCTACCAATAGGGCCATCAATTTTTATGGAAATAGCTGAAAATGACTCATTTCAATTTACAGAATTGCTCTAAATTATAACAAGACATTGCAATAGGTACTCTAAAATGCATTTTATTTAGGTACAAAGTATTTGTCAAAGAAAATAAATAATCAAAAATTCTTTTAATATAAAATCTCATGCCTTTTAGTATAAAATCATGTTTTAATATACAATGTAAATATTTATGCCATCTTGATAGTTTTCTAGATGGCCAAATTTTTAAATCTCACTTGATGGAATTTTAAATTAGCTAAAGGAAGTTATAGACTTGGCAATATAAATTTTAAGGAAAGCTAGATCTGCTGAGCTCTAAGTTCGAAAGGCTTTTCAGCAGGTTTTTATGCACGTTCAGTTTTAAACAACATTGAGATTTCAAAATTTGCATGTTTAAAATATGATTTCTTTATTATCAGTCCATGAAATTAATGTAATTCTGTCATTTCGTATTTGTTAATATATTTCTCGCAGCGAGAAAGGTACATGTTTGACAAATCTGTACGTTCAACGGATTGAAAAATATTCTAGACAAGATATTTTTCTGAAACGTTGTGTTAAAAGATTGTATTAGTCATCACTTAAGATGGAAGAACTATTTTGTTTTAGACATGTATTTTATTGGAAGATTTCATGACCTCTTTTTACGCTTAACAAAGCTGACTCTTTGAAGCCACACATTTTTTCGTCTTTTTTCTTCCCAATCAGTTAACAAGTATCCTCGAAGAAGAATATTTGAATGTTTAAGTTCATGAAATTTTTAGGTTGACTGAAACCAATTGATTTAAAGCATTGAGTTTTTGATTGAAATTTCAAGAACCAGTGTTCCAGGTATACGGATATGCCAGGTATACGGAACATGCCTGGACATCACTGTCCATGTTTGTTTAATGAAGGATGAAGCTCTTAACGCATAAGAAGGACTGATCCAGAACTTCCGAGAAATTATTTACGAAGCTAATTAAAACAAACAAACATAGTGTACCGCTTGCCAACGCGGTAGCCCAGTTGGCAAGAGCAGCGGGCCAGTGATCTGAACGTCCCTGGTCGTTCTGGCTCGTCGCTGCAAATCTACCGCCGTGTTCACTAATGGTGGTCGGGGCACGTAAAATAGGGCGTGGCTACAATGTCCTCAAATTTACCTCTAGAGGTGCGGGGTCAAATGTTCCGGTTTCGCAACTTGACTCGGTTCAAAATTACGGGACCGGTCATTTAGCCAAGTCGTTTCCGACCCTTGTGGTGCTAATTCAAAACAGCCTTCGGGACTTGATCTGATGTTACTGTCGGTCAAGAGGCATAAGCAACAACAACAAACATAGTGTAATATACGTAATTTGGTTTTATGAATAAAGTTGTGGGAATTATTTCAGGAGCAAAGACTACAATTTTATTCTTAATTCCTGCGTTTTGCATTTCCATGTATAAACATGGGGGTTATCAAAAAATGGAAATGACGCTTAAAAAAGGGCGAGCGAATTTCAGCTTAAGTACATCTCGAAGTTGACGCCATCTCGAAGTGAACGTTACACGAAGACGTCCACGAGGGGAAGGCGAAACATGGCACGAATTACACGACAAAAAGCTAAGACTACGGTACAGCAAATAATAACACATGTGAATACGAGTCAAAATGATACCATTTCACTAATAAAGGTCATGGGGTGCTGCATAAAGCTGCCATTTATGGTTCCAGCTGCAATCCAAAAGCCACTCATTACTAACACCAATGCAAGAAAACATGTCAGATGGTGCCACGAACATAAAAAGCAGATTTAATATAATTGGCAATGGGTCCTGAATCGAGGTTTACATTATTTCCTACTCCTGTTACAGTATACGTTTAACACCTTCCGATGCATACCGTATCGACTGTTTGGCATGGCAGTCGCTATGTGATGCTATGGGAAGCTATCTATTTGCATTCCTTAGGACCCCTAATTACCGTTCAGCATACCTACGAAAATATTCTGGCGGACCACATGGTACAGGCGTTATTCCGTAATGACTGTCCGTGTTTTCAAGACGATAACGAACGGGTCATCACATGTGGTTCGAAGAGCATGTACATCTCAAATGCCTGACCCTAAACGTTATGGCACTTTAAAGGGAACATTTGGAGAGAAAGGTCTTTGACATCGATGGAACACTTAGGATATCTGTTGCAGGATAAATTTACCTGCTTCCAATTTCTTATGCACATCTCTCACATTGAATTCATGCTGTTATGCAATCCATAGCTCTGCCTAATGTTTAATAGTAAAAAGTTCTGTAGAGACTGTCAGTGTTTCCATTATTGTAATAGCTCCCTCTATCTTATTAAACTTATAATTCCTGCAGTTTGCACGCAATTTTATGCTTTGTTAATTTTTTAAGTAGAACAGTAATTCCATTTAATTTCTATATAACGTATACTTACATAGTTGCTATCTTGAAATAGAGTTTCTGAACTATGGATGATCTCTCTTGTTTTCCATCTCTAACTACTTGACAAAATATTCGGTTCAAACATGTTGGATCTTCTAGAGCTGTTACTCCGTATTCTGAAATCGTGTCGAGTACTGGATTCACAAATCGCACACTTCTTTTTCGACGTCTTCCCGTAGCAACTGCTGTAGTTACTGGTATTGTTACTACTGTTGGTACCAAAGATGCTAACAAGAGACCTAGAGGCAAAAGACCGAGAGCAAAAGCTAAAGGTCCGTATTTGGAGCCCTTTCTTTTATCTGGATATGGAAGAACTCCTCCATAATTTCCGCCGTCATATGGTGCATTATAATCATATCCTGGTTGTTCATAGTGACTCTCTTTAGATGGGTAAACTAGCAGAATGAAACAAACAAACGAAAAATTAGACAGATTGCGCAAAAATGTTTCGTTTTACAAATGTTATAAATATGTCATATGTTTGGAATTACTCGTTAAGAAAATGAAATTTGTAAATTCAAAACAGGCTATCGAATTACGAAAGCTGACCATGTTATTTTATTCAACATTACTTTTAGGAGCTATAAAGTTTAATAAAAAACACTTAAAGTGGCTGTAGCTAATTTTAGATTAAGAACCGGGCATGAGACTGCCTGGCCAAAATAGGGATGTTGAACTCGAGCATATGCACTTTATGTAAGACTGATAAAATGAATAAATCCTATCTACTTGTCTGCTCGGAACTAGACTCCAACTTACAACAGAATGTGGCTTTATTGTCATGTCCTGACCACACGGTCTTCAAGCATTTTAAATTTTTATCATAGGACTCTAATTTTGTTTTTAACTGTGTTTCGGGTCTATTTTGGCTGTTCCTTCTGAAATGTTTTTGAGGTTTCTCTTTGTTTTGGTGAGTTGCCACATTTGTATGGATTAAATTCCAAATTGCCATATGTAACAACAACAACAACTTTTAGGAAGTTAAAAAATTTAATTTGGGTAGTAAATGGTTTTACATAATATTTTAAGTGCCTAGTTTTAAACATAGAGTTTTGAAATTTTTACATTTTTAGCAAAGTAGTTAATTGAATAGATATTATAGATCTTTTCTCATTGGTGTGATGAACAAGATATAAAATATCTGATCCATTCTGCTTTTTCATACACCCTTTGAGATTTTTTCCTCCGTTTGGTAGTAAGAAGAAAAATTAAAGGCCTTCAACATTTAAAACAATAAAAATGATGTTGATAAAATGTTTGATAATTTTAATAATTTTTTAGCTGTTTTAAATATATTTTTGTATTTATGTGGAAATTAGAGTATTTCGTCTGAGAGTGGATCTGAGAGGTAATGCATGATATTTTTGAAGGAATCCTGTATGAATGATATGTCCCAAGATTCAATAAAACTGAACATAAATTGGATCTGGATGAACATTTAAAATAATATTACTTGTGAAATATTATTCCAATTAATTCCTTTTGAACATGTAATACAATCTCCAAATGTAAATTATTTGACTTACTCGGGCTCTCTTGGTCATAGTATGAGTGTCCTCCATGTGGCTCATACTCGCCATACTGTTGATTGGGGGCGTAATTCGAATAATAGGTTGTTCCACTGGGGGAAAAATTGAGTTTGTTGTAGCTTCCTCCCCGTAAAACATCTTTAGCTTTAGCGAAGAATCCATTCGGGTCTGAAGCAGATGGTAGAAGTCCTAGAGGGTCTTGGTTTTCTTTGTGTTTATCAAAATGAGAAGATTGTTTCGACGGCTTGTAATTCACTCGGTCGTTTTCATTGTAATCATAATCTTGATAATAACTGTCTAAATAGTCCTCCTCATCATCGTCCGTGTCAAAATAATCTTCCGGTTTCCTACGTTCAAAATCAGGTACATGTTAAACATTTAGATCAATTCAGAAATATTTATTTATTACCGTGGGATCAATAAAAACGAGGCAAATGTTTTAGCACGAAGGAAATGCTCAACGGATGAATGGAAATATTTTTCCACATTGGAGCTGGCTGATCCCGATTTCAATCTTTTTTCATTATTAAACAGATCATGTCAGAAAATTTATTAAACTAGAGGAAACTGCGTTAGTTCATGTGCATAGAAGAAAAAATATTTCGGAATACGATATTTTATGGGGATTACTTTAGGGCCTTATTATACAGAGCTACTCGAGTGGCGAACGCGAACCACAGAACAGACGCACGGGCTGGCCCCAGCTGTGGCGCATCCAAGCCACAGCAGTGGCCCGGCCTAGCTTCTGTGTGCTTTGTCATGATTTCATTTCTTTTTTAGTATTCAAGATATCTTCGTCAAGTGAAGAAGATGATTTGTGCTTGCTTCTCTTACTGAAAAAAAAAAAGAAAACTCAGACAGAAATGGACTTTAGGAGTGCATCCCTTATTGGTGTTTTTCATACACTGTTAACATCCGGTTTTAACTTTAACGTAATTTTCAACTGATTCATTTTTAGTTTGAGATTTAACGTAGTAAGATGTCTGCAGATGCTAGAGCTAAAAACTAGTGTTTTACATCTTTTGATGTGGATACTGTTCCTTTTGCGAATGTTCGTGATAAGATCGACTATCTTGTTTTTGGTAAGGGATACTGGCCGTCGTCATTTACAAGGATTTGTGTCTTTTAAGATGAGGACCAAATTTTCTACTATCAAGAGGATGATACCCGGTTCCCATCTTGAGAAGATGCGAGGTTCAGTTAACGAGGCAGCTGACTACTGCAAGAAAGATGGTGAGTATACAGAATTTGGCACTCTTCCTTCTACTTCAACCGGGAGTAATAAGTTTAAGGAATGCATTGATTTAGCAAAGCAAGGCAAGATTGACGATAATCATCCTGGATTATATTTAAAACACCCCAAAGGTGTTTTTCATACACTGTAGAACGATTTAAGGGCAGAGGACAAGTTGTTTTTGGGTACTTCTTGAGGTTTTCTTGAGGTCAAACGTTTTACATTCCTCTCGAACAAAGAGGGAATCGTTGTAAACCCACATTAAAAAAAAAAATATATATTTATTGAGTTAAAATTTTGAGTTTTTTTGTGATGGTTAACCATATAATTTGTAGACAAAATCACATCATAAACTTCTCATAAAGGTTTTAAAAAATTTTAAAATTTAAATTTTTTTTTAAAAGTGGGGAAATTTAAAATCGTTATAACTCGAAATATTATTTGTCGAATTTCAAAATATTTTCCTTTAATTAAAAAGAAATATAAAAGTTTTAATTTTGATTCAGCGTTTTTTAAAATATTAATTTAAAAAAATTAAAAATATTTAGAGCAAAAATTTCAAAAAAACATCATGTAACTTAATTTTAAAAAATCACATTTTCAAAAAATCATATTTTCAAAAGTAAATATTTTTTCAAATTTGCTAAATCAAAATTAAAGTAAAATAATTGAAAAAGACATAGTCCAATTTTGAATTATTTATCTTTAACGGTTCTTGACTTATAGCAATTTAAAGACGAGAAAAGGTGAAAAAACCCACGATGCAGAAAAACGCATTTACAAGTTTAAAAATAGATTGGCTACTATTAGAATGTTGCCAAAATAAAATGAATATCTCCTGTTCTAATTAAGATAGAAACATGATTTGAAAGTCATTTTAAGCGGAAAAGTTTTTAATGCAACAAAAGTTTTTTCGAGAATTTTGTGTCCTTAAAAACTGCAGTAAATTTGTTTAATTATCCATGATAATCCATTGAGGAATATTATTATTTTGAAACCAGAATACAAGCAGCTCAAACAACGTGAAAGGATTGAGCGAGTGAAGCCAACGGGACCGCTGGCGCTGTGCAGTGGCTCAGTATAATAAGCTCCATAGCAAACAATGGTCCAGCCAACAAAAAGCGAGACTGGAGTGGCCCGCTCAGGCGACAGTCTCGACCTGTCAGTATAATAAGCTCATGTATCGCTTCGAGTGGCTCTGTATAATAAGGCCCTTAGAATGAATAATTTGAAAGTTTCTCATGACTTTTAAATATTACTTAGAAAATGCTCAAATTTTTGGTATTCTTATATACCGATATTAATGCAACGTAAAGAATTTTTCTTGTCAGTGTCAAAGTAGTTTGTTGATTAGGGATTTCATCTTGTTTCTAATTCAACATCTGATATTTGTAATCACTGATAAACTATTTGAGAGATAAAATTATGAGTAAACTGTACTTACCTCTTTTTCTGTTTCTTTGAATTATTCTCTTTTAATATGTGAGATGTTTTCTTATTTTTTTGTTGTAGGGCCGGTGCCGGTCTGCTGACTTGGAAACTCGATGCTGCTGGGAACATAATTTTTTCCGACGGTCGATAAGAAATTGTTGGACTAAAAGATCCACTTAGTTTATGGTCTTGATCGACAAATGGTGATGAATATTTTATTCCAGGATTCTTTGGAGGATTATGAGTTGTTGGAGGTGGAACATAATATATACCAGGACTCGCAGAGTCCTTAAGTAAGGAAAAACTGTTTTGTTGCTGGGAAACTGATGCTGGAGGTGAATATTCGCCATAATTCGATGACGAAAATGAAGTTCTGTTTAATGACGGAGTCAGCTTGTGACTTGTATAATTAGGATCTAACAACATATTCCAAGGTATGCTACTTATACCACTTGTTTTATGGCTGTTGTAGCCGTTTTCTCCATATGAAAAACTTGATTGTATTGTTAAGAAAGTCAAAACCCATTCTAAAAGGAGAACCATTTTTATGATGTACTCTGAAAGGAAAGGGTAAGCATTAAGATGATATTATGGGGAAAAGAACATTTAAAATTGAGTTTATTTTTGTTAGAGACTTGTCATACTCGAATTAGTTTTTAAGGCGCGTTTATTTTGAGACGAGACAGTATACGCTATTTAAAGAGCAAAAAAACCTTCCCAAACAGGTAAATTCACTTCATAGTGATAAACAGTGAGACCATATGTTTTATTTATTCAATTCAAACAAGGTTACCTTTGATCAAAGGTTAAGCATTGTAATTTTACTCTAGGGAGTCCCAAAAATTGAAACCCTATGTTTAATGATACAGAAAAGTAGAAAAATGAAAGCACCAAACAAATGAATAAAGACAATAAATATCAGTAAATTTACTATAAAATAACGAAAAACTTCAGTTGGACTTTCCAAGGCACAAACGTCTTTCTTCTTTTGGAGCTGAGTTGCAAATCGCATGCTAGAACTCGGCTGATTCGAAGTGAGCATTTTAACTATTTTAGAGCTAATCTTATATGGTTTTTCATCCCCCGAGAGTAATAACTTAAACTGTCTGCAATATAAAAATATAGATGCTTGATTTGTCATCCACTCAAGTCTCATAACAGTCTACATCAATCGCAACATTTGTCAAATAATGCGTAATATGCATATGCAATATAACTTTTGTTGGCGAACATTTATGAAAAGGAAATAATTATAAAACTTGACTAAATATACCTTATAAAGGGAAAATATATATTCTTAAGGTATCTGTTTCGGAGAAGTTTCTCTGTATAAATACTTCAAATGAATGCTCTGCCAAACTTCCGGTAGTAATATCGAAAAAGAAGAATACATATTCTAAAACAACCACAGCTAAAAACTCCGTTTAGCGATGAATACTGAAGGCCCTATCGACATGACGTTCATAGAGCCGATTCTCGATTGAGGTGTAATTGTAAATATATTGTTGAGCTATGATAAAATTTTCAATGACAATAGATACATTTAACCTTGTCGTCATAAGGATTTATATAAATAGTCGAAATTATTAAATTTTCTTAGTCATTCATTCCAGTTTACTATCAAGCCGGAAGGTGAATTAAACTTGTGAACAGGTAATACTTTTTCGAAGTGATGCAGATGCTTAATCTTGAAAGGAAACACTAGTATTGTTTTCCTCTGTATGTCATTCAAAAGTCCTCTTTCTTGAACCACGGTGGACATTATTTGTAGTAGAAAATTCTCTTTACTAGGAAATTGGATGATTACATCGAGTTCTGTTACTATTATGCTGTGATTCATACTTGCTTCAACTATTTTGTTCTCGTTTTCTTTAAGAGCATCTTTTAATGACCTTTAATATTAATTGAAAGAAATTACTAGCACTGATATCTTGCATCAATTACTTCAAGATTTTATCGACAATTAGTTTTGAAGGTTTTGTTTCAACTAGTGACTTTGGCAAAACAATGAATACAAGTCATACACGTGTGGCTTTTCCTAGTTTTTTAAACATTATTTCATCGCTAATTTATTCTTCTAAATTACTTGCCTGTTTTACGTAACATGGAAATTTATGGGTTTTGTAAATATTTGAATTCACAGGAACGAGAAAGAATAATTTATGATTTGAACCGGATTAAAAGTTGGGAAAAAAGAAAATTATAACATTAAGCACAATAAAAAATGACTAATTATTTAAACAGAATTATGGTACAAAGGCTGAAACGCTGGAAGTCTAAGTAACTTTTCTATTGTACCTTTAGAATCATTTGTTATTTCTTTTAAATGTATAAAAATGATTTAAAAGGAGAGGGATATGTCCCTTTAAGATATTAAATGAAAATAATTTGAGAGCTCACAAGAGAGAACAATGTACATGTGTGCAATTTAATTCATAGTCTTTCAAATGTTTCAGCTACAAAAATAAACGGTCAAAAAAGTTATTTATCTATGCAAAGTGTTAGTAGTAACTTTATTTTTTTCTAATTTAGGGGCAGTTTGTTGAAATTAAAAAAATTAATTGAGCATATTATAGGATAAAATTTAAAAAAAATTGTTCCTATGTATTTACGATATTTCCGTCTTAGTTTTACGTGAATTTAAAAAAGCTAGTATTTAACTTTTTTTAAGTTCATGTAGAGAAGCGTGATCAAAATACGAATGATGCAACAATTTTCTATGTTTCCAAAAACGAGTAGTAGCCATTTATGCTAAATAGTACCTTCTGATGTTTTTCTGTGGTGTACTGTGTGTTATACATTATTAAATAAAGGTGAGAAATTTCGGAAAATGCCTTGGGAGAAAGATATGATGAGCCAAAATATTGAGATTTAATTTTAAAAGGATTGAATACTAAGTTGAAATAATTATACAAAAGAGAGAATTGTCATTGTATAAGACGATTAATAATTTTAAGCCATGACTACTATCTCCCTGTCTTTTTAAAATATTTATGCGATCTAATTTCCCAATTAAAGTCCCAAGCAAACTCAAAGGAAGAAATACCCATAACAATTACTAAATGGGAATAGACGCAAAACTTTTCATTTGTTTCTCGTCTGGAGTGACGAGATGCTGCCATCAAAAATACGAGATTATCCATCCTACGCTGGAATTACCCAAGTTATCATCTCCTATACGTACATTTATGTTACAATCTGTTTTTGAAATCCAAAATGTTCCTGCTAAATCTTTTTCGCCTAGGGTTTTGGTATACAATGTATTTTCCTCTGCGGCATTTGTTTTTGAAACTAATAGATCAATTCACGCGATACTATTATTACATTTTGCCCTTTTCTGTGACATTTTCCCATTTTCTGTAACATTTCTCATTCCTTTTTATATCATGCAGAGAAATGTTTAGAAGGTTACTTGCTCTTTAGAGCGTAAACTATTACTGTACAGTTACAGTAATCTTTATTCTTTAAACTTGTATAATGTAGCCCCACTAACAGAGGGAGGATAGATATTGATGAAAAAATAACTTAACCATCTAACAGAGTGTTTTATTTTTAAATATGACGCAGCGTTTAATTTTCTGCTCAAAACAAAATGAAAGAAAAATCTTAAAAAAATTGTCATCAGGTGTACAGAAATCAGCATCAAATGATCATCAATTTTTTAGTTTGTCTGATATCCAATTCTATAAGTTTCCATTTCATGCAATGAATATTTATCCATTTAACAGATTTATTTGAAAAAAAGTGAAATTCTTACCTATAGAGAAGAGAGCTAAACTTTTGATTATAGAAGGAAAGAAATTGAGTCACAAAAATCTAAGATTCTAGTGATGAATGAAACTTGTGCGAGAAAGTATTAAAAAGTGACCTTTCACTTAGCTGGGGTTGTTTAATTGGTAAAGCATCCGTCTCGAGGTGTCGAACTTTTATTAGCAACCCTGATTATAAATTTCTTATTAACACATAGTATATTTATCATTTTAGGAAAATTATTTTGGATCTAAAATTTGACTGAAGGGGAGATGAGAGTCTTCGAATAAAGGAAATGCAAAAGTTGAAACTCATAAACTTGCTATAGAGAAACAATGATCTGCATCGAAAGAGTGATACTTTCCAAGAAGAGAGTATTGACATTAATTAAGTGCAAGGAACACTCTGTCTATCTCAGACACAGGAATCAAAGCTCGGAACTGCCAGTGCTCTGAACCCCATGAGTTTGTCTATGAGGTTGATTCATATTCTTGGCTATGCTGTTCTTATTTATTCTTATTTATGACACTTAGCTGAGGGAAAACAAATGTGTCTCCCTCAACCACCGTTTTCACCGTTTTCTTTACATCATTTTATTAGTTAATGATTTATTCAAGAGCTAATGTAGATCATAAGAAAATTTTTTTAGCTAATGCGCAGGCACTTGTCCGGAAACATGCGCACTATTACGTCTACAAATGATGACTGTTACAGTGATCATTTGTTTACCATAAAATCCTGAGTATAATATGCACCTTTTTTTCACAGTTTAGTCCGCAAAAATGAGGGTGCGTAACGTAGTTTTAAACATTTAATAAACGACAAACAATAAATGAGCTGTATTCTAGTGAAAGTGATTAAGACTGATAATTTCCCAGCATTGTTTTGTTTTGAATTAAAAATTCAAGTTTGTTCTACCGAATTTGACGTTTTCGTTTATTTTTATTGCAAATTTTATTTATGTTAATAAAGATTTGTGCAATTTTTAAATAAAATATTGAAAAGTTATGGGTGCGTATTATAGTCGAATTTTTCGTGCAAAATCAAGCATGCGTATTATACACATGTGAGTATTATAGTCAAGATTTTACGGTACTTTTTATCTGAGAGCCCCATACAAGTCAGCCAACATTGTTCCCCTAGTCCCACAGCACTAAAAGAGGCGACATCTGGTACCCTCCTCCAACCCATACCATCACACGAATTGACGTGCCTATACCCGGCGTAGACACAAAGGTATTCAGTGGATTCTAACCGAACTCCCCCAGTCTGAAATCCGACGCTCTAATCATTAGGAAGCCCCATGCCCGATCCAGTCAACAGAACCAGTTTAATTTGCCTTGCAAGGTTTGTGTGTATTAGAAAAAAATTTGTTCCTTCGCTCATGTTGTATGATGCGTAGAAAGCTTCCACGGCGTGGGCAGATGTTCCTGTCCTTGGCCTTACATACGGTCGTTGACTATTCAGTGTACCCACAATAGAATAGCCTACATAAATTGGGGGTGCATATGGGCGAATGTTATCAGGAAAATGATTATCCTATTGGAGAAACATATTTAAAAAGCTGCAGTTTTGACTCACATCCATGAAAATAAAAGCGTAAAAAATCTCCCTATACGTGCAACATATATAAATGTCCTACACTTAAGGCAAGTAAAAGGAATCCTACAAATCGATGCAGATTTGCTAAGGAAGTTTATGAAAGGTAAGCTTTCTTTTTAATACAATCGCGCCATTTGCTTTGATGTAAATCGGATATTTCCTGTAAAAGACAAAATCTCCCAACAAAATGAACTAAATATTCTTATTTTACGGCTGCCACTTTTGAATGGCACGTGCTGAAGTGGAAACAAAAGAGATATCGCCATAAAGGCTTGGATGATTCTTTTCCTTATTTTCATTGTCATTTCCTGGCGTGCCGGCGTCATGACCTGCAGTGCTCTTTTATCTAAGGCGAAATAGATCGTAACAAGTCTGCGGGACCTTGTATCCCTGGAGACAGCACATAACGATATAGAGCAGCAATAGATTGTTACATTATTATATAGTGGAAGTTTCTATTGAATGATCGCCAAGTCCAAAGTGAGATTTCCGTGCGGGGCAGAATAGACTGATGACACGAGTAGAAAAGACATGTTTATCAATAATATAAATATCTATCAAAGAAACAGAAACTCTATGATAAGTCTTTAGGACCGTATAGGCATCGAATAACGACAAACTGTGCATGCAAATCACACCGTAAGAAAACTTCGAAATTGTGCTAAAATGCTAAAGGAATTAAATATAAAAACAAATATGACTACAGAAGCTCTTGCCGTGATAATATGCATGAAAAATGAGACGAGAATCCTGGATATGGAATTTTGATACGAACAGTTTTTTAAATAGTTTTTATTTTTTCGGTTACAAATCGGCTTCTCAGGTAATTGTCCCTTAACTGGCAACATTTGGTAAATCGATAAATTAACTATTTATAAAAGAAAGCAGAAATGTATGTGTCTTAATATTTTTAAATTCGGCTTTGCAAAGTACTCGGCTGAAATTATTTTACCCTACAGTTGTCAAATGATTTTCGTGGACATACACTCAGGAATATGGTCAGATTAGGAGCTCTGTTCATCTCGAGATTGGAGTTCTCCATATGTATCAATTAAAAAAGCCCCCTTCCAATTATTCTTTTGATCTGAAATTTCATGTCTCACTGGCTACTACAATCACAGACAGTTTGAAACTTTTCTATCTATCGCAATCTGGAAGGATTTCTTATATATTTGGATCGGGCTTCAATGCCATTCATTTAGACTCCTCCCCTAAACCTTCGTAGTACGAAGGATTTTTCAACTCCCCGTATTTTATAGCAAGAAAATTAAATTTGTGTAAATCATTACATAGTTGCAATAGAAACAAAATATAACGATGTGTGAGTTTCTGAACTGATTTCAAATCACAGTAGTGGAATTACATCCTTGAAAAGCAGTATCTACTATCTAACGACTAAAAAACCCGAATAAACTTAAATGCGTTACTATTTTTGGAGTATTTCTAACATTCTTCCAGTTTTTTCCTCTCTTTCTAAATTTCTGTCGATTTAAAATGATCTATGTCCAATCAAACAGTAAAAACAAATCACATTTTTCACACTAAAAAAAAATCGTACCTGAAGAAGTTAAGATTAAGAGTGACATAACTATATCACCCAATAATCTCGTTGAAATTTTCCAAATGATGTAACTAAGAGGGTTTTACAGCTATACAACATGTGTAAAATGTGTGGAATATACATGTTCCATGCTCATATAAAGTCATCGATGCAGATTTGCCCTCTTAGACATCTGTCATAAGAGCTAAGAAAAACCTGATTACACATTCAAATGGTAAATAATTCAAATGAGGACATTCAAATTAATGAAGATAGTAATAGGCAAATGAGCACAGTTTAAAAAATGGTGCAATGGATCCTTCATGAAATGAGGAGGAGGAATAATCTCCGTATTTCCCACTGAAGACACATCCGAAACGTACTATGTTATTTATTCAAATGAAGAGTGACCAAAGGGTGTCAGAAGCCAAAAGACCATTAGAAACAATGTAACGTAAAGATCGACAGCCCCTTTTTGTGACAAGCGTTATTAATCGCATGGAAATCATTCCATTCGATCACTGCACTCCAACATTATTTACTGTCTGGTGCGCACAACCAAATTTTGACGAACCATTTAAATCTTTTTTCACGACGCATTGCTGAGGGTGACCAACAATAAAGAACCCATCGATCTAGGCGATAATATATATGCTGCTGTTGAGACAGGTAAAAGTGCATAACAAAACAGTGAAACCCGATTAGCTGACATTCTCAAACATATAATGCTACAATTTTAATAACTTGATCATTTCATGCCAGTACTATTAATAGCATAAAGTTGTTTTTCCTGTTAGCTAAAGAACATATTCAGAGCATGATGCTATAATGGAACAAAAGACTCCTATGCTATATTTACTGACGATTTTGGACTATTGATGGCTCTTGAATGGACGACTTCTTAGCCGGTTTTCCTTGACCGTCCCGTCAGGTTGATGATAAATTAGGGTTGTTTTTTTCCCTCAAGTGTTTGCTATAAGTCTTCAAAGTGAATGCTTGTGATGATAGCTATTATTTACGCGTGGTAATTTGTTCTAGTAATCGAGTTACTTTTCTCAGTTTGATACTGCTTAGCATCCCCTTTGGAAAGCGTTTAATGGACTTATTTCTATAACGTCTACAAAAATTTTCTCTTGTTGCAGTGGAGTTAATCTTAATGAGGGAAACGACCAATAATTAAAGCACCTTCAGTATTTCTATTCCCCATTTTAATCATTTAAATATCTATCTGTATAGCATTCAATGAATTACTTTTCAGTTTTATCGTTTTGAACGTGGGAAATGACAACCATTTCTCCCCTTGTGTCTTGCGCTTTCAAACTGGAGATGAATTTTGTTTCCAGGTAGGAGGATATAATCGAAATTTCATTCGGAGATAAACATATCTGAAAAAATATTGTTTTAATGAATCCGATCCAGCTTCCTTAATCCTCCAGTGTTCACATAACTTTCATCACAAAAAATTCTAAATTATATAAGGCAATCTTTAAAAAGTATTTTTGGTGAAGACATTCTTGCGCTTTCAATTATTTAAATTTTCTAGCATATTATAATGTAGTTTTAGAAATTAAAAAAAAAACATAAAGCAATCATGAGATAAATCACGGTAGACATCTTCAAATAATAATATTTTCAAATGCTAAATTAATATTCCAATAATTTCAAAGAATATAGGTACTTTACAATAAAATAAATGAACATTTTTTATACCGTTATTGATATAAATAATCTATTTTAACAGGAATATATTTGAAAACTTTCAAATATATATAATGCAATTAAATTTAAATTACATTAATTATAAGTTGGAAGTAAGTTGAAGCTGATCATTATAGTCTACTTCTTATTAACTTTTTCAAATTTCTCATGAATGTGCTTTCAGGGAGGGAGCTCTGGTTTGAATCTTGGCAAAAGAGTGGATGTTCCCTCATAGGTAGTGATGTATGTATACCTATTTAGAACTCCCTAAATAAAGAAGCCAATGAAATCGCTTTGTAGAATGGGTCAATGCTAAAAATAACAAGTGCCTTCCATGTTAAAAAACTTTCTCACGAGTTAATGAAAGCTTTCTCGTGAAAGTGCACTGACTGAAAACCTTTTTTGTACCAGGAAGAAAAATATCTACTATTGCAGAACTCAAAATGAGTGTAGAGTGTTACTAGTTGAATCAACCTGAAATTCAACGCAACTGATGAATACAGAATGAAGATGGAAGCTGATCTGCCCTCTTCCTCAACTTTTCGAATTCAGTCGTAACATTAGAGCTATTTACCAATCTATAATTTTCCATTATTAGCCTTCTTTTTCTTTAATATTCAATGTAACAGTATTTTAAAAGTTTTTAACGTTATATTTATAATTTCTCTCCCATTGCATGGTATCCCAGTAAAGCAGACATTTGATGTACAACTTGATTCCAGTTCATACTTTTTTTCTGATGTTAAAATCTAGTGAAAGCTTTACAAATATAATAAAAACTGAAAGAGATAAGCTAAGGTATTTTGCAATCAATGTTTAATGTATGATTTTTTGAGATTTTCTGTCTATGAATGCATCGAGAAAATTTTTTGATTAAAAGTGCGAAAGGAAATTGGCCACTGAGGCCTTGTTTTTAGAATTTCTTTAACATTATTAGATAAATGAAAACATTGTGTGGTCATAAGAGCGTGAGATAACTAACAACATTTAGAAGACCAGAGAAAACAAAACTATTGTTTTTTGCATTCCATAGTTTGATGCGTATTTTAGGTTAATAATTTATTTCGCCATATTTATAATTTTCCCCTCCAAGTATGTGCTTCCTACTGATAACGTCCAGTGTGGGTATGATACTCACAATTAATTTCTTTCTTCCTTCCAAATTCATTGAATAACTTGTGTTAAATAGTTTTGTATGTATTTGAATTAAGTATGCTATTGGAAACTTTCATTATGAGTAGAAAACTTTGAAAAAGAACTATTAGTATTTTTAAATGTAATTATTGCAAGCTTTATAAAATCTAATGATTACAGTTTTGATATGGTGATTCCGAGAATGTTTTGTACCCATTAAAGTCACTCTCTTCTTCGACAAAAGCTTTAATTGAGATACAAAGTTTTCTTTAACTTTGGAATTCGAATTTTTTTTTCCCGATGCGGATTCAAACAACGCCGCAGTTTTACTGTCCATTTTATTAATAGACGGAAAGCATTACCCCCTATGAAGGGACGACACAAACGGAGGCATTTGCGATCACCACCGAAAACCAACGCCCCACTTTGGAATTTCAAGTAAGCTCCGGATTAATTATTCCAAGAAAGCCTTTCTTCTACAAAATTACAGTCTTGTTGGAGTCGTGGTTTTTCAGTTTGGTGTAATATTAGAATATCACTCCTTACTGCCATTTTATACTGAATTTACCGATGTGCCACATCGTATTATCTTTTATTCTGACAATAGTGCACTTCTCCGTCATTTACAAAACCCTGTTTCAGTTTTAAGTTTGAAAAACAATCTATTTAATTCAAAACACCAGCAATGAACTTACTTTCTTTCTAATTGGACATAAAAAGATACAGAGTCAAAAGAAGTAGTTATCACTTTATTTGATTAAGTACTTTGAATATTATATATTGTGCAATCCATTCTACTGGAATAATTGGTCTGAAATTTAATATTGTATCTCTTCCTAGCAAATATTTTAACTAAAAGTAAACATTATTTTGTTGCTATTTGAAACTATATTTAAATTATTAAATTTTAATTGCTCCTACCGAAGTTTTAATTTTTAACTATTTCTTTCAGAATATAAAATAGTTATTACTAAGCTTTAAAAGCAACAAAAACAATTTGTGGGAGCCAATATATTAGAATATTTTCATCTTTACTTAAAACACACTTTTCCATCTTTATGTCATTGAAAATATATAAACACACGTGAAATATGTCAGTGATTTTGAAGTCTATATTTGATATTATACATATATTTTTAAGTTACAATTTTTCAATGAAAAAAATTTTTTTAGGAAATGTTATTTTTATTGATGGAGTTGTTAGCTAAAAAGCAGTCGAATTAATCGTTGAATTGACTTGATTTCTTTCGGGGACTTGATAGAAATTTTGATATATTTTAATTATGAGTAGACATTGCATTTTAAGCAAAAATATAAACAACCCTTTGATATTTCATCCATAAAATATAGATACTGTTCACCTGTTATTTCCCAAAAAAATCTAAAATTTCAGCTCGCATATTCAGTACAAAAACTCAAAAAGCGAATGTGCGATAAGACTGTGAACGCGAACTTTTTCAAGCGTCGAAACAACCGAAAAATGGAATTAATTTCTTTGGGTGGCTTTAAACCAATTTGGTAGTTTTCTTAAATATCTCGATACATTTGTTTTCTTAAAATGACATCAGGGAATCAAAATCAGAAAAATTTCTGGATTTTATAATACCATTCTAAAAAGCTGCCTACATCGTGGCGAACTTCAGGCTCGGAACCTAGCCAAAGCATGGACGATCCTGTTCTGTCCCTTTATAGGTGGTAAAATGGATCACTTATAAGGTGCTCCCGTAGTAAAGAAGCCAGTAAGGGCCTGTTCACATAGGAGTCCGTTGCGTTGCGTTAAGGAAGAGATGACGTTGAGACGACAATAAACCAATCATAGGCGTTAAAAATTTCATTGCTAATCGTTTGGAGGCATATGATTGGTTTATTTTCGTCTCAACGTCATCTTTTCCTTAACACAACGCAACGGACTCCTATGTGAACAGGCCCTTAGAATTGTGGTCTAAGCGAATGTTCTCAGCGCAACTGTCTGCCACAATGGAAAAAAAAAATTGCGGCTCTAAAGTAAATCAGAGATGTTATGCCCTTATATCATCTGGTTGATGTGTCAAAACGAAAATGGTGAGCGTAGCTTCTATCTTTACTTTTTGATCATTACTTTGGAGGGATATTCTATAATACCATAATGTGTATATAATTGTTGTCATATTATTTTGATCGGATTAGTACAACTTTGTTATTATTTGCATACATACGTATACACATAGCATATAATTATTTAACTGATGTCAATCGCAGTATAAGTGTAAACCTTAATTCATTTAATTACAAATACTCGACTAAATGAATCAAATTTCCCCAAATTCCAAACAGCAACCAAAATGTACCAAAAGGAACTCCTACCTTTAGATAAGTCCTAATGAAATGTACAAGGAAAATAAACAAACAATGTAGATAATTGTCTTTTAACCTGACTTGAAAATTGGGATTAGTTTTCCATGTCACACTGTTCTTTCATTCGTTGTCTGTAAAAAGTATAAATAACCGTTGATTGAGCTACTGGCAATTTTAGCAAATGCGTATACTTGAAATTGTTTTTTGTAAGGCAAAATTTAAAACAAGACAAAAATAGTTTTTCGACTGCCAGCTTTTTATATATCTCATCATTATTTAAAGGGTAGAATTAACTGTCTTTTGTTTTCCAGGTTTGCAGTTAAATTAAAAAATGTAAATACTTTTCAAACTAAATATCCTACAATGAACGTCAGGATTACAAAATATCCTGCAATTCCAAACGGCTTGAAAAAATTTAAATTGTTGAGTATATCTAAGTATAGAAATTATAAATTTTATAACTGCAAAAATTTAAGCTTATACATCAAGTTTTGGAATAGAAGTTAAAAATAAAATAATTCATTCAAGAAAGTTCCTTGAATGTCTTTTTTAAAAGTGTCTGTATACTACATATGTTTGAATATGTTTAAAAATTTTGTGCCGTTTTCTTTACTCCTGTTAAATTGTGCCCATTTGAATACTAATTTTTAACATTAATACTTTTTTAATACTTACAGTCTGTTCATTTAGAATATTTTGCAGATTTTGAAAAAATACTGAGTTGTTTTTGTTACAAATATTCGTCATTAGGGAAATCGAACTGTAATTACAAATGAATATTATATCTAGTGTATATGGGATTTTTTTCTTTTGAGTTAGGTGGTATATAACACTATTTAAACTAGAATGTCTTAACGAAAAAGAAAGAGCTCTTAGTGAAACTTCTTTAAATCTCTTTTCGTTTTGTCTTGAAATATTCTCCTAGAGTAAACACCTTTTTTCTTTTTTACCCCTTTTATCATACGTAAAAAAACATAGCTACCTTTAATATCCATTTTCAAGCAAATCCTTTAGTGTCTTGTGCTAACTCTTCCAACAAGATATTCTCCGAATATACACTCTGGTACAGCAGACAATCTGCTCTTCGTACATGTGCACCTTTTGGATCTGTAACTAGCGCCGGTAAGTCGTTCTGAAAGATATTAGAGGTAGACTCTTGTTATAACTCGTAATATGTTCTTATGCAGTAATGCGCTTGACTGCTTCCTTTGAGCAAGGTTCGCAAAGAAGATTCATTGTAAGGGTATGGGTGTATATCTCTTCCAGTGGAGTGCGTTGCTTACAAGAGCGAAAAATAACGATCTACGCCCTCTTTTCGGATTACAGAAGTGGAAGGTCAAAAAGAACCTAGCGGAACTCTAACATTATTTAGAATGGGAATGGAATATTCGAGACCTGTTACTGGATAAGAATCGTGTTTTTAATTTCCTTTGCATCTTTTGTTCGGAGAAAAGTTTGCGGAGAAATTTACTAATTAAGTTTCCGTGCACTAGGATACGGATGTGGATCAAAACATAAAGACTTCCATATTTTGTTCTCATTTTTAAATCCAATACTTGTTGATAAAATGTTCAATCTACTTTCAGCAGAAATTAATTACTTTTAAATTTCGTGTTCACGGAGCTATTCAGTCTAGTTTTTGTTACCCGGATGTTAAATGGTATTAATGCTTCTACATTTTATGTATTGAATTTACAAGGAGAAAAGGTTTGGATAGTCTTTACCTATCTGATAGGAATATTATTTCAAATAGTATTTATTAAATATTTTTAATTGAACTTCTATACGCTTTTGACGAGTGAAGAGTGCATGTTATTTATGGTGACTGCTTGATTATCTTATTATTTTTGACAATTCCATTCTAATTCCTCATGTGTTATTTTCATTATTCTGCTGTCCAGAAGCCACTCGATAGTATTGTAAAGATGTATTAGTTAGTAGGTCATTGCCTAATTTAAGACTGAGAAGAAAAAAATTCGTTTTCTAAGATCTGGTTATAATCAACTAGGCCACAGAATGGGAGACATTGAGAGCTTTTTTTACTCGAGTAAAAAAGTGTTGTAAAAAGACCGTCTCCTGCTGTCATATTATTTCGGTAGTACTGAAATATACAAAAATTAAGTAACAACATTATTTCTTAATCTTCTTTCTTCTATTTACAATGAAAACATTTGTGCAAGTTCACCGACACCATTTCACGTTAAAAGTTACTATATATTTCTTTGTAAATTCGTCGTGTAATTCTTTTAAATGTGTTTTCTCACTCAAGACTAAATTAATACGAATCAATCATAATTTATTACTTAGCATTGTTAGTAGGCATCGAAAAGTTGTGACAGTAGAATTTCTTGATGGGCACTCTGAATATTAATTTAGCATTTAAATTACTGTTAAATGGTATCCTTAGTGAATGTCAAATATAAAATAGTATGGATTGAACAATATTTCGTTCATACGTAGAACAAAATTCAATTTTATTATGTACACATTAATAGAAAAAATATTTGTTTGGGCAAAATCAAAATTACAGTAAGTTAAACGAGTTGTTTCAAAGCAATATTTTTTAAATCAAATTTCCGTCACTAGTAGCAGTATTTCTTGTCTCATAATAGCATTCTTGAGAGTAGATATTATTTCATTCCTTATTCTTCTCTCCTTGTATTCAGAGTTCTTTTAGCTGCTTGTTTAAAAATGACATTAAAATTTGGACTAAAAACAACCCAAAACACTCCGACTAATATTTTTTCGATCCATCAATCAGTTTTGGGAGATAGTGAATTAGTATTGTTTGAAATGTCAAGAAGGAACGAGCTCATGGTCGATATGCAAATATATGAAAGCAGCACTTTTAGATAAAAATAGAAAGGGAGCAATGTTGAAGCGAATTCTCTCCGACGCTTATGATGGCAGTGACTATTCTTAAGCACAGATTCTGATGAAATTTGGAGGAAATTTAGAATCAGGAGTAAAGATATATCTTACTTTTAATGTCTGTTTCCAAGCAAATCCTCTAGTGTTTCGTGCTTACTGTTTTAGTGTTTCGTGCAACAAGGTTTACTCCGAATAGACACTCTGGAACAACAAATATGCTCCTCAAGTCGCATTTACACATTCGCGATCGCGCCACCCGCAAGACATTAGTCACGTTCCTGCATCGACGCGAGTGACCGTTCTCACATTCTCGCCTTTTGCTGTGAACAAGCCATTTGCCCCTTTGACTCGTGCCAGAAAACCGCCCCCGAAGCGAGCGCCCCTATTCTAAACACGGTGTCAGACATGTAAACCTTTGAGATTAGTAATTAACTTCTGTAGGTAGTTCGGAAATATATTACAAGTAGTACTATTATTATACGTCAATTGCATTTTGTTTAGGGTTGCAAGATTTGTATGAGCTGTAATTCCTAACGGGAAAAAAAAAACATTTATTTTAACTGAGCAAAAATTCGGGGTCTGCTTTTTTTTCAATCCGTGACGGCAACAGATCACGTCGGTCCAGATCAAATACAATGCAGACCACATGAGATTGCTATAAGGCAGAACCCACTTTTATTTTCGAACGATGACAGCTCTAATCCACTTAAAGTAGAGCTAGAGGACAGATTGACTTTCATTGCAGGAAAATTATGGAATGAATAGAGCATCTGCGATTTGTGATAACACATTCATTGAATGAATCTTCATAAGAATCTTCTTCTTCTATTCAATTTGATTTCTCCATTACATACGGGGACATCGTTTTACAACATCATTTCGGAACAAAAAATCTCTTGATCACTTACATTTTTTCTTCTGATCTATTCATAGTTTATTCGTTAACATATAAGTACGACAAGCTAATCATTTAGCCCCGAAAAGCACTTTTAAATGATTAGGTGAATATCTTAGAACCTGTTCCTGATTTATTATTTCAGTTTTAGAGGGTGAAAGATGTATAAATTATGGTAAACAGTAAGAGCGAATGAAGAGGCAAGTCGTAACGTTCTATCGAAAAGTTCTAATCGATGTACTCTTAAAAACTGCTTAGATGAAAACGGGTAAGTTTAACCCCCCATTTTTGAAATGTGAAATTCACTCAATTTTAAAAATGAACTGTATTAGTTAGTTGAGTGTTTCTATCATTAGGATTTCCCACTTTACGTTTATTACACATTTTTCTACAAAGAAAAAGTGCCCTTTCATAATCTATTGGAGAGTCTGCTCGAGTAATGCATTAAAGACTTTTTTCTTCTGGTAACCTGGATGGTTGTAAACCCTGAATGCTATAACTTTCACAAACGTGTTATGCTGGAAGTTTCGGAATGAAATAGAGTCTTATAATGACTCTAATTTTTAACCTGAGGCTTAAATAATCAGTGACAGATGTCCTTGTTTGGGTTATATTAAACGTTAAGAAAATAAAAATTTGTATCATGATGATATTAATTTGTAAAGAAACAGTGAAATCTATCGCATTTTGGGATCACAGTCTTGTAATCTTCCTGCCATAGTCCAACTTGTGCGAGGGTTTGGATGTAAAAAATTCCTCATTAATGTAATTGTTGCGACAACGCCATAAATCTGTTCCCTCTCGATCAGCGCCGACTGTATTGGGTGAGTGGGTGTAGTGCCACCTACAGCAAAAGTTCAAAAAATATTCTATTCTCGACGAGAACCAATAAATAACGGACGTTTCTTTAATAAAGTATTTGAGAACGTTTTAATTAGTTTCGAGTCCACTTACGTAATTACTGTACATTCGAGTCAGTAAGATTGTCTACTGTTTGTAATGCACTTATTTCGATCTGTTGGAGTTTATTTTTCAAGTGAGTGGGGAGGGAAGTAGGAAATGGAGTATAAGAGCTTTAGTAGCTCTCTAAAGGATAGTTCAAGCTGTAGTGGCTAAAAAGATGATTCTTATGAGGCATATCCAACCTAGAATAACAGAAAAAACTTACATGAAAAGTTTATTTTGAATTTCACTGAAAGTTGTTTGTATTTATTCTCAAACGATTATAATGCTTTCTTCCTCACTGTAGAATAGTGTAAGGGTTTCTGTCTTTCCTGATATAAAATGAGACGACGGTATACATAGAAACATATATAAGAAAAGATATGTAAAAGCTCGTTAATCGAGCAAAAATTTCATTTGAATAAATGTGTCCTCACTATGTAATGAACAAATTTTACTTTCTTTATGAATACTAATTCTATATACTAAGTTAATAAGAGTATGAAATGAACAACAGCTTTCTATCAACGTTTAGATAAATTCTACTCATTTGTGTCTGAAAATCAAGTTACATCCGGGGAGAGGATGGTGCCACATATAGTAATATTCAACAGAGTCAACTTACGCTCTCATTCCAAGTCTCATGATTTTCGTTATTCGCCCCTCAAAGTTTTCTGAATTTCTCTTGAATATTGTGGACCTCCCGTTTATGCTCATTATATATACATATTGAGCCGTTTGGGAGTTCCATAACTGTACAGGGAGGCTCAAAAGTCACTGGACTGTTCAAGAATATAACTTTTTGACAGTTATTTTTGAAAAATACTTTGTTTCAGATTAATCCCGTGTTATCCTTGGAAAATAACTGCGGAAAAATTGACGACGAGTCAAAATAATCGAATTTGATAGGGAAAATGAAAGATGAGTTATGCTATTCCAAAGAGCTTTAGGGATGACCTTGTGAACAAGTGCTACTCAACTTATCCAAGAACAGGTGGCAGTGTGAGTAATTTATCTCGTGCTGCATCGATGAAGAGAGTTCAACATCAACCTGAAGGCTGTCCGAAGCTCATTACAGAGGATTCAAAAGATTCGGAGTTTATTCGCAGCAGGTGACTAGTCAGAAATGATTTCCAAGAAGTGTGTTTATTAATTACTAAAGAATAAATGGGAATTTTTAATAAATAAAAATTATTCTATTTTAAAATGGTCTCGTGACTTTTGGGGCACTCTGCACATTAATATTTAACTATTAATATTTGCAATTATCTTTTTTATAAAATTATGTTCTGTTTAGAGAAATTTTTAATGCTCTGATGGGTCAATGTCATCTAATATTAAATGAGAACTATTGCACTTGGGTACATGAAATAATTAGTTTCAGAAAAGTTTTAATGTAATAGGAATGTTGATTGTTACTGAATATTTATTTTTTAACATTTCCTTCGCTAACAGTTTCGCGTTAAAATGAAAACTTTTTTTTACAGGAAGTATTAAATATCTACTAAGAAATTTTTTTCGCTTGTTTTATTTGTTCTCATACTTATTTAGCTATTACAACTTTTAGCTGATTATATATAAATTTAATCAATACTCACCTTTTCTTATTTTCACAAATTAATTCTTTTAGCTATCTGGCACTGTTCATGGCTGGTAGTTTTCCAACCGTTTGATAATTCTCACGGAGTTTCCTGCTACTATTCTGCTTCAGGATAGTAGTTCTTTTGTTCGCTGAAGACAGAATAAATATAAAAAAAGTACAGTACTAAGATGCTCCAGTAAACGTGGGCGTCTTAAGCACTGAAGAACTACATTCAAGAAGAGATAATCGTTAGTGCGAACATGCGTTATTTAGGAGGAGGGGAAGTAAAATTCTTTGTTTCTTTAGCTTCTTTTTCAACGCACTATCGAAAAAGCTGAAGAGTTTTTATAATTGTTTATCTTTCCACATGAAAACTGCCGGGAAAATGAGCTGAACCAAATGAAACTTAAACGTTTTGTTTGTATTAGGGACTGGAGGATTATGTAGGATTTAAAACCATGTGCTTGTTTCGGACTGATGATAGGTTAAAAATTTTAAGTATGCTTAATGCTATAAAACTTGATAGTTTCTCCATAAATTATATTTACATTCCTAGTCAATTTGTGCGATTTTAACCTACTCTTATTAAAAATATTTTTAAACCATGAAATTATCAAACAATTTCTTTAGATTCTCTTTATGTCAGCAGTTTGATTTCTGACTTTTTGTGTCACCTCAGTTTTTTTTTCTAATCCAGATTACCAAAAAGGTCCTATGTGGAATTTAATTTTGACAAGAGACTTTTAATAAAAAAATTCCTAAAGCTGTATAAAATAATGTACACTATAAATCATCTCCTTTAAGCTTAATCTATTTAGTCCTTCCATATTCGTGTCAGATAGAAACAGATTAGATGGTGGTGGTCCGAAATTTTGACTTCTGTTTAGCAAGGGCTAAAAAAGAAGAACTGGGGCATGGAGGCACCTTCTTGTGCTCGACTGGTTTGTTTGGTATTTAAGTAATGATATATGGAATATAAGTGTTTAAATTTCAGAATCTTGATTCAAATTTTGTTCTTACATTACACTGAAATATTTGAAAAATGTTTTGTGTTAAAAAAATTTAATTCAGCAGTTTGCGGGCATTTGTTTATCCATTATTATAAGCAGTCAGTTTATATTGAAGTGGGATACGTTAACAGTCATAGGAGTTTGTTTAACATGCAATGTACTGTGTTTACATGATTGGGCTATTAATCTTGCGTCAAATGTTAATAGTACGTGTTTAGAATATCTGCATTTGGTTGTATTTTGACTTTAGATTTTCTCATACTGTCTTTTGGTGATCATTTCTGCCTGAATTTCTAAGCAGAGAAGAGAAATTCTTCACCTCATTTTTTAAGTTTGAATAGTCAAAACTCATTCAACTCTCTCTCACACAGGAATAATAAAAATTTTTGAAAGAGATTACTACTAAAGAAGCTGAATTAAAATCTTTCGATTATGAGAACGGGAAATTGTTTAGCTAACATAAAGGCTTACGTGCATTTGTGTGTATGTTCGTCATGAGCCACTTTATTGGTTACTCTTTCATAGTACCAGGCATTATTCTCACTAGGCACTAACTGTTTGTGGGTTCTGGAATGCAGATGTCCTCGGAACTGTTGTTAGGGAATATGAAGGTCAGGGTCTTGAAACTGCTACAAATTGGTGGGCTGTAGTCGACAACAATATCCCCATACAACGAAGTGTTGAAGAAGGTACCTAAATGTTTCACAGGGAACCATACGGAAACAAGACACTGAAACCTTACCAAACTATACCGATGATACCAGACAGGACGAGTTCATATTCGCAGTCTGCTATCAAAGTCTTCACAGCTTCTGTTTTTATCCAATCGACAATGGCCCACTGCAGGTGATTACAGGCCACCTTCTTATTTAGCGCTGAATGGAGTTATGCTTCTAGTTGTTAGAACTCCTAGCTGTGTCTTACGGGACAATCAATGTCTGGCGCATTGTATTTGAAACTTCTGTACTCTTCTGTTTCACTGGTTGGTTATTTCAGGAATTGTTTCCCTTCGGTTTTAGAGTTTAATCCAGTTCAGGAGCCAATGACAATATGACACTGTAACACACTATTCAAAACCACTTTAATTTGGGAAGGCTTTTTAAGTAGCCTATCCGACTTAACTGAAACTTTTACCTGTATTAACGATGATTTGTCTTTGGTTCTGAAGATGGTTTTTTACAGTTCTTTTCGTGTCCAATCTCTTTGTCCAAGTCTTCTTTGACCGTACTAGGACTTAATATCACCCCCAAAATAACAGGCATGAGCACAGTTTATATTCATAAACCTCAAGAATAGAAAGCATTGATCGAAAATATTTTTCATATTTTGTCACAGTGTTAATGATGGAACGTACAAGGGCCTTCCGGAGGGACGCATCTTCCTGGGCTTATAGAAGGTTTTCCGTCCTTTTGACAGGACGGACGGTACTATCACGAGAAAGTGCACAAAAATTTAGGCAAAAAAGGCCAACATTTTTAATTCCAACATTTTTTTTACAAAATTTTGAAAATTTGGAAGTTTGCTACCTAAAAAAGCTCGTTTAGCTTGTAAAACTCACTTGAAGTCTACCAGCACACGAGTTTTCGATAACTTCCCTTCCTCGTCCAAGTTTTTAAGTATGAAATTCGAACTCATCGGGAAAAATTAGGCCAAATGGAAAAAAAAGGCTGCAAAATATGACAACTTTGAAGTTTGGTTCGAAAAAAAACAGCTGTTTGCTATGCTAACCACAAAGTGTTGATTTTTATCATTTCTAGACACGATGTCGCAACTGATAGTACAAGGAGTACGTTTATTTTTGTATCGGCTACATATTTTGATGGCCCAAGCGCGGACAATGCTTGGAGTAGAAACGAATTCGGTAATAATTTCTTGAACACGAAGTATTATGGTGGTGTGATTTCTACTAAAAATGAATATGCTCGAGATACCTTTGTTACTCATACATAAATATAATGTTTCATTTCTCTTTAAACTTTGTCTATTTTGTCAAGCTTTCAGCTACACCTACATTTTTTAAAACTTTATGTAGAATATATACCTAAATGAGAAGCCCAGAGGCCAAAATATGTGATAATTTGGGCTAGTCCCGGCAAGTGCTGCTGGAAGGACCTTAGACAAAAACGGACGCAGTGATCAAAAGAGGCCCGTGTACAAAAGTACTTCCGGAAGGTCCTTCTAGAAGGACTTTTGCTTGCAAGTTCTAGTTAAAACCATATGTTGCGAAATAAAATTCTTACTAAGATTTAAATTTGTTGCTTTAGATCAGGGGAGGGCAACCCGGACATTTGTCCGGGGCGCTGTGTGAGAAAAATATTGATGTGTTAAATACCCAATTAATAGAAAATTTCACATATCGATTTTTATAAGTCTAAAAGTTAAAAATATTTACACCATTATTGAAAAATTAACGCACAATTTGTAAAGGACGCTGCTTGTTTGAACATGCATATACTTCTTTGAACAGAATAGCATTAGCACGCGAGAAGAGCTCTGCTTCAACTTGTATGCATAGACTTGCTTATTACCTCTAATTATAAAAGAGCGGTTTCATTACACAATAGCATTATTCTTGCTATTTCGCCGGTAGTGATAACAAGTGGAAGTTCATAAAATTTACTTCAGTGAGATTTCTTAATTTTTAAAGGTAAGTACATCTATAATTAAGCTGTTGTTTAGTTTGATAGATCGCAATCGTTTATCGCAAATCGATTATCGAATCGAAACAATGAAAGCGGTTTTAAATAAAATAAATATGTAATTTATCCAAAAAGACTGTTTATTGAATCAATAAAATATTGTATCAAATTTGAATGTATTCTATAAGTAGAATTATTTATATTTTTGTTTTATGAAAATAATTATTTCAATCAATAATACAGAACATTCATTAAGTTCATTGCTTCGATAAAATGCGTTTTGCAATAATATAACTGAATAATTAAACTAAATAAAATCTCAAAATAAAGAATTATAAAATTGTTTTTAATGATTATTTATGATTTGCTGAAATATTTATTATAAAATACATGTATAATAACACTAGACTTTTCTTGCGTTCACAGGATACGAAAAATATTTTGTGTAGCGAATAAATATTTTTTATGCCGATTGATGAAATATAATTTTGAAGTTACGTTAATTACGGTTGTAGCTCATTTATAACAAGGATAAGTCTTTTTTATATTATTTTGTAGTTTACATTGTTTAATTTGAGTTATGTGCGTGCCTCTTCCAGAATGTATGACGGTCAAAAAAAACTGTCTGGTTACCAGTACAAAAAAAGAAGGCTGGAAAAGGAAGTCGAAAGGCAAAAACAAGCTGGCGCGTTAAAAATTCTATCCAAAGTTGTACCAAAACAAATGACGACTCTGAGAATCCAACATCAAGTCCGGTTATTAACGAAAATACGTAATCGTTAGAGGATGATGGTGACAAACAAATGGACGAAGTTTCTAAATCAATTTGAACTGACGACACTCTGACACTATCATCACCAGATGAAAGCACTGAAAAAATTGACACCCACAGAAAGCGTTCTACAAACTTTGAGTACAGATTCAGCTTTTGACCAATAATTTTAGGAGACGACGAAAGAAGTTTTTGAGTAAGACAAGGTCCACCCAAACCATTGCATAATTACAATGACACTGGTCGACATTTTAGCGCAAATTATTATACACGAATTTTAAACAATGGATAGCCAGTTTGACGAGACTGGCTAGTGTACTCTTTCACAAAACTGCGTTTACTGCTTCTGTCGCAAAATTTTCGGCTGTATAGTTAGTTCTGTTTCAAAGGAGGGTTTGAAAAGTTGGAAGAAACTCGGCGAAACATTAAAAGAGCATGAAATTTCCAAAAATCACATTCAGGCCCAAAAATCATGGCTAGAAATGAACCAAAGGTAAAAGTGTTGTAAAACTATAGATGCGGCCGCTCAAAGAATTATTAATGCAGAAACAAATCATTGGAACGAGGTGCTTCTAAGAATCGTAACAATTACTACTAAAATGCTTGGTAAAAGTGGTCTGGCTTTTCAAGGTACAAGCGACAAGTTGTTTGAGTATAATAACGGTAATTTCTTAAAAATAGTTGAGTTGCTATCTGAATTTGATCCCATTATGGAAGAGAACGTCCGTAGAGTGCTAAAAAAAGAAGACTAAAGCTCATTATCTCGGGAAAAATATACAAAACTAGATGAAAACCCGCACTTCTCTACGGAGTACATTTAAATTAAATACAACGGTCAATGTATGCAATTAATGCCAAATAAATAAATAAATAAATAAATAAATATATATATATATATATTTATAATAAATACGACGATCAATGTATACAATTGATGTAAAAAAAAACTAAAAAAATATATTTATAAAAAAAATCGTAAGGGATATTTTTATAGACAAAATAATGCAGAAGAAAATATTCAAATTAAATGTAATAGGACATACTAAAGAATATAGTACAGTTAATATAGTACAGTTTGAGGAACATATCTTTTACTGTATTTTAATATTTTTTTTGGATAATGTCCAATCGTCTGCCGCATTAGCAAGAAAACTTTTTTTTTTGCCTATTTAGTTGTTATGCACGTGACGATAAATTTATTTTAAGTACCAGAAAAAGAAATCACGTGATCAGCATTTAATAAATTAAATTCTAAAAATTAATCTTTAAAAATTCACCAAAAATCAGAAAAGGGAGGTAAAGATTCGAAAAAGATTTCATTTTAAAGGAATTTTTATGATCTTTCTCGTGATATAAATCTTATAACCCTGAAATTATTATTTTAAATGCAAACTCAAAAAAGTTACTAAAACAACTTAAAAATTTAATTAAAAAATATAAGAAGAATTTTTCAAAAATCTTTCTTATAAATCTTCTATAGTGCACTCCTACACTATAAGAAGAATCGCCATGCACAATTTCAGCCCTTTAGGTCCAGCGGTTTGGTCTGTGCGTTGTATGTCAGTCAGTCAGTCAGTCCGTCCGTTAGTCAGCCAGTACGGAACTGTTTTATATATATAGACGAGATAATAGATCTGTTGCATCAAAGTGTAAAATCTCATATTACTGATGAAAATCTCATATTGACGATGAAATAAAAAAAATTCCAAATATTTTTCCATAATTTTAGACTGTACTCCTGACATTAGTAAGGTAGAGCAAATGATTCTTGTAATCAGATATGTTTTAGTCAATAAATTTGACGCTGATGCTCAAATTAAAATTATTGAAAGCTTTTTAGGCTTCTTACGAAAGATCCACAGGAGAACAAATGTCTGACATTATAATTGGAGAACTTGGGTTGAAATTTGCAGGATATCAGAGCGCAGGGATACGACAACGGGTCCAATATGAGGGGCGATAAAGCAGGAGTGCAATATAATTCGCGAGCATTCTATGTTCCGTGTAATAGTCACTCTCTCAATATTGTTGTTAATGATATGGCAAAAGCCTCCTTGGAAGCCGCTAATTTCTTCAACATGGTCCAAAAAATACATTTTATTTTTCGGCATCTACTTTTCGATGGGCAATACTTTTAAAACATGTTCAAGGCTTAACTTTAAATCCATTGATTGACACTAGATGGGAGAGTAGGATAGAGGCCTTAAAGCCTTTGAGATTCCATTTGGGAGATGTATACGACGCCTTGCTAAGCATTTACGAAAACCAAGAAATTGATAATTTAATAAGAGACGAGGCCTCGGGTTTATTAAATTGCATTAAACAATTTAAGTTTTTCAGTTTATTAGCTCTTTGGCATTAAATACTAAATTCCATCAATCCAATAAGCAAGTTGACGCAAACAAAAGATTTTGATCTAGCCACTGCGATTGATCTTTTACAAACCAGCAAAATATTTTTTAAGAATCTTCGATCGGATTCGTCCTTCGATGAAACTATTATTGATGCAAAAGAACTTGCTAATGAAATTGGTGTGGAGGCTAATTTTGGATACGACAAAGCGTTAGAAGAAGAAAAAGGAATTTCTCTTACGAAGCACAAGATGAACCCATCTGTCGCAGAGTTTCGCGACATCGTGAAAGCGCACAAAGAAATAGGTATAAAATCAAGTTAATTGGAAGATATGATGGTAAATAATAGTGAAGAGAAATTTTAGGCAATAGACGAATCGCTGAAAGAGGGCTTAGAACGTAAAAGGCAGAGAAAATAAAAGGGATATAAAAGTGTTGCAAGTTAGGGAGGCAGAATTTATTGAGGGTCATAAAAGTTGGCCTCACAAGAAGAGGAGAGTAGTCATCCGTAGGAACGATGAAATAAGGGGTCAGGAAGATAGATACGCCCCTTAACTAGGAATGGTCACTAAACAAGTTATAATTAAAAACCCAAGCGAATGATGGTGTGTGGATGTTGTAAAAAGGGACTGGAGACACCAATGAAATTTCAGAGTGGGCGGAACAAAAAATTAAGTAAGGGAAAAAATTTTGAGTAAAAGAGGAGAGAAAGAGACTGCACAGACAGATAGACTGAAGTGATTTGACGATTGAAAGAGATGGAATGAGGAGAGGAGGAGTCTGTTAATATAGAGAGGTAGAAATGATTTGACCGTTGATATACATGGAATGAGGCTGGTGTTGTTACATGAAACGAATTAAGCGAAGGTGGTCAGAAAGTTCGGGTAGGGAAGGACGGCTGCTGAAATGAGTCTGATTTTACATATATTGATGAAAAGAGTGAAGCGTCAACCGGAAACGAAGCCCAAGCAATCAACTTGCTTGGGCCCAACCCTGCGGTCCCACACTGGAGATGTTAAGGACGATGAAAGATAGGAGAGGAGAGATGCAAGTGCCATTTAAAGTAGAAGACATCGATGAAAGGAATTCAGCTTCAACCGAGATAAGGCCCCAGCGATCAACTAGGCCCTGCGATCCCACCCTTGAGATGTCTAAGACTAAAATGCTTCTGCCAGAGGTATGATGTCCAACAGTGCCCGACGGATCATCAAACGAATGCATTGTCTGTTATTTCCCAATTTGTCGTAAGCCATGCTACCTTATCCTAAGTAATTAATGATAACGCGGATATTGATAGATTTGAAATAACGCTAAATATTGATCAAATATATATATATGGGACGATAGTGCGCGCCATGTAGTAGAATGATGACAATTATTAATTAAGGGTGTAAAGTATATGTATTGGAAGAATAAGTAGTAATTGAATGTGCAAAATCGATTTAAAGTGTGATGATTATTTTGATTATGAGTGTATACATATGTTTTAATAATTCAATAAATTAATTTGTCATATTAAACCAGAGTTGTTTCCTTCATTTGGGAATCACAGTGAATGCATTGTACTAACCACAATCTTGACCCATCTTAATCAATCAATGAATTCAAAATTATAATTATCATTCGTATTATATTTATTATATAATACCCCAACTATTAATTGCATTTTCACCGCCACACCATCAAAGATCCCCCCAAAAAATAATATATGTATAAAATAGATTTTTAACGTAGGATTACGTTTCTCCATAACGGTCCTCCGGAAAGGAAAATTTCACACGCTAAAACCGTCCGTCCATCCGGCCTCGCAAGTTATAATTTTGGCACCGTGACAAACCCACTCTGTATCGCTTGGATAACAGAGAAGTACCAAAATGTGTCAAAATTTTGACATACATATATACATAATACATATATACATACAAAAGAGGTAAGTAACGATAAGTAATCCCACGTAAATAACCCGTGGAAGTTTCGTTAGAAGAGACTACCTGAAATTTTTTTTTTATTTTACAATCGATCAAGTACTAAATGCACTAGATGCTAGATTTGAACAATTTAATAATCACAGTAACTATTTTCAATTCTTGTATAATATATTCGTTTTAAATACCATGTCCAAAGAAATGATACTAAAACACTGTAAGAATTTAGAATATATTTTAACTGATGGTGATTCTGTTGACATAAATGTTGTAGAATTAGCAAATTTCAGCAGTATCTGCGCTTTTGGGCAAAAAAGAAAGCCTAAACAATGTACTGAGCTTAATTACGAAGTTAAATTTTGCCCAAACCTTACTATTGATTTAAGAATATTGCTAACGATACCAATAACTGTAGCAAGTGGCGAAAGGAGTTTCTGCTAGTTAAAATCAATTAAGAACTTTTTACGTTCGACTACTACACAAAATCGTCTTAATGGTTTGGTCATTTTGGCAATTTCTGATCAAGTAAATTTAAAAGATGTAATAAAAAAGTTTGCAGAACTCAAAGCAAGAAAAAAAAAGTTTTTTTAGCGTAGATGATGGTTATTTTCAAAATAATGACATTTTCATTGTTTCTGCAATAATACGCATTTGTAACCGCTAGAGCGGGCGCTGCTTTAGATGACACAATTAAAATTATCCACGTTATTATTTTGAAAAACTTAAAATGTCAATATATTTTAAAATTAATTTCCAGTGTTACATATATGAAGATTCCTAAAATTCTATTCCTGATGTAATTTAATTTGAAGGGTTGTTTATTCGTCCTCTAGATGGCAGCACTAAACAAAAAATAAGGTCCATTGAACGATTTCGGGAAGAATTAATTCTGCTTATTTGGCTTTTCATATTCACAAGTTTCTGATTATTAGTGTCACCGATATCAACTTGGAAACACCATTCTAGGAAACTGTATGTATTGATCAAAATTCAGTCGAGAGAAAAAAATATTGTCGCATTCAAGCTTAGCCCCTTTAATTAATTGACAAAATATCTTAAAATATATGTGAACGAAATATTTGAATTCACAACAATGTCATTAGACCCTAATTCAGCCAAAATGGAAAGTTACCAATAGGTAATGAATAAGTGTATAATAGCGTGATAGTAACTGACGAACGAAAAAGAACTAATAAAATTCTAATTGAGCTAATTAATCGAATATAAAATCTAATTCTACAAGAAAACGATTATTAAACTTAATTATAATCTAATTAAATTCTAATAAAATCTAAATAAATGTCAGAAGTTGGCAGGGAAACGCACTTTGCATGACGTAACGCCTTTATTTGCATATCATAAACACATAAAATTTAATTGGATAGTTAGAATTAAGTTTGCCTTTTGTTTGTTTCCATGAAAAATCAATGGGTATTGCATGAAATATCACATTTTTTATGCTTGTAAAGGACAATTTGGACTCCTGTGTATATGCATGTATCTATATTTTCGCTTTGTCCTTCCAAAAACTTGCAAGTAATGCTTTCCCGCTTGACTAGGACTAACGATGCTAGATGCCAATCATGCGTTTCATTGATTTTAAGAAATATTTACTTGCACCTGATTTGCCACACATCCGAACTACTTGTAATGTAAAAAGTATTTTCTCCCCCCCCCCCTCTACATGTTATGGAATAAAAATATTATTTATAGAACTTGTAGCATAATTCATTGTTCAGTAAACATTTTTCAATAAAATGACATTTTCAAAATCTATAGAGATATTACAGTATTACGATTTGTCCCAGTGCCAAAGAAATGTGTCGACTCTTTGCCACGACTGTCATAAAACAGGAAATGTGCAGGAAAAAGTTAATTGACGTCCCAAATGTTATTTTCTTAGCAGGTTGGATCTCAACATGTCACTAGATCATGGAAGCAATCAGTTGTCACTTAAAAACTGAAAAACATATGATCTCACGAAGCGCAGCAAAACCGTAAACTATATATTTGGGAAGAAGGAAATAAATGGATATTTGAGACGAAGTAACACATTACACATTTTACTTTTATAGATCTCTACATTATTTGGGTTTCAAAGTGGACTCACTTTTGTCAGAAGAACAAGCTTTTAATTGAACAGAATCACATATTAAATTGTCAAGGATCCTCATACATATTAATAAAAAAACAAATACACGATCTCTTATTTGATTCTAGCAGAAGCTGTACGTAAAACGAAGATGCTGTGCATTACTTGTCAAATGTATGTCAGTTCAAGAATAGAAGTAGAAGAAATAGATAAATTATAGAATTGAAAATTTAAACAATTTCTTTGATAATTTCAAAATATTGCTGATAACAGAATGAACAGACCCTTTCCTCCATACTGACAAGGTTTATATGAATATATACACACCCGCTTTATGTATGTGTATATATGAGTGGAGCTTATGGAACTAATATATTTCAGCTTATGGAACTGGTACATTTTAGTATTATACCAAAAAGCCCACATCATTACATTAGATATATATATATATATATATATACCATATATATACCGGGTGGTTATAATTAAACTTCCCCTATAAACGGCATCCTACAGCGCAAATGGGTGATCGGAATGCAACGAAATTTTGTATATGGGCTATACACGAGATGCGCTCACGGAATTTCGAAAAAAAAAATTAGTTCCAAAATGTCCACCAGAGGGCGCCTTTTCGGAAAAACATGAAATTTAACACAATAAACGACCAAAACGGAATACAGAAACAATATTAACATTTATTGACTAGTTTCTGATCACCTTGTCATCGAACCACATTAAGTAAAGCTAAGGGAGAAACAAAAACAGTTCAGTTTGCAGAAACAAGAGCAGATTAGGACGAAATTGCACAACAGGAGCAGTTGTTAATCGTGTCCACGACGATGTAGGGAAAGCTGCTCCACGTGACCACCGTCATTCACCTGCAAAATTTCAAGTCGATGGACAGTGGGTTCAACAGCAGATCGTAGCTGATCAGTTGTGAGGCTTCGCACATGAAGCGTTATGGAGTTCTTTAAGTCATTCAACGTCGCAACACCTCCACGATATACCAGCTCGCTCAGTACGATCGTTCGCTTTCCCTACATCGTCCTGGACACGATTAACAACTGCTCCTCTTGTGCAATTTCGTTCTAATCTGTTCTTGTTTCTGCAAACTGAACTGTTTTTGTTTCTCCCTTACCTTTACTTAATGTGATTCGATGACAAGGTGATCAGAAACTAGTCAATAAATGTTAATATTGTTTCTGTATTCCGTTTTGGTCGTTTATTGTGTTAAATTTCATGTTTTTTCCCGAAAAGATGCCCTCTGGTGGACATTTTGGAACTAATTTTTTTTCTTCGAAATTCCGTGAGCGCATCTCGTGTATAGCCCATATACAAAATTTCGTTGCATTCCGTTCACCCGTTTGCGCTGTAAGATGCCATTTATAGGGGAAGTTTAATTATAACAACCCGGTATATATATATATATATATATATATATTATATTATATATATATATATATATATATTATATATATATATATATATATATATATATATATTATATATATATATATATATATTATATATATATATATATATATATATATATATATATATATATATATATATATATATATATATATATTATATATATATACACAGGTACAGGTAACCCTCGTATAACACGGCACTTCTATAGCACGGATTCACTCTAACACTGTTCGAGAATTTGGAAAAACCCTTGTACAACATGAAATGTAATTAAAAACTATTGAAAGCGGACTTAATCTAATTTTAAATTACGGAAATCCTCGTACATCAGCTCAATAAACGTGATAAAACTTTTAAGTGCGAAGATACCTCATTTGACATTTTTCATTCGAGCGCATACGTACTATCAGATTTTCCTGCATAATTTTCGTGAATTATTAATACTTAAGTACACTTTAAGACTTTAGTTGTGCATGTTATTTGGCTACTTAGATTAAAAATTTTCGGGTCAGTAGTACTCGACCTTTTTAAAAGAAATAATAATTAATGTTTTTATTTTTATGAATTAATCTGTAGCCCTAAGCGATGTCTGGCGAAAATAAAAATTGTCTCTTAAAAGATATTTCATCTCTATGGAAACAAAATTATAAATTTTAGATAGGATCATATACGGCAAAAATATATGATATGTCGCCAAATCGCTGGATTTAAATGAAGCGACAATACGGACTATAAGGAAAAAGGAACAGAAAATTAGAGATTCAGTTGCTGCAGGCTGTTCTAACTCTTTAAGTATGACATCTCGTCCTAGGGCAGCAGTAATTGAGCAGATGGAAAAAGCCCTTAGCATCTGGATTGAAGACTGTTAAAAGAAAACGGATTCCACTGAGTACCAATATTATTGAGCACAAAGCCTTGAAAATTTACGACTACTTAAATGAAAATGGAGAAACTGCTACTAATTCAGATTTTGTATGTAGCAAAGGGTCGTTTGAGCTTATCACCACGAAACCTAACAGTAGAAGGAGAAACTGCATCAACTGATAAAGAAGCCGCCGAAATTTATCCAATGGAATTCAAAAAGAATTATTGAAGAGGGTGGATATTCAGCACACTAGGTTTTTAATGCTCTTTGGTGGAAAAAATGCCAAAGAGGACGTATATTTCTAAAGACGGAAAAGTTTTGCCAGGTTTCAAGGCATCGTGTAACACTACTTATGTGCAGTAATGCTTCAGGCGATCACATGGTAAAACCTATTCTTGCTTATAAATACACTGCTGGCCACCCAAATTGCAACACCAAGAAAGACAAGAGATATCACAACAAATTTTTTTTTGTAGATAACATGTTGACCAAGTATCAAATGATTAAATTTATAGACTTCTGTGAAGTGTGGTTCCTGCCAAAATCAGTAGCCAGAGTAGCCGCCATTGTTGGAGATCACCGCTGCCACACGCCTCGGCATTGATTCAAAGAGACTTTGGATGAGTTCTTGGGGTACAGCAGACCAAGCAGCTTCCACACGTTGCCAAAGTTGATTTGCTGTGGCAGCTGGGGATGGAATCTGGGTCAATCGTAGAGCAACCATCGACCACATGTTTTCTATCGGCGAAAGATCCGGAGAGCGAGGCGGCCAGGGAAGCAATTCAATCTGGCGATTGACGAAGAACAGTTGGACAATGCGTGCCACGTGTGGTCGCGCATTATCCTGCTGAAATATGGCTGTGGGCAAGCCCTGAAGGTAAGGAAGGACAACTAGCTCCAACACCTCGGAGATGTAGCGCTGGCTGATTAAAGTACCGGCAATGCGTACTAGAGGTGTGCGAGAGTGATATCAAATACCGTCCCATACCATAATACCCGGTGCAGGACCAGTGTGGTGGTGCATAACGCAGCCGTTCAGCATCCTCTCTTCACGGTGTCTCCAGACTCGAATGCGACCATCGTGGTGTTGCAGACAGAAGCGTGACTCGTCATTAAAGACAATTTCATTCCATTCTGCCGTCCACATCCTTCTGTCATCGCACCATTGGCGGTGGAGACGTCTGTGGTTCTGCGTCAAGGGTAGACAAAGCAATGGACGTCTTGCGGACAGACCACTCTGCTGTAAACGGCGTCGAATGGTACGCGCAGACACTGGATGATGCGTTACAGACTGCATGTGCTGTGCTATGGTTCGTGATGTGACTGAGCGATCCGTCACTGCCATGCGCACAATTTGCCTGTCATCACGTGAAGTGGTGCGCTGAGGTGGATGCGATCGAACACGCCGGTTCGTCGTACCCTCCTGCATCCAACGATCACATATCCGCATTACAGTTGTTTGGTTTCGTCCAACACGACTACCGATTTCCCTGAAAGATAATCCACAATCTCGATAGGCCACTATCCTTCCTCTGTCGAACTCGGATACTTGATCAAACGATGATCGCTGTTTTCGACGAGGCATAATTGATCGTTTTTTTAAAAAAACCACACGAAAAACACAATTGCCGAACTTGAAATCGTCGAAATCTCCAAGCCTTAAATAGCGCTTTGAAGTGGCGCCACAGGCGCGCGTGATGTGCGTCTGCGCTGAAATTCGAATCATTTGCATATCTCACCTCCGCTAATGCATGTTGTAAATTTCATGTTATTTGCATGTTTCCTTCAGGGTGTTGCATTTACATTGGCCAGCAGTGTATCTCAATCCTCGTGCATTGAAAAACCTAAATAAGAGTAATTTAGCGGTATACTGGGCAGAAAATAAAAAAGCTTAGGTGACTACTGAATTATTTGAGAAATGGTTTTTAAACTTGAGAAGTATTGAATCAAAACTAACCCCCCTGGTTTAAATAAATCGCCATTTGAAGAAGAAGCGCCTTATGCAAATGAGCGGCGTTTTTCTACTAGTCGGGAATCCCCATGGGTAGCGTACACGCTTGATAGTGAGAATAATAACGCTACGAGGCGAGGTCGGACGGAGGAGAGCGGTGAACGAAAACAATTGGAGTGAAGATTGCTTTGCCGTACAGCAGTCGGACATTATCAAGTTTACCGAAGGCGTTTTCAAGTTAGCTATCGTTCTAACGACCTGGTGATAAAGTGAAGAAAAAAGGTTAGTGTGGCGTATATACAAGCAGTGGCGTGGTTGAATTCTGGTAGAGTTTCCGTAATATAACTACCGGGATTAACACAAGCGATAAATAATTCTACGTTTCCTGCTAGCAATTGAGTACGGTATTTATATAGTCTAATTGTGTTGTAATAAATACACTGAAGTGCCACTGAATTAGGGATAGCAAAGCCTATGCAAATTGTGTAGCGCTGCGCATCATGTATGCGCAAGTGAGGGCACTGTGGTAACTGCATATATAGCACGTACTGTGGTTGTTTTGAATTTGTTGTTAGAATTGCCAGTATGGGTAAACTGCCTGATTTAGACGCCTTCGATCGCGGACAAATCGTACTTGCGCGACGCATGGGCCATTCAATTTCCGAAATCGTCAGACAGCTAGGATTATCAAGATCGACAGTGTCAAGAGTATACCAAGAATACATGGATGGTGGAAAAAAAATAGCCATCGGGCAAACTGCAAAGGACGATTAGCCTTGACAGTGCGTGGTGAGAGACGGCTCAGGCGTATTGTACGTAGCCAGCGAAGCCAAACATTAGTCAAACATTAGACAAACATTAGTCAAATTACGTTTAATGACGGTGCCAGTCGTACAGTCAGTAAACGGACTGTGCAACGCTCGCTTCACCGTATGGGTTTCGGGAGCCGTCGACCTACGAGAGTACCATTGCTCTATACTCGCCATCGGGCTGCACGTCTTGCCTGGGCAAGAGAGCACAGAGACTGGAATGTAGAGGACTGGAAACCAGTAGCATGGAGTGATGAGTCTTGATTCCGACTACTTAACGCCGACGGGAGGCTGAAAATATGGCGTCAGGCTCATGAAGCCATGGATCCTGCATGCCTGGCTGGAACTGTACAAGGGCATGGTGGCTCAATCATGGTCTGGGGTGTTTTTTCGTGGCACAGTTTGGGATCTTTGGTGCGTGTACCAACCTCCCTCAATGCAATTCGGTACGTAGAGTTGCTGGGTGATCACCTCCATCCGTTTATGCTGTTCTGTTATCCGCACGGTAATGGAGTTTTCCAGCAAGACAACTGTACCTCTCACAAGTCCCGGTTGGCTACTGGCTGGTTGGAGGAGCATTCCTCTGACTTCTCTGTCATGAATTGGCCACCTAGAAGCCCAGACTTAAATCCTATTGAGCATCTTTAGGATGTTTTGGAACAAGGCGTGAAAGGCCATCACACAGCACCAAAGAACCTTATTGAATTATGGACAGCTTTAGCCAATATTTGGCAAGCCATTCCTGTGGAACGTTTCCAGAAACTTGTTGAATCTATGCCTCGTCGAGTGGCAGCCGTTATCAAGGCCAGAGGAGGCCCAACTCGTTACTAGGTAGGTATCCCTAATTCAGTGGCACTTCAGTGTAGTTTAGTTTAGAGAACCACGTCGGATCTTGTTAATGGTGAGTTCATTGTTTAGTATATACATTACCTTAAGGGTAAAGGAAACAGTGAACTTCACAAGCTGTGGGAAACTACTTAAAACAGAAAAATTTAGATTTTAAAGTTCTACCTTTATTGGATAATGCACCCGGCAGTCCGCAAGATTTAAATAACCCAAATATCAAAATAATTTTTTTACCTCCAAATACAACTGCTTTACTTCAACCGTTAGATCAGGGAATTATAGCTACATTTAAAACCAATTACACAAGGAGATCATTACAACGGTTTTTGAACAAAATCAGTGATGAATCTATGGATGTCAAGGAGGCGTGGAAACTCTTCACAATTTTGGACTTCATTAACCTAATAAACTCATCTATCAGAGAAATAAAACCCACGACAATAAATGGTGGTTAGAAAAAATATGGCCGGAGTCAATTGAAAGTGAAAATTTGATCGAGACATCAGAAAACAGAATGGATGCAGTATTAGAAATACTAAATCTCTAGGAGGGGAAGTTTTTGAGGATATGACTGCACAAGATATATAAGAATTACTGATGGAAGAAGAAATTGATGAAGCAGGTTTGGTAGAAATGATATCTGGAATCCATGATAACTCAGATGATAATAGCATAGGTGAAGACAAAGAAGTTAAAAAGTTTACTATACAAAACATAAAGAAAGGCGTAGGCTTAGCCGAACAGTTAGAGTCATATTTCTTAAAGGAAGATTCTTCAAATGAAAGGACCACAAAGTTTAAAAGAGAACTTCATAAGGGCTTAGCACCATATAAGGAAATTTATAAATATCTTTTAACTAAAAGCAAGCAATCTAAAATAACAATTTTTTTGCAAAAGATAGAGCATGGTTCTGAAGATAATGCAGAAAAATGCCGCGAGGATAAGGATATCTTGCCAAAAAGAAAACGCCCTCGGTTAAGAGTGCTTAGTGATGACGAAGAAAACATTGTTTAATTCATATTAATATGTATTACTTCTTAAGAAAATTTTAATAAAGATATTTATCTTAATTATGAAAACATAATAGCATGTTTTTTTTAATTTTTGGAACCTAACCCCACTTTTCGTACTAGTTCTTTGTTTCGAATAACACGGATTCGCATAACACGGCAATTTTTTGGAACATTAATCCTGTGTTAGACGGGGGTTACCTGTGTATATATATATATATATATATATATATATATATATATATATATATATATATATATATATATATATATATATATATGCATATATATATATGCATCTCAGTAGCTACTGCAGTAATATTCCCGAAAGGAATGCTGTGCTTGTTGAACATAATGTCTTGCAAACATAAAAAAAATTGTCTCATCTTTTGAATCAGTTTCAAGATATTTAGCAAATAGATATTCATCAACAGTTTCAATGAGGGATGGGCTATGAAACTTAACATAAATCATGAGAAGATTTGAACTTCCGAAAGTTGATTCGTCAAGTGGAATAGCAACTTTACAATTTTGGATCTCAGAGATCAAAGTTCTTTCCACATCATCGGCCATTTCCTCAATACGTCGCTGCACAGTACTTGCACTTAATGGCATGTATTTTAAAACTAGTTGAGAGTCTTTCTTCATTACATTTTCAATTACTTCTTTTATAGCTGGTATTATAATCTCTTCATGAATAGTGTACGGTTGCTATATTAAGAGCAGTAGCGTACGCAGAAATTTTCAAAGGGGGGGGTTATAGTCCAGTCAAATTAGGTTTCCATTTCGCATTAAATGAAGGGGTTGAGATTTTTTCAGGAATGTGTAGGGGTTGGTCCCCTGAACAACGCCTAATAAAGTCCCCTCGATTTCAGGCTCCCCCGGGGGGGGGGGGGGTCCAAAGGTCCCTTTTTTCAGTTTTCGGCGTTTATCTCGAAAACGGTGCGTCACACAGAAAATTGTCAAATTTAAAAATTAAAGCTTATAAAATTACCTTCCAAATGGTATATCCATGTTTATACACAAATGTTACCGTTTTCGAGATATGAGCCGTTGAATATGAAAATTTTTTCAAAAAAAAAAGTGGTAGCGGTTCAGGTATCTCGTCAAACTTCCTCTTTTAACTCTTTCCCCTTCCATTTCTCAGAAAACTCGTGATAGAGAAAGTTGTAAAACGAAAGATTTCCTTCAAAAATGTATGTAGTTATGCTAACTTATCTTCACCAGGTAAATAGTTAGAGCATTTTGAAGTTTAGGGGTACTTTTCAACATTTTGCTAGTAAAATGCTCGTCACTCAAGTTTCGTTTCCAAGGTCTGTAACTCTCATAATCACTTTGTATGCTGTTTAATTAGATACGCATAGTATTCATAACCCATATAAATAATAAATTATGTATACATGTACGTATAATGTATATCTCATAATATACAGAAGAACACTTGTAGTACAAAGGAGGAAGTAAGAAAACAAACCAAAATGTATAGAAGTGTCATTTTAGCTCAGATCATTTTGAAAAAATTAGATATCACACCATATGAAAAAGAAGTAGTTCAGTTACTTCAGAACTCAGTAGAAATTACTCCACAACACATTTCCGCAAATACCTCCCTTGCCAGCATTCAGTGGAAATTGAGCAACGAATTGTCACGTCTCAAAGGTAGTGGGACAACACAAGCTTTGTGGGTCCAGTACTTTGAAATGGTGGTGTTGATGGAAAAATTCATTGCAGCACAGAGCAACTGGAAAGATCATATGACATGCGCCCAACTGATGATACCTTACTTCCATGCCAGCGGGCATTTTCATTATGCAAAGTGTACTCACCTATATGTACAACACATGCTGGGACTAACAACTCGCCACCTTCAACTTAAACAGGATTTTATAGATCGTGGATACTTCACTGTCAACAGAACTGGAACACCAATGGCTGGTGTGTGGTCTAACATGGCAATTCAGGTGACACTCATGTGTGACATGAAGAGTGAAGGAGAAGTAACACGTGGGCGATGCTTTAGTGATTCGGTGTTGGCGAAATGAGTTGGGGGAGCACGCACAGCTACAGCAATATGTAATTCATTTGAGATGTTTTGTGGCGTCCATACTGCAAGAGGAGAACAACATGTTGAGTTTCGAGCATCACGCATAACTAGAGACGATCTAGACAGGAGGAAGCTTGCTCAATGGTTGGCTGATCACCCGCCTTTTGCTGAACGTAATTGTTCGATGTCACTTTCAACGGGAGTAATTGGAACAAGTAACGTCAACTGCTACCAAGCATTGGAAATTGGAACCCGCACAATGAGCACTTTTGTTGGAATGAATTTCTCAGAAGTAAAACAATCCAAGAAGGACTCAGTCGTTCCTTTAGCTGCGATGAGCAATATGATCAAAATTAATGATGAGGTAGTGGTGGTAGAGCCTCTGATGATATTTCAAAGAACTCTGATCACCAAGAAGAAAGAAGTGGATGTAGAGGAGTTGCTAACGTACGAGTTAGCCCCATAGCCGATGTCTCTATTCGCCGAGGGGATAATGAGAAAAATCAAAAAGTTAGCACTGTATGATGCTTTCCCAAAATGTAATCAATTGATCAATGTGAAGAACAGTTTCACGGTAATCGATGGCGGCTCCTGCTCCATAGAGTAAAGTGGAACACCAACACCACCTTCGCCTCCATCTGCGATCAATATGTATCGTACATAATCAACCATTAAGGCAGCAGTTAAGCTGTGTTTTTTGATGGTTATGAAGACACGAACTCCACGGAAAGAGACGAACAACATCGGAGAGCATCAAGTAAAGCATCAGTGGATATTGACTTCAATAAGAACATGGTGGCTACTGTTCATCAGGAAAACTTCCTTTCCAATGAAAGGAGCAAAACCAAGCTCTTTACTATGTTAGTTCAGGCCTTGGGTGCAAGAGGTATACAGTCTACTACAGCCTGTGGCGTCACGACAAGGCAAAACTCTCTGAGGCATTTTGAAAAAATTTCACAACTATTGGATCCATAACAAAGAAAGACAGAGTCCTAAATAAAATGCGAAGCCAATTTTTAAAACAGAAACTTAACGAGGAATTTTATTTACAAACAACAAAAAATTTAACATTTAAGGTTACAACATATTCAATTTAACTCTGTGCAGATCTACAATGCACGCTCCCGGACCTATACAGTCCCAACATAGGAGCTTAAAACAAACACGTCCACACAAGGCGGATTCTGTGCGGCCTCTCCCTAGATGTCTGGATTTTCAGCCGGGGGGGGGGTGGCAGATTATCGGCTGACAGCTCTTCTTAATGCCGAAACTTTATCGTCCGCCGATGTCACTCGCATGAAGTTATCGCTAAGAGAAGACAGCTTTATTACAGTGATATAAACCATTTTCTGTTTTCCAAACAGTTACCCTCACCACTTGTTAGGGAAACCGCCATTCTAGGGATTAATCTTCAGGCCAAAACTCTTGCACGTGTTTAAAAACGATGGGAACCGGCCAAAAACTGCTCCGATAACACGCAGCTGTGTTTCTCGCACTCTGTGAGGTTTTGGGAAAACTAACCCCATACTTCCAGTACGCTACAAGCCAAAGGAGATGCTGACTGCAGTATTGTCAGAGGTGAGTGGAAAAACACCTCTCATTCAACTGTGGTGATAGTAGATAGGTAAGACCTGCTCGTCTTACTTGTGGCACTCACCCCACGAGACACGAATGTGTTTTTCATGAAGGCCGGACGGGGCAACACAGAAGACAGGCTCTACTATTCCCAACATCTTCAGGTCTTATCATTCAGCTGACCCCATTAAGTAAATTTAATAATTTATATAATCCATTAATATTCAATAATACGTTATACACTATCTGGCCAAAAGTATCCGGACACCCCCCTAAAGAAGTGGATCTAGCAGGTGACGTAATTTGATGCGTAACCGAAAGCTATAAAAGTATTGGTAGTGGTTTGTCAGGTCATATTTATGCGTTTGTGAGACGATGAGTAAGTCAAAGGAGCTTAGTGACTTTGATCGTGGCATTATAGTGGGATGCCACTTTGGTGGGAAATCATTTCGGGAAAATTCGGACATTCTACAGAAGCTAAAATGATAGTGAAGACTTTGACTTGTTTGAAACTTTTTTCGAAGTATCAGATTGACGGCTTTTAATATATAGGAAAGCAGTTGATGAAATAAATTGTATATAATATATTTAATGTAAGTAACTGTTGTTTGAACCTACTTTTGATAACCATTTTCTGATTATATGAACAACTTTTATACATTTTGGTTTCTTTTCTTACTTCCTCCTTTGTACTACAAGTGTTCTTCGGTATATTATGAGATATACATTATACGTACAGGTATACATAATTTATTATTTATATGGGTTATGAATACTATACGTATCTAATTAAACAGCACACAAAGTGATTAAGAGAGTTACAGACCATGGAAACAAAACTTGAGTGACGAGCATTTTACAAGCAAAATGTTGAAAAGTATTCCCAAAATTCAAAACGCTCTAACTATTTACCTGGTGAAAATAAATTAGCATAATTATATAAATTTTTGAAGGAAAATTTTCGCTCTACAACTTTCTCTATCACGAGTTTTCTGAGAAATGGAAGGGGAAAGAGTTAGAAGAGAAAGTTTGACGAGATACCTGAACCGCTACCACTTCTTTTGAAAAATTTTCATATTCAACGGCTCATATCTCGAAAACGGTAACACTTGGGTACAAACATGGATATATCATTCGGAAGGGAATTTTATAAGCTTTATTTTTTAAGTTTGACAATTTCCTGTGCTACGCACCGTTTTCGAGATAAACGCCAAAAACTAAAAAAAGGACCTTTGGACCCCCCCCCCCGCGGTGCCTGAAATCGAGGGGACTTTATTAGGCGTTGTTCAGGGTACCAACCCCTACACATTCCTGAAAAAATCTCAACCCCTTCATTTAATACACGATTCTCCGCCATTTTGAGCAAATTTGACTGGACTATTACTATGAAAGAGTAGTTTTGAGCAATCAGTGCAAAGCGTAAACCTAATTAAATAATATATGTAATCAGAACCAATGGGGGGGGTTATAACCCCCATCAACCCCCCCTTGCGTACGCCACTGATTAAGAGAGATGCTGTAGGATGTCTTCAGTCCTCCTTCTTATCAACGCTAGAAGATGACTTGAAGTATGTATTCAAATTTGGTCTAACTCTAAATTTCTCTTTTAGTTTTTTGAAATACTCAAAATCTTTGCTTTTCTTATCAGAATGGATCCTTTCCAAGTGGTCTTTCATTTCCGCCGGCTTCATAGCATCATTGCTGAAAGTTTTTTTTGCATAATAAGCACATAGTTTCATTAGCAAACGATGGCACAAAACCATATTTCAAATACTCCTGTGAATATTGTCTGCCTTTCTTCTTAGCATTGGTAGCCAACATTGTAGATAAAAAAATCCGATTTTTAATGTTGAAATACAATAAGTCTGCAGCAGAAAAAACAGCAGTAGTAAGAGACACAACTTACTCCCTCACGAGTTATAAGGAACTGTCTGTTTTTTCTCAGAGTGCAGCGTTGCCACCTTTTGCTAACAATAGATATTTAGAATTGGAAGGAATTATATCTGAATTTTATCTATTCAGTACCATTAGATAGGAAAAAGATAATAAAAAATTATCTAAATTTAAGGATTTTACGTATTACGATATTTTCTCTGTAAAGGACAAAATATCTACATTTCGATATAAAATACTTAGAGTGACAACCCGACTAGAGTGCTTCAGTGCAACGTATTTCTGTGTATAATGAACCACCAACGCTCATAACATGCTTGTAATACTAATATCGTTGCTAGATGCTTGAAAACAGAGTAACACATGCTGTAAGCAGCGTAGGCTAAGGCAAAACTCAAGCTATAACTAGGGTGGACAGTAGCTGATCATATCCGTATTTCGAATTTTTATTGGAATATTTTATTATTTTCCTAGACAGTTTAATTGATCCTCTTTGGTATTAATCGACCCCTTTCAACCCTCGTGTATTCATCGACCCCTAGAAAACTAGTATCGACCACATTGGGGAATCCTGATCTATACAGAAAAGGTGAATACATTTTTGTAAACTGATGATTTCGCTATTTTAGGATATGTTCTCATAAGCCGTGTGATATGAAATGTCGGAATGTGTAGAATAAATTCCGATATGACTAATATATTATATAGCATAGATGCAAGTGTAATGATTATTTGACGATGATCCCAGGTCTGTCTTGGGACAGTACTTCAAATGAATTGTTTTGCCGATTTTATGGAACTATATATTTTGAACTCCTTTTATTAATACAAATTTATATCTAAATTGATTTCAGTAGTAATAATAATGTAAGGTAAAGGATGCGAATTTTGCATTTTTAAAGCGTTTTGGTATTACCACACTTAAGTGCATATACACCCTTAGACAAAAAAAAAAAAAAAAAAAAAAAAAAAAAAAACGCACCAAGAGGTAATACAAATTGGACACAAATTGATATGCATACAGGTTTCGACGGAAAACACAAAATTATAAAGTTTGGCGGCCAATGAATGAACATATGACGCTGCAGTGCATCTTAACTGCGCAACTGGCAGGATATTAAAGAGGAGAAAATTAGATTCTAGGTCTTAGGTTCTTTGCGAATTTCATTCCGTGTACTCAGGTAGATAGTAACTATGCCTTTCACACAGGTGCGCGAACAATATGCGCAGATGTCAGCATTTGAGAGAGGACGTGTAGTTGGGCTCAAAGAAGCCGGTTGGTCTAAACGGCGAATCGCTAGACATTAGGATAGGAGCGATGCCACTTTTAGACGATGTTGGCAGGAATGGGTGAACCATGGCCGAACACAGCGTCAAGAAGGAAGCGGTTGCCCTAGAGAAACGACAGAACATGAGGGCTAATCGATCGTCAGAGCGGCATTCACAGCCCCAGATTCATCATTATCATAGATCGTACTTACAACTGGTACTTCAGTGACCAGAAGTACCATTCATAGGGGGCTCATAGAAAGCGGGCTGAGCTCACAACGCCCCTTGCGCCACTACCATTGACCTCTGTACACCGAAAAGCCCGTTTGCAGTGGTGTCGGCACATTCGACCTGGAATGTCACTGACTGGAGTAGAATTGTGTTCAGTGATGAGTCCCGATTCGAACTGAGCACCGATGACCAGCGAATACGTGTCTGGAGATAGCGGTGGGGTACCAGCCTGACTGTCTTCCGCCATACGGTTCGACAACCAGGAGTGATGGTCATTTCATAGCAGGACCCCTTTGGTTGTCACCCGCGCTACGTCGACGATATTCCACGCTCCGTTGTGTTGTCCTTCCTATCACGCCTACCTGTGCTTACATTTCAGAAAGATAATGCCCGCCCGCACACGGCAAGTGTTTCTACTGCTTGTCTTCGTGCTTGCCGGATCTCTCCCCCATTGAGCCCGTTTGGCCCACCAACCAGCTCGGGATTTTTACGATCTAACGTGCCAATTGGACAGAATTTTGCACGATATCCCGTAGGAGGACATCCGCCACCTCTATCAATCAATTCCAAGCTGAATAACGGCTTGCATAAGGGCCAGAGGTGGACCAACGCGTTATTGACTTTTTCACTTTGCGGAGCTCTTTCTCTTGAATAAATCATCCAATTTTTCTCAAATTGTAATAATTTGTTTTTCTGTACATCTACATCACATCTACCGATTTTTCTCCCACTCGGATAATTCCTTTTTGGTGCTTTTCTTTTTGTCTAAGAGTGTATTTTGAATCAAGTCATTAACGAAAGAGAAAAAGGGCAAAAAAAAAAAACTAATTTAAGAAGTCCTAAAAGTGAGACATAAAAGAAGAAATAATATTTACCACGAAAGACTTACTATGAATAAACCCTAGACATTAATTGTACACTAATTCCCTCTTGTTGTCAAACTGTAAGCATTAGTTGGAGGGAGTGTTCCGTGAACTGCGGTCATCTTCAAGACAGAAGAAAGAAGTTATCAATATCGAACTGATATCGATTTCTAGTTTCTCTGCTGTAAGTTGGTGGATCACTTGTGGTTCATGGGTCGTATCGTGCAGCTCACAAAATGAATCACAGTTTCATGTTCTATTTTGTTGCAGATATCGCGTTCAAAGGACGGTTATGAAACTCTGAAGACAATTGAATTGAATTTTCAATCATTTTCCAGAATAAGAGTACGAGAAGTTAAGTGACTGACCGATTTTCGGTCATTTTTCTCTCGTCCATAACTGATGTATGTAAGAGATTATATATATATATATATATATATATATATATATATATATATATATATATATATATATATATATATATATATTGTCTCATAGTTGCTAAATTATATCCTAAATATTAAATAAAAGTATATTTTTTATCGTGCAACACATTGGATGGGGATGCAAAACAAGTTCCGTTTGATCTAGGTGAAAAGGCTTATGAAAAACTAAAATGTGCTTATTTTATGTAGCAAAATAAAATCGTGTGCTATTCATATAGAAGAAAGGAAAAGGTTTTTCTCTATACTTGTATTGGAATTTTTTTCTGTGATTCTTTATTTATTTATTTACTTATTTATTTTTTAAGTTATCATGTTTGAGAGAGAAATCTGCATGAGTACACTCATTAAACTATGTTTGAATGCATTGCTAACTAGTTTTGGTTAGAATTGTTTGTAATCCTAAATACAGGAAGAGACATATGCCTACGATGTAAATAACTAGTTTCATTTTTTAATGTTACTCTTTTGTTGCTGTTAAAAGTAGGAGATTGCATTAACGTGTTAGAAAATTCATAATTTTATGTACCTCCTGGAAATTTTCGACTCTTCGTTTGAGTACGAAAGCACCCAATGATATTCCGCTGCAGAACATTGAAATAAATACCTGTCGTTCTGTAGATGTACATGCATTAGAGTAATAGGAAGTCATACCTTGTGCTGTAACTCATGGAAGAACGTAATATATGGAAAAACTACTGATATAAGTACATGTTTTCCTGGAAGAATGGAGAATTAAGACCAGCTACAGAGGCTGTTCACACATTTTTTTAGACGATGTATATTGTATTCACAAAATTAAATTACATAAAATTATTGTGTTTTAAATGTTCTATTTGACATCCCTTATTCTGAACTATCTTTCGACACCGCAATTTCCAGGATAATAATGCCTTTTGAAGTTTCAGAAGAGGTATTCTATCCCATTCCTCCTGAACAGCTTTCCAGAGTCCTGTAAGGGTTTTGGGACGACGTTTGGATAATGCAGATTTTAAAAGTCCGGAAGCACAAAAATCCATAGGTGATACATCGGGAGATTTAGTAGGGATATCAGTGAAGGGTATGGCCTTGATACCAGTTTTTTGTTCCATTTCTTTTAGGAAATTTACAGTGGATTTTGATATGTGACTGCTAGCTTTGTCCTGATGGAGTCTCACAGATTGATGGCACTGTGGGTAAAGCGATGGTATTTCATTGAGAAAAATTGGCGATAAAATATGTTCCTGATAGTATTTGGAGTTAATCTTGACATTTTTTCCACTCTCTTTATTTTTAACTTGCCATTTTAAGAAAAACCAGCAACAATCATGAATCCCTTAGAAAAACTTTCTTTCGATTCTTTGAACCATGTACTTAAATTTTTTTCTCCCCTTTTATGATAATAAATGGCTCTTTTTTTGCTGCAATCATTTAAATACACCCATGATTCATCTATTGTGACAATTGTTTTCCATTTTTCTTTGGATAAGTGTTTCTCATATAGAATTCTGCAGCGTGTCCTGCGTTCAGCAATATGATTTGGAAGAAGACGATGCACATTGCGTTTTTTCGCTTTCTTAAGATATAAATCAACGTTTATCATTTTGTTTATAGTGGACACCGAGTATTTTAATGATTTTGAAACTATCCTTTGACTAGGGGGATTTTCTTTTAACATTAAACAACGTACCTTTGCAATAGTCGAAGATGTCCGTTTTTTCCTTGGATACTTGTTTGGAATTTTTGTCCCACTTGAGGCTCCAATTTGACGTTTTTTCCCTTTCTTGTTGACGATATTACCTATCGACGCTTTAGATATCACAAAACCATGACTCTCACATCGTTTTTGGATAACGGAGTATGCATATTTCTCTTCGGAAAGAGCATAAATGTAGCCTTCGAACCACTGCTTTGTTAAAAACGCCATTTTGAATAAAAACAAAACTTTCAAGCCGCAGAGGATAATTTTGACTTTTAAAAACATAGTACAATTGCAATTATTTCTTTTGCAGCAAACAATTTTTTATTACCGTTACCAAAATCGTCTAAAAAATGTGCGAACAGCCTCTGTATAATCGAATGAAAAAGCACTGCCAAAGACATACGGTTTAAATAAACTAGTAACATAGAGCAAATTTTTAATACATTAGCTACCGGTTACATTCTCTTCCAGTTACAATGCAAGAGCCGGCTGAATTAGTCAGTCATCCCCGAATGCTTATTTTTGCAGAAAAAAGGTAACCGCCTATAATGATGCTCTTTTATTACATAAGCGACTTTTACCTTTTCTTTTCTTCAACTGACACCCCATACCTGAACTCAAAAGTGATATTGAAACTATTATTTAATATTTTTAAATTCTGAATTACAAAAAGTTTTTCTAATGTACTTTTTCAATATTTAGTATGAAATACCTAAGCTTGACTTTTAAAATTTTGTGAAGTAACATTTCGAATTTCTTATTTCTTCTGACTAATAGTCAGGCATTACCTGTTAAAAAATTTTTTGGGGTCTTTACACAACTGAGAAATTTTTACCTATTGAGTTGAAGGGGACCTCGTTTCTCATCATTAATCCAAGAACTTTAGTACAAATTGAAAAACAAAAGATGCTGAATATTTAATAGAAATCAATTCTAAGTTGTTCGCTTCAAAATAATTCTCCGTCGTTTATCATACGAGAGTAAAAAAGAGGTCCACTCCACAGAACTGGACACAGATTCTATGTCGTATGAAATCGTCATTTGAGAGATGTTCACATTAATTCTTGCTACCTTGATTCACTGATATCGGTGCAAAAAGTTGACATTCGATATATCTTGTCCCTTTTCAAACTTTATGTAATGCAGATCCCGTGGTATTCTGGCTTCTGCTGCTAGAACGAAAAAAAAAACTTTAGCAAAAATACTGTTAACTACCTATGTTTCTGTCAAACTCGAAAAATGCTTTTAAACAAAAAGAAGCGTCTAACACACATTTAAAATTGATGAAATTTTAAACATTTTCTTTTAAGGATTCTGATTTTGAAAATTTTATTTTTATTTGCACAATAATTCGTACGTTCAAAGATAGACGCCTCGAAATAATTTAGATATTTTCTTCCAAACTACAAGAAACGAACTTACCAAGAATATGTTGGTTTGTAGATTTAACCAACACATGTAAACTAACGCAGATCCCTTCCTTTAGCATTCTAAACCTGGTTTGTATTACTGAAATAAATTACGATATAAGGCATGTTTATTAGTTTGAGAAATATGTGAATTAGTTTGAGAATGTCCCCCTCGCCCGCAGCCGATTCCAGTGGTTTTTTTTTGATCGTGCGGTAATTAAAATAATTACAGCGGTAAGTTAATTTCGCACCCTGAAACGCTAAAACCTGAATGCGAGACTAATTAAAAAAATTACCGTCCGAATTTAATTAAATTGCACATTTGGCATGTTCCGCGGTGCGATAAGAGGACGGAAGTGCATTTTAGTGTCTGCTTTTGTTATTTTTTGAGTTAATAAAAGTCATTTTCGCGCCTATATGGCTATATGCACCGATTTTCGCGAAAAATGATTTGGCCGTAACCCATCGAATTTTGCTCCGATCGCTTAGAAATCGAATGTTTTGTACGCGTCCCCCTCGCCCGCAGCCGATTCCAGTGGTTTTTTTTATCGTGCGGTAATTAGAATAATTACGGCGGTAAATCAATTTCGCACGTTCTTAACATGGCCTGAAACGCATGCTAAAACCTGAATGCGAGACTAACTAAAAAAATTACCGTCCGAATTTAATTAAATTGCACATTCGGCATGTTTCGCGGTGCAATAAGAGGACGGAAGTGCAATTTAGTGTCTGCTTTAGTAATTTTTTAAGTTATTGCGAAAAGTCATTTTCGTGCCTATATGGCTATATGCACCGATTTTCGCGAAAAATGATTTGGCCGTAACTCGTCGAATTTTGCTCCGATCACTTAGAAATCGCATGTTTTGTGCGCGTCCCCCTGGCCCGCAGCCGATTCCAGTGGTTTCTTTTTGATCGTGCGGTAATTAAAATAATTACAGCGGTAAGTTAATTTCGCACGTTCGTAACATGTCCTGAAACGCTAAAACCTGAATGCGAGACTAATTAAAAAAATTACCTTCCGAATTTAATTAAATTGCACATTCGGCATGTTCCGCGGTGCGATAAGAGGACGGAAGTGCAATTTAGTGTCTGCTTTTGTTATTTTTTGAGTTAAGAAAAGTCATTTTCGCGCCTATATGGCTATATGCACCGATTTTCGCGAAAAATGATTTGGCCGTAACCCATCGAATTTTTCTCCGATCGCTTAGAAATCGAATGTTTTGTACGCGTCCCCCTCGCCCGCAGCCGATTCCAGTGGTTTCTTGTTCATCGTGCGGTAATTAGAATAATTACGGCGGTAAGTCAATTTCGCACGTTTGTAACATGGGCTGAAACGCTAAAACCTGAATGCGAGACTAACTAAAAAAATTACCGTCCGAATTTAATTAAATCATCCTCTGTGCATCCTCTGTGCTTCGTGATATAGGGTGTACCATAAATTAATCGTATCCGACTCCGTATCCTTTACTAAACACTACATTTATTCACAACTCACAATCACAACACAATTACAGTATTTTTGTTACAATAATTATTTACGGCTTTTCATTTATGCCGCCCAGATTTTCCACTCGACTATTTCGAGCCATTACATGATTCTAAGAGACGCGCAAATCGGCTCTCCTAACACGACAAAAACAAGTTAGTTTCGTTTTGACACGTGACGTACACATACAGTATTTCCCTCCCGTAAGGAGAGTAAACCAAAATCCCCATTTATAGGGACAAACAGTTACAGACGGAGTTTGAAGTCGTAACATCCTCCACCCCCGATGAAGACATTCATTATTGCTAACAACATAATAAATCAAACAATTTTACATTCAATTATTACAAAATTAATAAAGAACAACATTGATATTAACAGAAATAAAACACTTATTAAATGAAACAAACAATATAACTTGATAGTTGGCTGGTAAAATCACAACCTCATTATTAAAAGTTGAATCACGGCTTACCTATCTACATATGATGCAGAAGCTGAATCGGTCGTTTGATTTGACCTGTAGCTGTTTTCAGCGTGACAGCTCTTACCTGGTTGTCTCTGCTAAAATGCAGTTCAGTTACTCTTCCCATTCTCCACATTTACCGTGGCATCTTATCTGCTATCAAGACTACGTCACCTACATTAAATTGACAAGTTACATTAACTGGTTTTATAAAATTTACATTTCTTAACTGTAAAAGGTACTCCCCCTTCCATCGTTTCCAAAACTGATTTAAAAGTTTTTCACGTATAAATATCTCTTAATTAGTACTTTATGAGTACTGGATACACTTCCAGAAATTGATTTGCCAATATGGGGAGGTAAGGCAGTTATTCTTCTTCCAATGAGGAAATGAGCTGGAGTGAGAGGGGATGGTTCTGTGGGTTCATTATAGACATAAGTAAGAGGTCTGGAGTTCAAAATGGATTCAATCTCTGCAAGAATTGTTTGAAGTTCTTCAAAAGTTATCAAAGCCCTCCCAAGAATTTTCCTTAAAACAACCTTTGCCATACGAACCATCCTCTCCCAATATCCGCCCCACCAAGCGGCCTTTTCAACTATGTACTGCCACGTAATCCCCTTTTTCCAAAGTAATTTTGTATGTCTGAGTTCTTTATTTTTGTATACAATTTCTTGAGTTCGGTGTCTACACCTTTGAAAGTCAAGGCATTGTCCGAGTTAATAATTCGACAAACAACTCTCCTTGAAACAAATTGTCTAAACGCTAGTAGGAAATGTTCACTACTTAAGCTGGACACAACTTCCAAATGAACAGCGTGAGTGACGGCGCAGGTAAATAATGCGATGTAAGCCTTACAATTGTCCTTTGTATATAAAGGTCCTGCAAAGTCTATTGCAGTGACTTCAAAAGGTTGGGCTTCCTGAGTTCTGGTTGCAGGAAGTGGAGCTACTACCTGCCGTCCTTGTTTAGCCTTGAATCGTCTGCATCGTAGACACTTGTTTAAACAGGACTTTACAGCTTGCCTGCCGCGAATTATCCAAAATTGTTCTCTGAGCTGTGTGAGTGTGTCAGAAACACCAGAATGAAGCACGTTCTTATGCTCTCTCATTATCAAAAGCTCAGTAAATTTAGTCTCGTTCGGAAGAATTCTTGGATGTTTGGATTGAACATCTAAATCAGAACTCTGCAGTCTTCCCTTTAAAGCTATTAACCCATCAGTGGTCAAAATTGGATCTAAACCATATAGCTTAGAGTCAGAATCAATTGCGGTTTTCGTTTTTAATTGGTTATACTCTTCATCAAAGTCCCTTCGTTGCACGATTCGAAGCCAATAGTTCTCTGCTATAGAGAGTTCGTGCGCTGTTAAAGCACCCGTAGATTTTATACATTTTGGTTTAGAATTGTTCACAAACCTCATGATATATGCACTTATTCTTATGACCTTTCGTAGGTCACTATACTTGTGAAGGTCCAATAGTGGTTCAACAGTTTCAAAGTTTACATGAAACACAACGACCTTTCGCTTTTCTTCCTCAGCACCTTCAATATCTGAACTGACCTTCGTCGCTGTTACCTCACTTGAAATATTTAACTCTGCAAGCCAAGGTGGTCCCGAAATCCAAGCCTTATCATTGATTAGAGCTTGTGCTCTTATTTCTCTAGTGAGATTATCGGCTGGATTGAATTTTCCATTGCAGAATTGCCAACTCCACGGATCAGTCCTTTCCTTTATCTCTACCACGCGATTTCGCACAAACTGCTTCCAGTCATCTGCAATGCCCTTTATCCAATGAATACAAATCTGGGAGTCAGTCCAGTGAAATATATTCCTTGGTTCTACCATAGGAAAGGTAGACTGTAAATATGACCCCAGTCTTGCTGATAGTAGGGTTCCCATTAACTCAAGTCTTGGTAGTGTCATCTTCTTCAGTGGGGCTAAACGAGACTTCGATATTATGAAACACGTTACGTATCTATTTAACCTTCTCATTCTAAGGTTTTCTTTAAGGATTTTCTTTATTTTCTTTAAGGATTAATTCGTCTTATCTTCTATCTTTTGGACCACGACTGCATCATTATTATAGCGCTAAATTAACGTAAAAAGGCAAACATATTATATACAGGGTGGTCCTAAAATATATGTCAAAAATGTAAAGGTAGGTAGAGGGGACCTAATTAAGCATATTTCGTATAGGAATGTGTGTACGGTAATGACACATTAAAGCACTAGCTTGTAAAGCAGTATGAATCAAAGGAAACTAAAAAGACAAGTAAAGACAAAATAAAAGAAAAATTTATTAATAGTTTACAAGAGGTGCTCGAAAGTGTGGCCACCAACAGCGATACAAGATTCACAGCGACGGTGCATGGATCGGCGTACATCAGAAAAGACGTCGGGCATGTCGAGCACATGTCCAGCAGCAACAGACAAGCGGGCAACAAGATCTTCTGCAGATGTGACGGGACTCTCGTACACCAGGCTTTTAATATGTCCCCAAAAGAAAAAATCCAAGCAGGTTAAATCAGGAGAACGCGGTGGCCAGGGAACTGGACCGCCCCGTCCTATCCAATGTTGGCCGTAGACAGCGTCCAGGCGATTCCCGACGTTTCGACTGAAGTGAGCTGGGGCTCCATCGTGCTGGAACCACATTCGTCTGCGAACAGCTAGAGGAATATCTACCAGAAGTTCAGGTAAAACCTCCTGTAGGAAAATGTTGTATGTATGGCCAGTTAAACGACTAGGTAGAATGTACGGTCCTACTAAGTTATTGTGCACAATGCCTGCCCAAACATTAATGGAAAACTTATCTTAGTACGCGTGTGCTATTGTGCCATGTGGGTTACCATGAGCCCACAGGTGAGAATTATGGCTGTTAAACATACCCGACCGCGTAAAGGTAGACTCTTCAGTAAATAAAACATCTGCTGGGAAGGTTGGATTGGCTGCAGTCTGATGTAGGTACCAACGAGCAAAGTTGAGACGTGGAAGATAATCGGCAGGGGTCATTGCTTGCACTCTCTGTAAATGATACGGATGCATTCCGTCTTCATGTAAAGTCCTCAAAACACTTTGATGGCTCACACCCAACACACGTCCTACAGATCTCGAGCTTGTCGAAGGATTATCCTCTACTGTGGTTAGTATTCTGGTTTCCACTGCAGGAGTTCTGCGATATCTTCCAATGCCAGCTCTACGCCTAGAAGCATAAAACGATCCACTTGTGCGTAACTCCCGATGAAGACGCTCGAATGTTCGACGATCCGGCTGATTCCTATCCGGGAATCGCCCCCTGTGCATCCTCTGAGCAGCTAATCCGTTTCCTTGTGCAGCGCCATACATGAAATGCATGTCGGCCAGCTCCACATTGGTGAAACGATGCATGCTGTTTGAGATCCGTGCGGGAAATGATGAATCATAGGACCATAGGACAACTAAATTAACTGAGTTGCCTAGGCCAACGACTTCGAATTCAGATTTTTCTTAGTCGTAACATCGAAGAGCTGGAAAAAGGAGTAGTTAAAAGTTCAGGAGTAGGTAAAAGTTCGTTTTTGACATCAAAGTTCATGAAATTGCTTCACAAAAAGTGAAGCAGAGAGATTTCTGGTCAGTAGATTGGAGGGTGAAAAATGGGCAGTTTTGATTGGTTGTCTTCTGGATCTTCGAGATGATTTGCTGATGGGGGTGGAGTCAATGGCTGTTTGTAAGCTGGATTTCAATTGGCAAGTGTAGAGAGAATAGAGTAAAGTGATTGGATAGAGAGATAAGGTTTGGAATCCGTGAGTTCTATTACTACAAAATGAGCAAAGTCAAAAGGATTTGCTCTGAGACAAGAATCATTAAGTTAAAAGAAAGTTTAGGGATAGAAAATAGATTTTTATTTTATTTTATAAAATTTTTAGATGTTTTTTTTTTTGCCTTGGCAAGCCAAGTATTGTTTTTATATTTTTATATTTTTATTTAAATGACGAGGACAAACAAAAAATTAAGACGGAAGACTCAGGATGGCTCGAGGCATTTTCCTGTTAGTGGGGTCAGCGTGATCATAGTTTGCAAGATTAGATAAGAGTTCACTGTCAATTGAATTGTGAAAGTTTATAGCTTGATTTTTGAGATAATTTCGAATAGTAGGGAAATGATGAATCCAGCTAGGGAAGCGCTTTTATACGTCGCAGTCATCAGCGCTCCCTACCTGCTCAAGGTGCCATTACCGCACACACAATCCTATACGAAATATGCTTATTTAGGTCCCCTCTACCTACCTTTACATTTTTGACATATATTTTAGGACCACCCTGTATATATATATATATATATATATATATATATATATATATATATATATATACCTCGACCAATACTTTTCCAAGGAAGTTTGAACAGTTTGTGTCTTCTTTTCCTTGTATATTATCTGATAGCAAGCCAGGTTTTCCTGAATACGACGATTTACACTTATAAATCTTTCTTCATTTGGACCCATTGCTTCTAATCGTTATAGTCCTTTATTAATATAATGAAATGCTGAAGGCCATTTCTGAAGCCAATGAAAGTTTATTTGATTTATCTTGGGGATATCGAAACTATTGCCTCAAACATTTTTATTATTGCGTCATAAATTTTTGCAGTATTGCAGAATATTGCATCATATTTTTTAATAATTATGTAATACATATAGGTATGTACTGTACATTCGAGGGACAGTATTTTTGAGAATTTTTTTTAATGTAAAAATTTCGGCCATGAATGTGAATGGTCGTAAGTCGAGGAATACCCATATATATATATATATATATATATATATATATATATATATACCGGCCCGGCACCGTGGATGATGACCGGAACCGGCATGTCACAGCGGTTTAGTCGAGTCGAGTGGCCAAAAATGAACCGCTTTTACATCGGCAAATACTATTTTATTGGGTCACAATTTAACGGGACAAAAGAATCGGGTGCCAAAAAATCAATTTGAAAACTTCACTTTTCGAAAGATCTCAATTTATCCCCAATTATTCGCTCAATATGCTTTTGCCTTCAACATTGAGTCATTTATGCTATATAACGGTCCTAAAATTCACTGACTCAGAATAACTATTCTAAAAACGAGTCGTAATGAAAGAAAAATTCTTAACAGTGACAAATGTACAGGAATCTTTTTGAAACTACAATAATTCGTCGGTCAACTATAACATACGTATTTGCTGTACCTGATATCAAAGTATCAGGTGCAATAAAAATACCCAATTTAAAAAAAATTGGTTGTGAAATGTGTTTCTTTCTGGATATGACCGATCAGTATTTATTTTCCGTAGTAATACTTATTGCATCATGGCAAGATATGAAAAAAAAACAGTTATCAGACAGTGATTTAACTGGCTTTACTAGAAGAAAAATTAAAACTAAGATCCTGCTTCTACGCTATATACCAATAAGCAGTTGGACACCTGTGATAGAAGAGAAAAACAAAATTTATTCATATTATATAGTTGGTAGAGCCTCCACGAGAGGCTCTACCAACTATAAATGCAGCCTCAACCCTCCAGGGCATGCTTTCCACAAGTCTTTGTATGACGGCTAGTGGTATTTTCTTCCACTCGGCTTGGAGAAGACATGTAAGTTCCGTCACCAATTTTGGATGGTTGTTGCACCCCTTAATTCGGCGATCCAACTCGCCCGAGAGGTTCTCGATAGGGTTGAGGTCTGGGTTCTGGGCAGGCTACTTCATTCGGTTAACCCCATTGTCACCATATCATTCCATGGTGGACCTCGCAACAAGACAGCTGGCGTTGTCATCCTGGAAGTAACATGGGTCGAACCAGTTAAACTGCAACAACGTAGGAAGCACACTGTCATCCAAAATAATGCAGTAGGCGTCGGTGTTGAGCTTACCAGGAATTAGGACCAAGGGTCCCGGTCGCATATTAACTACCTATACTCGAGTCCAAGCAATGGGGAAATTTCAAGCCCGCTGATTCGTTGGTTTCTTACCGTCATCTATGCCATCACTTAGCGCAACTTACGAAGACTTGATATGGTGGCGCCATCTTTTCGTCTGAAACTGAATCGTTCCATTGCAATATACTATTTTGATTAAAACTTTTTAGAGCATATTTGAATCAATAGTGAAATAACTCGAATATGATATTCAAAGTCGAGTTCCAAAAGTAATTTTTTATTATGAGAAAAACACTTAATTATTTAAAAGAAAACTTCTAACACTGAACTTTTTATAATAAGCTAAAGGAAACTTTGAGGAAAAAAAACTTTAAAAAATTTTAAATATAATGGTAGCTTTGAAATTTTTATGAAATATGTAACATTTTTTTTGGGGGGGGATTTATTTTACTAGAACTTGCATTGAAAGATATAAATTGGTATATGTGTGTATTATTTTGCAAGAATACAATATTTTTACCACTGACTTATTTTTTTTTTATATAGACTTAAATTTGCCTTTTCAAGATATATTCAATTTTATTAATGGATTACTTAAAGAAATCTTTTTTTAGCCATTATATGTATTTACCGATCTGTTCCCCCTCAGTGCGACTCTCTCTCACACACATAGATGATGGTGTGAAAAAGAGACCATTGGAAAAATATATTGCATCATATGTTCAATGTTTCTGACGCTTTAAAATCAATGAATTATACAAACTTAAATTTATGAAAAATTCTACAAAAAATTGTCTTTGTGTAATATATTAAACTAAGTGGCAAAAACGGAATGTATTAAAGTCTCACTGCTTTGATTTTTAATTGGATTGGATTTTTTTTCAGAAGACACAATATTTTTTTCATGTGTGGCGATGCAAATAGAATAGAATAAAAAATTGCTACTTTTGTGTGTACGATTTTATATATACACTGCTGGCCACTGTAAATGCAACACCCTGAAGGAAACATGCAAATAACATGAAATTTACAACATGCATTAGCGGAGGTGAGATATGCAAATGATTAGAATTTCAGCGCAGACGCACATCACGCGCGCCTGTGGCGCCACTTCAAAGCGCTATTTAAGGCTTGGAGATTTCGACGATTTCAAGTTCGGCAATTGTGTTTTTCTTGTGGTTTTTTCAAAAAACGATCAATTATGCCTCGTCGAAAACAGCGATCATCTTTTGATCAAGTATCCGAGTTCGACAGAGGAAGGTTAGTGGCCTACCGAGATTGTGGATTATCTTTCAGGGAAATCGGTAGTCGTGTTGGACGAAACCAAACAACTGTAATGCGGATATGTGATCGTTGGATGCAGGAGGGTACGACGGACCGGCGTGTTCGATCGCATCCACCTCAGCGGACCACTTCACGTGATGACAGGCAAATTGTGCGCATGGCAGTAACGGATCGCTCAGTCACATCACGAACCATAGCACTGCACATGCAATCTGTAACGCATCATCCAGTGTCTGCACGTACCATTCGCCGACGTTTACAGCAGAGTGGTCTGTCCGCAAGACGTCCATTGCTTTGTCTACCCTTGACGCAGAATCACAGACGTCTCCGCCGCCAATGGTGCGATGACAGAAGGATGTGGACGGCAGAATGGAATGAAATTGTCTTTACTGACGAGTCACGCTTCTGTGTGCAACACCACGATGGTCGCATTCGAGTCTGGAGACACCGTGAAGAGAGGATGCTGAAGAGCTGCGTTATGCACCGCCACACTGGTCCTGCACCGGGTATTATGGTATGGGGCGGTATTGGATATCACTCTCGCACACCTCTAGTACGCATTGTCGGTACTTTAAACAGCCAGCGCTACATCTCCGAGGTGTTGGAGCCAGTTGTCCTTCCTTACCTTCAGGGCTTGCCCACAGCCATATTTCAACAGGATAATGCGCGACCACACGTGGCACGCATTGTCCAACGGTTCTTCGTCAATCGCCAGATTGAATTGCTTCCCTGGCCGCCTCGCTCTCCGGATCTTTCGCCGATAGAAAACATGTGGTCCATGGTTGCTCTACGATTGACCCAGATTCCATCCCCAGCTGCCACAGCAGATCAACTTTGGCATCGTGTGGAAGCTGCTTGGTCTGCTGTACCCCAAGAACTCATCCAAAGTCTCTTTGAATCAATGCCGAGGCGTGTGGCAGCGGTGATCTCCAACAATGGCGGCTACTCTGGCTACTGATTTTGGCAGGAACCACACTTCACAGAAGTCTATAAATTTAATCATTTGATACTTGGTCAACATGTTATCTACAAAATAAATTTTGTTGTGATATCTCTTGTCTTTCTTGGTGTTGCAATTTGGGTGGCCAGCAGTGTAAAAAATCCTTGGACAATTTGAGAGTAAGATACTGGGTGAATTTTAATTAAATTATATATATATATATAATATATATATATCTATATATCTATATATATATATATATATATATATATATATATAATAGCAGCACCATTTCTTCTTCTAATAGGTATGCTACTACCAGCAGTATGCAAAAAGCTTTCCCAGCTGCCAGAAGATCTAATATTTTTAAGCCGTTTGAGAAATTTATTCATTCCAATTAAAGTTTAATAAGATTCACGCTGTATCTTACTCTCAAATTGTCCAAGGATTTTTTATATATAAAATACCATACCAATACCCATACCAATTTATATCTTTCAATGCAAGTTCTAGTAAAATAAATCCTCCCCCCCAAAAAAATGTTGCATATTTCATAAAAGTTTCAAAGCTACCATTAAAATTACCATAAAATTAAAAAAAAATTTTTTTTCATCAAAGTTTCATTTAACTTGTTATAAAATGTTCAAAGTAAGAAGTTTTCTTTTAAATAATTAAGTGTATTTTTCATAATAAAAGTATACTTTTGGAACTCGACTTAGAATATCATATTCGAGATATTTCACGATTGATTCATATACGCTCTAAAAAGGTTTAATCAAAATAGTATATTGTAATGCAACGATTCAGCTTCAGAGGAAAAGATGGCGCCACCATATCAAGTCTTTGAAAGTTGCGCTAAGTGATGTCATAGATGACGGGAAGAAACCAACGAATCAGAGGGCTTGAAATTTCCCCATTGCTTGAACTCGAGTATAGGTAGTTAATATGCGTCCCGGTCCATACTAGGAGAAACATCCCCAAACCATAATTCCACCTCTGCCGAACTTTACTGTGGGCACAATGCATTTTGCAAGGAGACGGTCTCCAGGCAGACGTCAGACTCAGATCCTGCCATCCGAACAGGAGAGGGTGAACCTTGATTCGTTGCTCCAGAGAACCCATTTCTACTGATCCGCGGTCTACTTCCGACGTGCTGTGTACAACATTAACCGAGCAGCGCTGTTGGACTCTATGATCAAAGGTTTATGGGCGGTAGCACGACCATGAAAATTAAGCAGATGCGCTTCCTTACGGATGGTAGTCATCGAAATAACACTCCCAGATACCTGTTGAAATTCCTAGAGTATGTGGGCCATCGGTTGGGTGCGGTTCTTTCGAATTTATCTGGACAGCTCCCGTCGGTCTCTATTTCCCATTTTCGTGAGTCTGCCGACTTTGGGGCACATTCCGACAATCCCCGCTAACCTTCCATTTTTAAATCACATAAGCTACTGTTGATTTTGGGTAATTCAGGTCGCTAGATATGTCCCTCAAGGATCGGCCATTCCTGTGATACCCGACGATTACACCTTTCTCGAAATCAGATAACTCTGCACTTCCTGGAATCTTGCATACGACTAATACCATTGTTGTTTCATGCACAATATTTAATGGCGGAGGGCGTGACGTATATCAGGACCGCAGATATCGTCATTTGCATGGGTGTCCAAATGCTTATTGGTAGATAGTGTATTACAAATCACATGCGTGAGTAATGTGATTTAAACTTCCTTAAGGCTAGGAAGAGTATTAAATTGATATGCATGTGTATATTTAATAGAAAAATTGAGCGGCGCCTACTTAACGTAGCGATATTCGCCTTGTTTACTTTTATCTTGTCACTTCCTAACATGCGATTGAGGTGTCAGCCTTTTAAACATCGCGGCGGTATTCAGCTTGTCGGCTGTTGCAAATATAACGTAATAGTTTTTTTTTCTCTTGCGTATTTGCCATATGAAACTACTCTTTTTTTAGCGGACCAGGTTTGGCCGATTTAACTCTATACCGTGTCTGTTATGCAAATCTTTAAATGGTATATATAAAGGACAGTTTGTTAATGTCTCAGTCAGTTCTTGCTTGTAACTTTTAATTGTTTGTCCTGTTCTTTGTTCGCGCAGTATTTTACCTTTACTCGTACTATAGAAGCCTTTTGTTTTCCACACTTCCTACTTTCGTTTTTTACTGATCACTGAAGTTTTCTGCATTCGTACATCATCCTACAGTGGAGGGCTATGGTTACCACTACTTCTCCTGAAGCTCAGTCAGTCAGCCTGTGGCATCTGTTAATCTCCAACTCTCGGTTAGAGGTGTGTAGATAGTATCTTTTCGTGAGCCATGTATATTTCTTTCGTTATGAGCAGTTGGATCGATATTATGTCTTATATCTAGTTTGTTATTCATCTGTACATATGATCATCGCATCTATAAATAAATGATTTGTTCATCTACGAATTGTTTCATACAAATTCAAAAGTCCCTATTCCACTGAGCGCCTTGCACAGCAATATTTTATAATCTAATATTTGTTTTATATCGGAGCAGGGTATGTATGTTTAACCTGATTGAAATAATGAGTTTATCTCATGCCGGTAAAGTTTGCGATAACGCATTTTAGAGTGCCTTTTATATTGTTTATGGTTTTTTGAAGAGTAGCCTGAACTTTGAGAGCGTTCACTGGAATGTTTTAGAATTGTGTACAGTGATTTTAAAAATTTTCTTGAATTCTATTACCCCCCCCCCCCCCCCTCCCACTTCACATTGATGGATTTTACTTTTTCTTATCGATATTCATTATTTAAACTGGTGTTCTGTTTGTTGAGAACACAAATATCTAATCGTATATATCTTCGAAATCGGTGTTTTCTGATCTTTATCGAGTGGTACCCCCTGTGTATAATAGCCACGTGATCTCCCATACTCACCCGCCTCCACATTTGCATAAAAGGGCCATTTTTAACAGGATAAAGATGACGAATTAGTAAGAAAAGTTTCCGAATATAATTCTAGTCTAATATTTGTATTTGGATGTTTCGCAATCAGCTTTGGTAGCCAAGCGTAATGTTACACCTCTAACTCCTTTCATCCTCACCATTCAGTCTGTTTCTCACCTTTGTTTTGATTAGGTTTAGCTTGGCTTGGAGCGCTACTGTCAATTTTTGCTACGCGAGGAACCTACTGCTTAAAGCCGATTCCAAACGTCCATTCGAAACCCACAGAATGCCAGCGGCCATCGTCCGGCTATGTTTTGATTCGAAGAAGCACTGGAAATCCTCAATAGCCAAATTATGTAGCTGGAAAGGGAAGGAGTTTAGCAAAAAATATTAGTACGACCATAGCAAATATTTGAAGAATATAAAATGTTTCAAATGTATGCACTCGGGATGCTTTTAATTTTGTTGAATGAAATACCACGGTGGATCATATAGCACTTCCTTTCATTTATCAGTAATCAGTTCCAACCGTTCGTAGAATATGGTACAGTAAAATAGCCGTATGGAAATAAATATACACTGAGTAAACCTTCATAAATAAGTTTCCCATAAAAGGTACTAAAAAACAATAAAAACATTATCGCCCGCGACAAAAAAAATGGAAAAAAACAGCAAAATTAAGACAAAACAAAAAAAACTTTGCAAGTTCCTTGAGGATCACAACCCACAGGTTGGAAACCCTGGTTCAATGGAATGTCAATAAGTTAAGAAGAAAAATTTCCGACAATAGAAACTTTGTACTTGATTGGGGAAACATGAAGGACTGGGGCGATTGACTTTAACAAAACGTTGTAATGTAATGTAATGTAACACGTGCATTCTGTAGTCAGTGCCTGAAAGCGAGCGAGAGTGTTGTTTTGACAAGTGAGTGCAGGTTACACTGAACTGTGAACTGAAGTGGAGCATCTTTTGAGCCGAGTATTCGCGAAGAGGCGTGCGTACATTTGTAATGGAATGCTTCAGTTACAACGTTACCAGTCGCCGCTATTGAGTGAAATTACGGATAACTAATTCTCCGCCGAGGCCAATTTTCCAGCCTCTCCGACTCGAGAACTACTCTACAGATTATTCAATCTAATAAAGATCCTAAGTCATCTCATTTATATAAGATGGTTTATACCAACAATAAAAAAAGCGTATTTTTCAGTCGTTCCTTGGGATCCCGGATAACTATGAGGCCTCTATCTAACTAAAAGAGGGGCATACCTGTAAACTGAATTAAATGACTGGAAATGAAATTTTTGAAAGACTAATTTTCAAGACCTGTTTAAGAATAAATGCCATAGGCTATGGTGAATCCGAATTTCTGAAACAAATGATTGGCTACGACGGAGGGATGAGATTGAGACTGAATTGCATAAAAATTGTTTCTGATCCACTTTCAACTCCACGAAGATAAGGATTTAGCTGATAATCTTCCCCACTGTGGGAGTAATTCTAGAGAACAAAAATAATGGATTAATTCTATCTCCTTTGCATTTCTTGTCTTTTCTAACATGTCACTGGAAGTCAAAGAAGTATCAAGTAAAATAGTTAAATGAATAAAGTGAAAAAAAATGTTTTCTACACTTCCCAGGTGGAACGTAAGATCACACTGGGAAAAATTATGAAATATTTGTCGTTTTCATAGAAATATGTGAGTCTATTATCAAGTATTTCAGATTTACAGAAGAAGGTTTAGCTACCAGTAAATTTTCATAATTTTCTTTTAGTTTTCTTCCTTCAGAAAAAAATCCAGTAATTTTATGCTTTAAAAGTCTTTTGAAATCCAATTACAGCAGCAGACTTCTCGAAACGTAAGTTTAGAGTACATAGTACAAAGTCTTCGCAATTAAACACGTGACAAATATCGGTGGATATCTAAATGGTTAATACACAGGTATGAAAATTATTAGAATAATTGTGATTTTTCAGTTTTTTTTATTCATTTTGTATATACTTGCAATATTTCAAGAAAGGTAATTTGTTTTGTTGAACCAATCAATTTTCACTCCTTTAGAGCAGTTTAGGGGATATAATTTTGTTAAATGTTGCCATTTTTCAAAAAGAAAAATATTTGATCCAAAGTATTCAAATTGTTTGCATTGCATAAAGAATTTGTTTGATTAACAAACTAATTTAAAACAAAATTTTAAAATCGTCTGCTTGCTGTGCTAGCATTTTCTTTCTTTTCTTGAGTTGGCATCGGTATTATTTTATTGTTAAAGCAATTCTTTTCGCTGCTTTGATTAGTTTATAATTGGTAGCTTTCTTTTCGTTTGTCAAAGGATAATTGCGTGATTATGGGTAAAGCCAGTGATATTTATCCTTAAAAACTAGCTGTGGTAAAGTGTCTCATCCAAGAAAATCACTATACACAACACAAAATCGCTAAAAAAGCAAAACTTTCTCTAGCATCTGTGTGTAGAATAAAAAGATCGTTGGACTCCAAATGTGAATATGGAAATTCTAGAGTAGGGAAATGCGAAAGGAAAAGTAAATTTACTGCAAGAACTGAAAGGAAATTAATTGAAATTGCTAAATATAACAGAAGAGCAACTAGTCCTGAACTAAAAATCTCTCTGCAAGCGTATGGAGTAAATGTATGTGATTCTTCTATCCGTAGAAAGCTGATCTCAGCTGGACTCAGTGCCTCGAAAAAATGCTAAAATCACATCTGCTATGGCAAAGAAGAGACTTGCTTGGGCAAAAGTTGTGCAAGAACAATTCGGAAATGACTAGAGCAAGGTGAGAAATATTAATTTTCCTTTAATTAATCAGTTGAATTCAAGTTGTTAATTTCTTTTCCTCAAATAATGTCTTTTGCATACTGACTAAAGATACAGAACTGTTTATAAATTTGATTAAAAATTTCTTTATAAGAATATTTCTTTACAAATTACATACCTTAAAGTATTTTTTATCTCTTAGGTATGTTTTTCAGATGAATCAACGTTTACGATATCAGAAGAAAGCAGTCAGTATGTCAGGAGAAGTACCAGTGAAGAATTTTCCCAACTTGCATAGCACAAACGGTTAAAGATCCTACTAAAGTAATGGTTTGGAGCGTAATGTCTGCTCAGGGTACTGGAAGGCATAATGAACTAGTATCAGTATAAAAAGGTGCTTGAACAAAGACTAATTCCACAATTAAAAGACTGGTTTCCAAATAGAGACTTCATATTCATGCATGATGGAGCTCCGTGCCATAAAGCAAAATCTGTGACCAAATTTTTCGATGAAGAAAATATAAAAACTCTTCCATGGCCTGGAAACAATCCAGATATGGACTCAATAGAGAATCTTTGGGCCATTGTAAAGAAAAATTAAAGAAATGCAACATCACAAACAAGAATGGTCAGATAGACTCATCAAAATTTGGCACCATGACAATTAAATACACTCTAATTGCCAAAAACTCATACAAAGTATGCCAAGACGTATCGAATCTTTAATAAAAAATAAGGGGATGCACACTAAATATTGAATGTATCAATATTTTTTTAAATAATGTATTATTTATTTAATATAACAAGATTTTATTGTAAATTTCACAATTATTCTAATAAATTTCACACCTCTGTAGATCTAAGCCATTTGACACGAGAAAGAACTACAATAAGTCTATATTTGAACATATTCGAATCTATTTTATCAGATTTGATAGTGATGAAATTTCTTAGCAATTAAAACCTTTTTTAATTATTTTATTGCTTTCAATTTTTTTCCTTCATTTCTTTAGATGTGAAGCAAGAGAAGCATTTTAAATTCACCCACGCAGAGCTGAAATTCCAACAAAACGGCATATAAATTTTAACCTTTTTCAAAGCGTGAGCAACGAGAAGTTGTTTTGTTTATAGTATTATAACGTCCATTTTTTTAGAGTCGCATTTTTAGTTTTTTAGTTTTTTTTCGGAAATTGGAATTTTTATAGCTCACTTCAAACAGAAGATTAAAATACAGCTATCATGGCACGAATAAAATGTGTGATTAAAGATCCCTTGTGCAGCGTAATTAGACTTATAAAACTTTTAAAACAAAATTTAGTTTTATCCGGGAATTATATATATAAAGAGGGAATAAAATTGAGACATTTTATTTAATTATTTTGTAGCATTTGCGAAATTTAATTCTTCAATGTACGACAAGATATAAATGGTTTAATTTAGGGTCAATAAATATAATGTGAAAAAGTTTTGCAATCAGCGTAACTTTGTTCTGGAGAAAACTGATCATGAACATTGTTGCGAAACTAAAGCTTTCAAATTATATGGTATAATGATATTGAATTACTTTGAAGCATGAATTAATTTAAAATTTTCATACTCTCCTTTTGATGAATCCATACTACTGATGATAATATCAAATCAATTCCCCAACTTCTATTGAAGAAGCCACAATAAACGTTTTTACGGGGCATTGTAACCTTTCGAAAAGAACTTCCAGAAACTATTTTTAGAACTTTGTCCTTGCGTGTGAAGCAAATCAAACCAAACCCTATTCTTTCAAATAAGGATTGGCATTTTATTGATCGTAACTATTATTCTTATTCATATAAATATATATTTGAAATCCTTAATAATTTTCACTAAAGGGTCATTTAATCTACATTACATTCATGTAATATTTGTAGTGTCTGGGAAATTACAAAACTGGGAAGTATATAATAATTATAGGGAGATTTTCTAAGTGGCAAAGGACAACACATGCTATTAGAAGAAGAGTGAATGAAAGCTGTAGAAAGGTGCGGGACATTTTCCTCAATTCGTTTGCAAGATGAGAAAATACTCGTACATATTACGATTCCTGACTAGACTAGATTATATTCAAAATTCGAGCTAGAATGGAATTTGAAAAATCGGGTTAAAATAGAGGTATTAGTATTTAAATCTCTTGGTAAGAAAGGTTAATCTGCCATTCTGAGTACACCCAGTTAATAATTATTTTCTATCTTTTTAAACGTTGTTATTGTTTCTGATGCCCCTTGACCAATATTATATATCAGTTGAAGTCCCTAAGGCTGTTGGGCAGAGTGATGCGGCTCTGGTTTCAAAGAGCAACACAAGGGTCGGAGTCCGACTTGGCTAAAGGACCGGTCCCGTAATTGTGAACAGAGTCAAGTGGCGAGACCGGAACACTTGACCCCGCACTTCCAGAGGTAAATTTGAGAACTTAGAGGACATTGCAACCACGACAGATTTTCCGTGCACCAGCCACCATTAGTGTACACGGCGGTGGATTTGTCAGCGGCGAGCATCGAACCAGTGACGTATCTTTTTAAACGATGGCCTTCATTGGAAAAGGGTATTAAGATTTTTTTAAAAAGAATTCATTCACAGAGCTGGAAACAATACCTTAGATTCTAAATAAAACTAAGTGAATTATTTAGAATCTAAGAGGTGATGAGTTCATAGGGGTACAGGCAGTTTGATTGCTATAATTAAAGTTTCTACGGATGTAAAGAAATTGTTTAGAAGCTTGAAGAAACAGAATATTTAATTCTGTCGAATAAAATACGAACCAATTAAGAAGTAGATTTATCAAAAAGAGTTTGTTAATTTTCACCCGCAACTGTAAAAAAGGTTAAAGAGGACCGGTCTAATACGTATATGTATAATACATCTTCAGACCCCAAAGCATTAGGCTTGAACAGATCCCAAATGCTCTTAAATTTGAAAAATTCCGTTTAACTGTTTTCTAATATTTATGGTTTAATCTAAAAAGGAATTTCACAGTTACACAGTTAGGACTTTGTTTCTGAGGATAAGTTGTTTCAGCTAGAAACATTGATTGCACATTGACAACAATATTTGATTAACATGTTCCGAAGTTTCCCCACAATGAATTTTCCCAAGGAAAAAAAGTGGATAAGTAGTATAACTATAGATTTAGTGTCGGGCAATAAATTCTAGTTTGAAAACAGAAGAAACCAATAAATAATCATGTATATTGTGTTTTGAGGCCGTGTAAAAGCTCATTTATTGATCAGAAAACATAGCACATATGCAGGGTGTCCAGAATTAAACGTCCCTACTTTAAAGTTGTCTACAGTCGAAACTATTGTTCAGAAAGTTATGAAATTTTGTGTAGGACATATTGAAGGGATGGGAATTTCTTTGAGCGAATAAAAAAAGAGTTCAAAATTTCACCACCAGAGGGCGTTTTTTGATGAATTACACATTTACGACTGGTTCTTTACTTAAGATTTCACCATCTTTTTATCCATAGGTCACCCTAACACAATAACTCATATTCATTAAATTTTACCATCTTTAAAGTGATTGCAAAGTCGATCGGAAACTTGTTCGATAACTAATTTTCAGACAAAAGATTTGAAGGAACGTAAAAGAAAAAATATGCAAATTAATTTTTGTCGGCGTAGAGTAGAAGCTGTTATAAAACTTAGAAACTTTCATGGAGATTTTGGTTTCAGCGTGCTTGCTATTGCTAATCAGAATGTCATCGTTACGATTACCAGATCGAGCTTTGTTAGTAAAATTGTTTTCCCCAGACCCATGCGACTTTTGGCTTTTGGGGAACATCTAGTCAGTCTTGATAAACCAAAAACTATACCAGCATTTCACGACCTGTTCTCAGCAATTTCCCTGGACACAGTGCGGTCAACTGTAGAACATGCTATCTTACGATTTCAAATGGTAACTAAAAATGATGGCCGTCATCTTGAACATGTATTGTTGTAATCATTTTTTTTAACTTTAGTAAATGTTGGCTAAATGTGTAATTCATCAAAAAACGCCCTGTGGTGGTGAAATTTTGAACTATTTTTTTTTATTCGCTGAAACAAATTCCCATCCCTTCAATACGTCCTACACAAAATTTCATAACTTTCTGAACAATAGTTTCGACTGTAGACAACTTTAAAGTAGGGACGTTTAATTCTGGACACCCTGTATATTTCCAACAACAGCAACAAAAGAACATAATCTCGCTGAAGAGGAAAATGTTAGATTTTTATTTGTTTGGATATTATAAGAGATGAGATCACATTTTAAAAACTCTTTTCGCGAATTAAATTATATTGGTTTCTAGCAAACCTTATGATGACTCAACTCTTCTATAAATGAACTTGTAACTGCATAAAATGTAAATAATTAATTTAAATTTAACTCTCAAATATTTTTATAATTTTTAAACGTTACTTATGTAATTACTGTTAAAAATAATTGTGTGCAACAGCAATGTACATAGTTTCTTTTTAGAATGCAGTTCAATTAAAAAAAATAAAATGGTTTGGTGTTGAATATATATGTTATTAGTTTTCTTTAGTAAAACACCGTTAAATTAGTAAGTTCTGCTTACGTTGTCTCAACTAGGAGGCAACAACTGGTGACCCGAGAGTTCAATTTGTTTATTAATATAACTACGCAAAGCGGACCAGGAATAACTAATTTAATGGATGCCGAAGCGAATAAAGTAAGCATTAAGATTCCACCATTTTGGCGAGAAAAACCGGACATTTGGTTTTACCAAGTGGAAGCCCAGTTTCAAATAAATAAAATCACCACGGAAGAAACTAAACCCAACTTGAACTGAAGTATGTTGAAAATCTATGGGACATTATTAAAGACACTAAGCCCGAAAAATATTCTATGGCGAAAGAAGGACTTTTGAATACTTTCAAAGAAAGTGAAAACAAGCGAATTCAGCGTTTGGTTACTGGATTAGAACTCGGAGATTATAAGCTAAGTCAACTTTTGTAGAAAATGAAAAGTCTAGCAACAGGCGATTTTCCTGAAAAGTGCTAAAATCTTTATGGCTGGATAAAATGCCTGATTGCATAAAAAATATTCTTCTCGTATGTGAAGAAAATTTAGATAAATTGGCCACAATGGCGGAAAAAATTCATGAGATGAAATCTGAAAAAGAAATTTATGCTGTTTCACCAAAAATTAACTCTAATGATGCTTTAATTGCAAGAATAGCTGCTTTGGAACAAAAAATTGATTCATTGCAAATAAATGACCGTTCTAGATCAAAATTTAGATATCATCACCGAAATATACCTCGAAGTCGTAGCCGTTCAAATAAGCGATTTAATCCGAAAGGTAAATATTGTTTTTTTTCATTTTAAATTTGGCGATCGATGTCGACCTAAGAAATGTTATTCGCCGTGTGCTTGGCGAGAGAGGTCGGAAAACTCCATGACGCAACAGGATTAGCGGCTACCGCTGTTGCTGATATTAATGAAAGCCGCAAGTTTCGTTTATTTGTGAAGGACAGAAACACATGACTGCGGTTCTTGGTAGATTCAGGTGCTGACGTCAGCCTCATTCCTGCGACTCATCACAATACAACAGTAGATGATTTTAAATTATACGCAGCGAATGGAACGGAAATTCCTACTTATGGAATTAAAATTTTAACTTTAAATTTAGGACTTAGAAGAGAATTTCAATTTCCGTTTATATTAGCTAAAGTCGAAAAAGCGATTATAGGAGCTGATTTTTTAGATAAATTTAAACTTCTAGTTGACATTCATAATAAACAGTTAATTGATGGAATAACTAATCTGTCTGTTCGAAGTAATGTAATGGCTGTGTTTTTTGATAATGCTATTAGTACTCTAGATAAAAATTCTAAATATGCTAATTTGTTACAACAATACCCAAATTTAACTAAACCTAATTTATCAGTATCTACATTTAAGCATAATGTTGAGCATTTTATTACAACTAGAGGACAATCTTTTTATACCAAAGCTAGACAATTGGATTCCAAGCGTTTGCAAATAGCAAAACAGGAATTCCAGTATATGTTAGAAAATGATATTCGTCCCTCTAAATCACAATGGGCCAGTCCTCTTCACATGGTTCCTAAGAAAGATGGTTCTTTCCGACCATGTGGAGATTATCGGCGTTTGAATGCACAAACAATACCAGATCGTTACCCCATACCCCGATTAGAAGATTTCAACCACATTTTAAAAAATACTCGAATATTTTCTAAAATTGATTTGCATAAAGCATATTTCCAGATTCCTCTTAATGAAGATGATAAGCTAAAAACTGCTATTATAACCCCTTTCGGCCTATATGAATTTAACGTAATGAGTTTCGGTTTGCGTAACGCTCCTGCTACCTTTCAAAGATTCATAAATGAGGTATTTAGAGAACTAAATTTTGTTTTCCCATATTTGGATGATGTTTTAATTGCGTCAAAAACTGAAAAGGAACACGAAAAACACTTAACATTAGTTTTTGATAATAGCAAAAATATGGATTGAGACTCAATATTTCTAAATCTGTTTTTGGAGTTCATGAATTGGAATTTTTAGGTTTTCTAATTACAAGTGAGGGATCAAAACCTCTTCCTGAAAAGGTTAAAGCTATTCTTAATGTTAAATTGCCTGAAACTGTTCATCAATTACGAACCTTTCTCGGAATGGTTAATTTCTACCGTAGTTTTTTGAAAAACGCCGCTAGTACTCAAGCAATTTTACACGAATACTTAAAAGGTGCAAAGAAAAGAGATAATCGAAAAATAACTTGGAAAAATGAGGCCATTGAACAGTTTGAAAAATGTAAAAAAGATTTAGCAAATGTTGGTCTTCTGTCCCACCCCAACCCAGAATTACCTTTATCGTTGTGTACAGATGCTTCGGATTGGGCAGTAGGCTCAGTTTTACAACAATTTGAAAACGGTAGTTGGAAACCAATCGAATTTTATTCCAAGAAGCTTAACCTCACACAGCAAAATTACAGCACATATGATCGTGAACTTCTCGGAATTTATTTATCCATTAAACATTTCAAACATTTGTTAGAAGGAAGAAAATTTTCAGTGCATACAGACCACAAGCCCTTAATCTATGCATTTTTACAAAAGTCCGATAAAGAATCTCCAAGGAAAATTAGGCAACTTCAATATATTTCAGAATTTACAATGGATATTAAGCACATTACAGGAAAAAATAACGTAGTAGCAGATACATTGTCCAGAATTGAAGAAATCACCTTAATTAATTATGATCAAATTGCGGAAGAACAAGAGCAAGATGATGAATTTGAGACATTGCAAAAATCTACAAGTTTGAATTTTAAACAGTATCTCTTGCACCTGGAAAAAATTTATGGTGTGATACTTCGACACAACATATTAGACGTTATATACCTAAGACTTATCGTATGAAAATATTTCATCAGTTTCACGGATTATCCCATCCTGGAATTAGATCAACAATAAAATTAATTTCTCCAAAATTTATTTGGCCGAATATTAAGAAGGATGTCCAGAATTGGGCGAAATCTTGTATTCCATGTCAAAAATCAAAAATATCTCGTCATACGAAATCTATATTAGGAGAAAATCAAAAGTCATCAGAAAGATTTCGAGAAGTACATATTGATCTTGTTGGTCCATTACCACCATCAAATGGCAACACCTATTGTCTGATATGTATAGATAGATACACAAATTGGATGGAAGCTATTCCGCTAGAAAACATCTCGGCAGAAACTGTAGCGAAAGCATTCTACAACAAATGGATAGTAAGATTTGGAATAACCCTGCATTTAATTACTGATCGAGGATCTCAATTTTCATCCGAAATTTTTCAAACCCTGTCAAAAATCTGCGGCATTAAGCTTTCACATACTACAGCCTATCACCCGCAGTGCAATTGAAAGGTAGAAGGCTCCACAGATCAATAAAGACTGCTTTAAAGGCCCATAATAATATAAGTTGGAGTGAAACGTTACCAACAGTCCATTTAGGCCTACGAACGGCAATCCACGACGATACTGACTATACAATAGCAGAAATGGTATATGGAGAAAATATCAAACTTTCTGGAGAATTTTTTGAAGCGAAAATAAATCATACACCACCTGGAACTTTTATAAATAAATTGCAAACGTATATGGAATTAATCAGGCCAAAAGAAACTCAACAGAAAGGTATTCCCAAAATATTTGTACATAAAGATTTAGGATCAACCTCTCACGTTTTTCTTCGTATTGACAAAGTTTGGAAGCAACTCGCACCCGCATATGATTTATCCAAAGCCCTCTTGTGTGGTATAATATCTGATTTTGAATCCAAAATTCTGGCTATTGAATAAAGATAAAAATAGGCCATCAATGAAAATTTGGTAATTGATCCTTATAAGATGCTATACTACATCATTAAGGCTCCATTACTGATTAGGGGCATAAATATGTCCTGACAAACCCTTACAAGCACTTTTAGCTTTCGGTTACGCATCAAATTACGTCACCTGTCAGATCCACTTCTTTAGGGGGTGTCCGGATACTTTTGGCCAGATAGTGTATAAAATGTTCATAATATTGAGATACACGGTGATTATAATTAAAGTTCTACTTTGAAATGGTCATAAAAGGAAAACTACTGGACCAAATGTTATCAAACTTGGTAATAGTTTAAAGGAGGTCATGGAAATTTCTTTTCCTCCCCCCAAAACATCCAAAAACTCACCACCAGAGTGGAAATGGCGCTGTATGCAATATTGTTAAACAAAATAAGACACGAAGACATCGGTTTAAAATGCGTTTAATCGTTTCTGAAACGTGTTACAAAGCATGTTCAATATGGCGCCCACCTTTTTCAGAAAGCAAGTTAAATCGCATTACTGTATTCTCAAAAGTAGCTCTTAGCATATCAGGAGGAATGTTACGGACATGTAATCGCATCTTTGAATTCCGCGAAATTCTTTAGATTATCAAGATGAACATTGCTTTTGAGATAACCCCATAGCCAGAAGTCACAGGGTTTGAGGTCTGGTGACCGGGGTGGCCATTTTGTGGGGAAGTGTTGGCCTATAATCTGTTCATTCGTGAAATGTTGCTTAAGGAAAAGTGAGACACATGTACCAATGTGCGGTGGGCCTCGTCCTACGTAAAAATCGTGGTGTATAAAATGCCCCGTTGCTGGAGTTCAGGTATCACGAAACATCTTAACATTGACTCTACGCAAGCTGTAGTCACAGTGCATGTAACAAGTCCAGCTGTCGACTGCTCTGCAAAGAAAAATGGTCCAATTATGAAACTATCTGTCATACCACACCAAACGGTGACTTTAGGAGAATACAATGGAACTGGGTAGATAACATGAGGGGTTTGTTTGGCTAAAATTCTGCAGTTATGGCTGTTGACATCGCCATTTAGGTAAAAAGGGGCCTCATCTGTCCACAAAATGTTCCATCGCCAATGTTCGTCCATTTCCATCCGTGCAAATAATTCCAAAGCGAAAGATTCTCTTGCCGCAGGATTGTTATGTTTAAGTTCTTGAGCATGTTTGATTTTGTATGGGTAGAACTGCACCACTTTACGGACAGTTTTGTACACCGTACTTTATGGTACGTCCATTCGGCGTGCGACAGCACGCACGCTGCACGTACCGTGTGTGCCTTCCATTGTTGCTTCCTACACTGCTAATGCAACAACCTCGGTTTCCACAGAAGCAGGTTTTCTTCCTCTCCCAGGTGCAACAGATAACAAACCCATGGCTTCAAACTTTGCAATCATTTTCCTAAAACCCTGCGGTGTCATTGACTCTCGGCGTATTCCACTTACTGAACGATACTTTTGCAAAGCACGCCTTTCATTGTTATCGCATTCACAATAACATTTAACGAGAAAAGCACGGTCTTGCATGGTTAGAGACATTGTCGATTCATAACAATGAGAACTCTGACAAACAGGATCACTTTTATCTGGAAAATCAAATGACGTGTAAAGCGCATAAAACGCTTAAAACGATATCTTCATGTCTTAGGACCGAATTCAGGCTTCAAAATTCACAAATTAGCGATCTGTAAAAAACAATTTCTGGGATGCGCACACTTTAAATGGTAATTTTGTTTAGGTCAATGTATCTTAAGGGTATACAAAATGTTAAACCCGTGTAACAAAAGGTTAAGTTAGATTTCGACCCTTATTTTGTTTAACAATATTGCATACAGTGCCATTTCCCCCCTGGTGGTGAGTTTTGAATTATTTTTTTTTTTTTGGTGGGAAAGAAATTTCCATGACCTCCTTTAAACTATTACTAAGTTTGATAACATTTGGTCCAGTAGTTTTCCTTTTATGACCATTTCAAAGTGGAACTTTAATTATAACCACCCTGTATATTTATAATTTAAGGCCAAATAATTCAGATACAATCGCTTTATTTCAAAACTGTCCGGTTTATTTGATCTAAGGACAACTTGCGAATTGATTCCTATTATGTTTAAAAATCTAAAAAACAATGAGAGAGTCTATCATCGTGATATGCGGGATACCTTGTAATAGCTGCACATTTTATCGACTGCATCAATTCCGCCTTTGGTCGTATTGTAATCCAGTATAGTCGATGGTTTACCACGGTTGAATCACGACTAACAATGAAGGGAAAAGAATAGAACGGCTAGAAAATCATACCTGCATTAGATAGGATGTAGCTATAAATAGAAACTGCTTGGAACATTCAACCCTTACATGTAAAAACAAACCATTGAAGATTACGAAAACATTGCACTTTATACCCGGGCGCAACCGCTGAAGGGTTAACCAATATACAGCATAATATATGTATGTACGGGTGCGGTAGCCTGGTTTGCAAGAGCAGTGGGCCAGTGATCTGAACGTCCATGGTTCGATGCTCGTCGCTGCAAATCTACCGCCGTGTTCACTAATGGTGGCTGGGGCACGTAAAATAGGGCTTGGCTACAATGTCCTCCAAGTTCTGAAATTTACCTCTGGAGGTACGGTCAAGTGTTCCGGTCTCGTCAAAATTACGGGACCTGTCATTTAGCCAAATCGAACTCCGACCCTTGCGGTGCTATTAAAAACCGGAGCCGCACCTTCATCGCCCATAGCCTTCGGGATGTTACATGTCGGTCAAGGGGCATAACGAACAACAACAACAACATATATGTATGTGTCCAAGCGATACATAAATAATGCAGAGAGTATTGAAATTTGCTGCCGTATCAAAAATTATTCATAAAATTCTTCGGACAAGATCTTCGTTTATATTTAGCCCTTTGAGTTACAGATTTGATTTTTTTATATTTGCAATCTATTATTTTCTGTCATTATACTAGATCTTTTTATAAGTAGAAGCATCAAATTCGGATGCCAGAATGCCGGACCAACCGAGAATCCAGACTTTTGGGAAACTCACTTACTTTTTACATTTAGCATCCTGATGTGTGCCCAACGGCAACTGGTGACGCCAATTTGGGAAAAATGCTATCAAACTATGGCAACATTATACATTTTTGTCATATATTTACTATTTTTTAAATATGTTTTTCAAGCCTATAATGTTGGTAAAGAAAAGTAATCAATTTCATGCTGAGAAGAGACAAAAGGAACACAATGAATGAGAAACTTGAAATAATCAAAATACTATCCTTATCATTGTAGAAGTAAATATTTTAGATAAAACATACATCATTGTAAGTTCTAATTTTCAATTCAAAAATCAGAAATAAGTATCTAGCATTGAGAGGCACCTTCGATAAAATTGGTGGATAATTCCATCGGCCACAATTAAGAATTTCAGTAAAATGACAAAAGGAACACAATGAATGAGAAACTTGAAATAATCAAAATACTATCCATATCATGGTAGAAGTGGTTAGAATTACACTCAAACCTGTTTTTGTGCCGTGGATAGGGACCGCATAAAAGAAAACGCATAAAAGAAATCCCACAAAACTTCACGAGTAGCTATAAAAAATATTTTTCGCAACACATTTAAAAAGTATTTTTTTTATGCAGTGCATAGGGACAGCATAAAAAATGTCTCACGTAGATAATAACTCAAAACCTTACGAAATAACTAGGAATTAAATACTCAGCATTAAATACTTGATCCGGGCAATATCCACCATCTTCAATAACACTTTAGAATAATTTTTAGCGGCTGTTTCATCAGTGGATGCCCTTTATCTTCAGATTGTGAAGTGCGTGTCGTTGTAAAAACCCGACTAACCAGCCATTGCTTGCAGAAAATTTCGGGCTTCCAATGTGAGACGATGAACTAGACAGCTCTAAATCCTTCAGCTCATTGTAAAACCGTATAGCTTTCTCTTTATTCAATTCTCCGTCAATGGGGATTCGTTTTTCAGTTAATTCTTCAATCCACAATATGAGCGCCTTTTCCGTTTACTCTAACAAAATGTTTCTTCAGTACGATGCTCGTTTAGCGCTTTCGTTTGTGGCACAATTACTAGATTTATTTGTTTAACCTGCACGTGTTTGTATGACTATTATATTGGATTCACCTAATCCAAATTCTTTACCAAAAACTGTGGATCCGTTCACATTTGTGGAATAAATAATGGTTTTTACACAAAATACACGATGCAGGACTGTTGGAAAATGACTTAACGAATAAATTTCTAGATTTTACAATATTTTGATCATGTTTATACATATGTTTAGGTTTCTCTTTAAATTGCAGCAAATTATTGTTTCGCTGAATATTTTCTAAGATATGACTTCTATTTGTAAAAAACTAATAAATTTGTCCCAGTCCGGTAAATCTGTAGATTTTAAGGTCATTTCGTACTGTTTACGAGTTTCCCGATATAACTTCTGTAGAATGACATTAATGAGCATCAAAACCGAAAGTTGATTAGTTTCTAATTCCATGACTTTTTATTGCTTTTAAGTGTTTTAGAAGATTATCTATAAGCGTTCTGAGTTCCTTAGCGGATTCGTAATTTATCTTATTTAAAGCTAAAATTGCAGTAATATGTGTATCTACTATCAGCCTCTTGTTATTATATTTTTCATCTAATGCCTGAAACAATGACTCAAAAGTATCATCAACAGTTTGCAACTGTTTTGCTTCGCCCTTTAACGACGCTTGTAAGTAATGCAGTTTCTGTAAGTCAGTTAAATTACTGTTCGAAACAATTAGAGATTCAAATTGTGATTTGAACAGAGACCACTGTTCATACTTTCCAGAAAACTCAGGTAATGAAATTTCGGGTAATCTAACATTCATTTGTTTACTATCGGTACATGCATTAGCAATACTTGAACTACATCTTTTTGAAATATGCAAGAAGCCTACCTAAATTTCTTCTATTTCATCCTCGAGCTCCGAATACGCTTCTTCGTGCTCGTTGACCTCATTGTCTTTTAAAACCTTGTAATAATCCAAATTCAAATTTTCGAGTTTATTTTTTATTTTCTTCAAAGTGTCCAGTTTTCAGTCAATGGTGATTAAGTTCGATGTTGTTGCCTCATTTTTGAGAAAAGTAGCGAGTTTTGTTATTTGTCCTTTGAGGCTTCCTCGGGTGTGGTTTAACACTATAATTTCCGTAGACATTTTTGAGACGTAGAGCAAAACTAAATCCGTAGATCGCTGATAAGTCCTGCGGCTCAGACTGAACCACTAATGTATATGTGTGGTCTTGTAAACTAGTAGGAAACTGTCTATGAGAAACTTTCTATATTCGATGTGTAAGCGGACTGTATATTTAAATGAACATAGTAGAGTGTAACAATAACAATGAGGATTTTATTAAAACACATATTAGAACATAGTAGAAATTTTAGAATATGGGAGCAACCGAGTCTTGCAAGAGCTCAGGTCCCGACCAACTAGCTTACTCGGCAGACAGACGCTGACTACCAAAAAACAGCGCCTACACGGCGAGCGCCAAGCCAATGCTTGGCAACCCTAGCGCGGTTCAACGACCTTGCGGTCTAACAAGGCCCTCCATTCTATCATTTAAATTCCCTTTCCTAAATCCAATCCGCAGTAATCTCAATTTTTCGCTTAAAAACCCATAGCAACAGAACTTTCCATAAAATCGCATACGTTGCATTTTTACACGTGTATACGCCTGGAGAAAGGCGTGGGTTCACATCGCGAGCCCCAAATTTCGGCGACCCTTCAAAAATAACAGCCACATGTACGTCGCCTCTCCGTATAAGGTTGAAAGGTGATACACTTCGCTCCGAGCTGTCGTCTGCTATGGACGTACTTTTTTATCGCTCTAATAAAACGATTCGACCCGACTGCTTCGAAATTTAATTTAATTCCTTTCAGGCTGAGTCTAGCTCCAGCCATGTAAATATGAGCTAGTTTTCCTTTTCAGGTTGCATTTTAAGGAAGAATGTAATGGATATATTACATATATATATATAAGTAGGGCGCAAACAATTATTTTTAGAGGAATATTTATCTAAGAATGATACGCTCAAATGTGGGAAATAGTAGCCCTTTGAAAACACCCAATGCATTTTAATTCCACTTTTCCTTAAAAACATATATTTTTTTACCATTATAGGTGACATTAATTTGAACAGATGACGGTAAAATCATATTCTCCAGAAAATTGTTTGCCTGTAAAAGTTTTGTTTCAAAGACAAAGGTTTTCCAGTTCGGTGATTAAATGTAGGTACAAGGTCGCACGAGAAAAATGGATATTCGATCTTCAAAAATGTTTTTCAGTAACTTACGTCAATCAGTCATCTAAGAACTCAAATCTCTTTAGATAATCTTTGAATGGAGGATCTGTGTCAAAGTTTTCTGGTTTCGAAAAAAATTATTTATTGTTAGTTATTAATTTAGAGATTAAAATTTAATAAATTTAAATCAGAGGTTCTTTAAAGTTTTACACTTTTTAAACTTTGAAAAAGATTTACATAACAGATTGTAGTATTTCATTTTATTCTACGTATGTTTTGATAGTTAAGTTCTGTAAAATTTCCATTTTATTCATTAGAGAACATCAGCTTATTTTCATATAAAAATTTGTAAATAGTTATCTCAAACAATTCTTAATTGATTGAAATAATCTATGAAAATTTATTATATCTTTTAAAAGAAACAGCTGATTTTTTGAGTATCTATTTTCTGCTAAACTAATTCAATAGAAGTTATCCGTAATAAATCTCAGAGAACATGTTCATTGAGTTGTACTTAAAACACGCTTAACGAATAAGTTATAAAACACTAAGCTTAAACTATAAGCTTATTTTTTGTCGATATAAAATGAATTTTGATATTATACAGAATATTCTCTCTGTGTAAATCTAACCTGTCTAAATATTCAAGCATTATAGTACTTAAAAGGTTCATTGGTGCTCAGAGAACATTAGTATTCGTAGTTTCGTGGAGGAAAACGTTCTTACCTTTGTGCAATGGCAAATGAGGGACAAACTTTATATTCCTTCACGATATAACGTTTGATGATAGCATTTACATTTTAGTTTGTAGTCACACCACCTGACCGGAGGCTGTCTTAAAATCAATGTACTGAAATATTTGGCTAAATATGACAGCATCTGTTGACTTAAAGATAACTGTCACTTTTAAAGAGCACAACTGTCACTTTTAAAGAGCATAGGCAGGACATATTCGCTAAGAAATTCTTTAAGGAAAAAATAAAAAATTATATTAATCGAAAGAAGTAATAAATAGGAGATGGAAAATATAGTTGTCAATAAAGAATTTCATATGTGTTGGAGATCTTGTATGAGAGAGTTTCATCTAATATTGATCTTGATCTAATTTTTAAAAAAGTATTATCCATCGTCTAAAATGAAAAAAAATATTCTATGACCTTCGTCACTTAACTTAGAGAAATATATAAGCTTTGGAGATATATCTATTAGTCCATTTAAATTTTGTTAGGAATTCAGAGAAATGTCTTTCGATAGCATGAAGTAAGCTGGTCACTAACCTACCTATTACGCCTACTGCATATTGATGGCATTTGAATGAAATTTAATTGAATTAACTACGCCTGAGTATCTGAAGTCTATCTTATCTAGTCTGATAGTATTAAATTTAAAGCTGCAAGCTTCGATTATTGAAATCATTGCTAACGTATTAATTCAGCAAGTAATCTAATCTAGCACTTAAGCTGAGTGTTTCAGCTAATATGTGTGCATTAAATTAACATTAACGGTTTAAAAAGGATCGATAATTGAACCTTACAAACAAGTTTTAATGTAATGAACAAAATTAATACGTGTTTGATATTTTGCTTCATTATGTGAATAATAAATTTTTTATTCTAATAAAGTAGATTTATGCATACTTGATCCACACATAAAAAAATCTCGTTTTCAGGCAAATAAAGTCTCTCTCTGTCGTGATAGCTAGAAATCAATTGTAAATGGAAGAGCAATGAATTGTAAATGGCGGCACTTACAGCCTCAGATTCATCATTATCATCGATCGTACGTGCAACTGGTACTCAGTGACTAATCTATTCAGTGACCGCAAGGACCATTCATAGGCGGATCTGAGAAAGGGGGCTGAGCTTGCGCCGACTACCATTGACCTCTGTACACAGACAAGCCCGTTTGCAGTGTCGTCGGGCACATTCGACCTGGAATGTCACTGAATTGTCTTCAGTGATGAGTCTCGCTTCGAATTGAGCCCCTTTCACCAGCGAATACGTGTCTGGAGACGCCCCGGACATCAGTGGGGCACCAACCTGACTGTCTTCTGCCATACCAGTAGTGATGGTCTGGGGTGTGATTTCATTTCATAGCAGGACCCCTTTGGTTGTCATTTCAGCAGAGCGGTACGTCGACGATATTCTATGCCCCGTTGTATTGCCCTTCATATCACACCATCGTGGGCTTACATTTCAGCAAGATAATACCCGCCCGCACACGGCGAGAGTTTCTACTGCTTATCTTTGTGCATGCCCAACGCTACCTTGACCAGCAAGGTCGCCGGATCCCCATTGAGCACGTTTGGAGCATTATGGGCAGGGCCCTCCAACCAGCTCGGGATTTTGACGGTCTAACCCGCCAATTGGACAGAATTTGGCACGATATCCCGCAGGATGACATCCACCACCTCTATCAACAAATATCAAGCCGAATAACTGCTTGCATAGGGGAACTGAGACGTTCTATATCTTCAAAAATCTATTTTTCAATTTTCATTTCGAAAAATAAAGTATATTTTGCTGATTCCAAAAATATATAATATTTATGGGTTTGAAATGCCAAAAGCTCGTAAATAAAGTTCATAAAATCTAAACAAATAACACCGCTTCCTTTTTAAGGAGACACCGTTTAAAGGGATGCTGAAAAATTTTTTAATTCACTCTCATCGATCCATATTTTTCAATTTTAATATTTGATTTCAAGCATCGAACAACTCAACTTACTTTTGATTTACAAGCTTTGTGAACTTACACACTCTCTTTCCAGCAAGTATGTTTTGATTAGCGAGTTTTTTTATCTCTCGTATTGTGGTTAACATTTTACTGCTGGTTATTTTGCTGTTTATCTTTAATCTGCAATTTATTTTTCTTTTTACTTGTTGAATTAACTGTTAAAAATGCCTAGACGTAAACAATTTGGTAAAAGAAAATTTCAACCTTACCAGCATTCTCGTATATCACGAAATACAGACTGTGATGATAATGAATGTTTGGATGTTAGTGCATCAAAACGAAAACTTCAAAGCAGTAATTCATTTGATCATGATGCTGAAGAAAGTGCTAGTGTCTTTTCCCCTGATATAAACATTATAATAATCTTAAAAATGTTAAATACATCATTCAATGCAGTTGCATCATGTAAACATTGCAATAAATCAAACTGTTTTGACATTTTGGAAGAGACTAGAAGTCGTAAAGGACTTGTCACAAGTTTATTATGTGTATTCAAATATTGTGGAAATGATAGTTCAATGACCTCACATATTTCCCAGGCTGGGTATGAAGTAAATGTTCGCCTATTCTATGCCATGAGATGTATTGGGAAGAGATGTATTGGAAAAGGTAAATGTGAAGCTCGTACATTTTGAGCATTGATGAACTTGCCTCCCCCACCTGCAAAGTTTGAATGGTATAATGATTCCGTTTGCAACGCATTGTCATCTGTGTGTACAAAATCTATGTGAAAGGTATTGAATTTGCTGTAGCATGGAATGATAATGTTCGGCACTGGATGGCACCTGGCAAAAAAGGGGCCTTACATCTATAAATGGGGTTGTTACAGCGACATCACTGGATAATGTAAAAGTCATAGATTTTGAATGCTTTATTTGGAGAAGTTGAAAAGATGATTGTAGTGACTGCCAGAAAAATCCTGAGGGATGTATTGGAGGAATGGAAAGTGAAGGTGCAGTAAGAATTTTTCAACTAGAAATGTTTGCTATTCAAAATATCTCGGTGATGGCGACTCTAAAGGTTTCGTGAAAGTCTGAGAATCCAAAGCATATGGAGAAGATTTTGAAGCTAAAAAATTAGAGTCCATTGGCCACGTCGAATAAAGAATGGAAGCTAGATTAAGATCACTTAGAAATGAACTGAAATCGACTAAACTTTCAGATGGGAAAAAAATTTCTGGGCTTGCTAGACTTACAGATTGTGAAGTTCTTTTAATTTAGAAGTATTATAGTCTAGCAATAAGAAGAAATACTTCAAAATAAGTAGAGGAAATGTCGGAAGCAATTTGGGAAATCTATTTTGACAAACTCTCTACTTAACAAAAGATGCAGCATGGTTTGTGTCCTAGAGGAAACGACAGCTAGTGCGGTTATAGCAAAAGCTTAGAAACTGGGGAAAAATATGTGCATAAACGTTTGCTTTCATTACCAGTTTTGCTTGCAATAAAAAAGTATTCAGAGACCTGAGTGCTAAGGAGCTGCTATTAAAATGCATCCATGGATGTATTCAAAAAACCCTCATGAGAGCTTCAATAACTCTGTGTGGGAACGAATTCCAAAAAACACATTTGTTGTGTTAATTACTTTAAAAAAGGGAGTAATGGATGCAGTTTTATGTTTTAATGATGGAGTGTATAGTCGCAATAAATGTTAAAAACTTTAGGTGAAAATACGTGTGATTCTCTAAAATTCATTGATAAGTTGCGTGTCATTGAAGCGCAGATTATATTTCAAAAGGTAAGTAAGGAAGCTAGAACCTTAAAAAGGCAAAACAAAAGAAAATCTGAGGTTTTAGAACTGTCTCAGGAAGATGAAGGTGGCGCATGCCAGTTTTAAATATTTAAGATATATATTAGTTTCATGACAAATATAGTTTTTTGCTTTTTCCTTAAAATGTATTTTTTAGGAATTTAGGTTCGCTCATATTAAATTCTATTGATGATATATATATATATATATATATATATATATATATATATATATATATATATATATATAATTTTGTATAACAATACTTACAATAACTATGTTTGTATTAAGTCTCCTATGTACTAAGAAAAAAAATCGTATTTCCCTTTTCCTCTTCTTGCAGACTCTTGTGGTTTGAGGAGTCCAGTTGACAGTTCGAGAATTCCGCCCCCCTTAGAATTGACATGTTGAGGGATTGTAATGACTATCTCTCTATAGGGGGGTTAAGCGTTGCCCCCAAATTTTTTTATTTAAAATATATTTTTGTCAACTATTTACAGGTACATAAATGCTGATATTCAAATAAAATTGGTATTGTCAGATAGTCTGAACTTTTCAGCAAAGCGCTACAGGATTCCTTTTATAAATTTCGTCCACCGAAGGAATTTATGAGCGTTTAAAACACACTATACCAGATTTTTCCCCGAATAATTTAAAATTTAAAATATTAATTGCATTTTTTTAAAAAATGAAAAATGTACACAAATGTAAAATTTCTTTCTCTATGACGGAGTACAATTTTTAAAAAAAAATCTTTGAATCCAAGTTGGCAATCCGTGGACAAATTTTCTCCATAGGTCAACATTGAGGTGAGCGAATCCAATGGGGTTAGTACATAGCAGCCTTAAGCGTGTTTTAATTTATCTATAGGCAATAATATTTTCTTAAGAAGCTGTATTTTTTTTAAATTTATACGTTTTTCTAGGTTTCCAAAATATGTTGGATTCAAATTTTTTAAAAAATTTTTATTTCATACGTTACAAAACAAAAACAGCTTTATTTTCTTTCTTGGTATATTACACACACATTTATGACAGTTTTATGTGATTTTATGTAGAGTATTTTTTTCTGAGCGTACCGATGTGTGATTGTACATAAGCAGCCTGTTCGGTCAAAGCACATTTTCGATTTCCTCTATCAAACAAAATACTTGAAATTATTGATATTTTTTTACTCTAATGTAATAACAAAAGTGTATTTTTTCTATAAATACAATATTTTAAACCTGTAATAATTTTTACTTAGAATATTACTTAGAGTATTAAAGCTGAATTTTTCAGCATTTTTCGTTATCGAGAACGTTCCAGTTCCCATAAGGGCCAGAGGTAGACCAACGCGTTATTGACTTTTTCAATTTGTGAAGCTCTTTCTCTTGAATAAATCATCCAATTTTTCTCAAATTGTAATCATATGTTTTTCTGTACATGTACATCACATCTACCGATTTTCTTCCCATTCGGATAACTCCTTCTTGGTGCGTCATTTTTTTTTGTCTAAGAGTGTACATATATACATTACTAGATTTATATACCCGGCGTTGCACGGGTGTACCCTTAAGAAAGCTTACTTGTATGATATGCATATTTGTATTTTATGCCAATCTATACCCCTTTCCACTGGTCAGCATCCCATCAGCATATTATAATACCCCCCCCCCATGCTGATGTCGGCATTAAAATGTTTATTTCAATTTTGATATCCCACTGGATCCCGGCCCTTCGAAGAGTTTGAGGGCTTCCCAGTAAACCCTTGTGAAAATCGCCGGTTTCATAAACAAAGAGTTACCTGGCGTTGCCCAGGATAATAAAAATGAATGATGGATATGACGGAATGAATGAGATATGAATGAGACGAAATGAATGAGATATGACGGAATATGTAAAAAACATGTATAGTCCCCCTAACCCCTTGGGGGACGAATTTTGAAAAATCCTGAATTGATTTTTAGGAATTTATGTTCCTTACATTTTAAAGCAAGAATCTTACGAATATCTGTTTCTTTCTTTGAGATATAAGGGAATATGTGAAAAACACGTTTTGCCCCCTCGCCGCCTATGGGGGCCGAATTTTAAAAAATCCTGAAATTGGATTTAAGGTATTCGTGTTCCTTACATTTTAAGGTAAGAATCTTATGGATATCTGTTTTTTTTCTCTAAGATATGAGGGAATATGGGAAAAAACATTTTGCCCCCCCCCCTGGGGGCCGAATTGTGAAAAATTCTGAAATTGATTTTCAGGTTTTCGTGTTCCTTTCATTTTAAATTAAGAAACTTATGGATATCAATTTCCTTCTTTGAGATATGAAGGAATATGTAAAAAACACGTTTTGCTCTCCCTCCCCTCCTTGGGGGACGAATTTTGAAAAATCCTGAAACTGATTTTTAGGTATGCGTCTTCCTTTCATTTTAAAGCAATGATCTTATGGGTATCCGTTTCCTACTTTTAGATATAAAGATATATGTGAATAACACGTTAAAACACGTTTAGCCCCCCTCCCCCCTTGGGGCCAAATTTTGAAAAATCCTGAAATTGGTTTTTAGATAATCATGTTCCTTACATTTTAAAGCACGAATCTTATGGAGATCAGTTTCCTTCTTTGAGATATGAAGAAATATGTAAAAAATACGTTTTGCCCCCCTCCCCCCCTTAGAGGGCGAATTTTGAAAAATCTGAAACTGAATTTTTGGTAATCATCTTCCTTTCCTTTTAAAGCCAGAATCTTATGGATATCCGTTTCCTACTTTCCGATATGAAGGTATATGTGAAAAACACGCTTAGCCCCCCCCTCCCCCCCCTTGGGGCGAATTTTGAAAAATCCTGAAATCGATTTTAGATAATCAAGTTCCTTACATTTTAAAGCAAGAATCTTATGGATATCTGTTTTATTTCTTTGAGATATGAGGGAATGTGGGAAAAACACGTTTTGCTCCCCCCCCCCCCAAGAGGGCCGAATTTTGAAAAATCCCAAAATTGATTTTTAGGCATTCGTGTTCCTTTCATTTTAAAGCAAGAATCTTATAGATATATGTTTTCTTCTTCGAGATATAAGGGAATATGTGATAAAACACGTAAAAACACGTTTCGTCCCCTCCTCCCCTTGGGGGCCGAATTCTGAAAAATCCTGAAATATCTTTTTAGGTATTTAAGTTCCCTACATTTTAAAGGAAGAATCTTATGGATATCAGTTTCCTTCTTTGAGATATGAAGGAATATGTAAAAAACACGTTTTGCCCCCCTCCCTGCGAATTTTGAAAAATCGCTTCTTAAATGACGCCTTCAGCACAAAAGTAGTACTCTCTTAAAATTTGATATCTGTATCTCCAATAGTTTTTGCTGGGCGTTGATTCCTTTATATATATATAGATAAAACACGTTTAGTCATCCTCCCCCCCTTGGGGGCCGAATTTTGAAAAATCCTGAAATTGGTTTTTAGGTATTCATGTTTCTTACATTTTAAAGCAAGAATCTTATGGATATCAATTTGCTTCTTTGAGATATGAAGGAATATATAAAAAACACGTTTTGCCGCCCTTCCCCCATTGGGGGGCGAATTTTGAAAAATCGCTTCTTAAATGACGCCTTCAGCACAAAATTAATAAGCTCCTAAAATTTGATATCAGTATCTCAAATAGTTTTTGCTGGGCGTTGATACGTGAATAAGTCAGGACTTCTTCCTTTATATATATACGTAGATTGTATAACGACTAAGCATGAATTACATATTTAACAACTATTCTAGAACATTATTACATAAACATGGATTCCAATGCATTTTACAACAGATTACTATTAATTTTTGAGTTTCCATGATCATATTAACATCGTGCGTAATATTGATTAAACACTATATTGTATATTCACTTTGCAGTTACTCTAGATATTGCTTTCAATAGTATAATACAATCTTAAACAATGAATTCCAAGTTAATAATACAGAGACTACAACTGAAGTAAACACTACACAAATCTAAGTTCAAACAGTTAACTTTGAACACTTGTTCTGTTAATGAATAGGATAGTCGGATAGTGTATATCCATTAAAGCCATAGCAACAGATTTTATTACTGTTTTGCAATAGAAATCATTAAAGATTTTACTTTTTTCCTAGTCCTCCACATTCCTAGGGAGATTTCTCCTATGTTTTCTACATAGTACACACTCAAATAAAGGGGACTCGGCACCTTTTAGTCAATTTTTTTTTATTTAAGGATTTTTACTTATATGTATATTGTCATAGGTCATTATTAACCAAAATAATTTTCAGATGAAAAACAAAAATTAATTTTTTAAATTAATTTTTTAAAAATTAATTAAAAGTTAGGGATTTTAAAATTCCGTTTCCTCTTTTACTTATCAACATTTTGTTGCCAAAACTTTTGCCATACTTATAATAGTATGTTTTACAAATTTAGTGATGGGTTATGCTCTTAATGAATTGGTTTTTGAGAAAAAAGTTAAAAAGTTGACGTTCATGGAAAAACGTGATTTCTGTTATTTTTTTTATTTTTAATATTTTATCTTCTTAAGATATAGCAAAATCATCCCTAATTATATTAAGCAGATCCTATTGAACACACAAGAAATTTTCAAGTTCCTATCTTAAATACATCTTGAAAGTTTTATCACTTTAAATAGTATGATTTTGTTAATAAATTCATACAGAGAAAACACAGTTTAAAGAACAGAAAACTGTAAAAAAAGTATCCAAACATTTGTAATTATTTTAATACCTACTCTACTTGTTTCCTGGACATATGCCTTTAAAATCAAACCTAACACAATTTCATATGAAAACATTAAATAGAAATGCAATCTTTTATTTGAATCCTACACAAGCCAAAATAATTCACGAAAGATATGATATTCCTCTATCTAACATTACAATGTAAACAAACATAACAAAACATATTAAACATTATTTGAAATACGTAAGAGATTTATGAAATGTACAAAAGAAAATATAATATAGGCTAAAATAAATTATTTTTCTATTTAATTCAGTAATTAATACACTGGTGTAAGAAATTAAGAGAATTTGAAGACTTGGTCGATTATCACTAGAACGACTGTACCGATTTTAATGAAATTTGATATGTACATACATTGATACAATACAAACAAATAACCATTCAATAATTGTAATACACACGAATGATCGTGCGTAAAACTCATTGGAGTCGGAAGCTATGAAACAGCGGTTGCAGAATAAACAAAAAAATGGGTTAATAGATGGGTTAATTTTGGAGTAATCGGTTAATTTCAAATTGTAACAGTAAAAATGAGTAACCACCAACGTTTAGATGATGGAATGAGGTGGCGAATTGTGGGGAGGCTAGAAGCAGGCCAATCTCAAGTCCAAATTTGTAGAGAGTTCAGTTTAACGCCCAGCGACTTATGTAACTTATGGAAACAGTTCCAGGATACCGGATCCATCGAGAGAAAGCCTGGGCAAGGTCGTCTAAGAGTCACGACGACCAGAGAAGATCGCCATTTGTCGATTATAGCGAAGCGTAACAGGAGTGCTACATCTTCTCAGCTCTCTCGTGACTTGTATGCATCAATAGGAACCCGAGTATCAAGGATGACTGTTTCCAAAAGACTTAACGAGAGAGGGTTGTTTCCAAGAAGACCTGTTGTTTGCGTTCTGCTCATTTCTACGAACAGGAGAATCCGTTTATCATGGTGCAGAGAGCATAGAGATTGGAGTATGGATCAATGGGCGACCGTTCTCTTCACTGATGAGTCCCGGTTCAGCCTAAACACCGATTCTCGCCGTACGTTCATATGGAGAGAACCAGGGACTCGCTACCTACCCTCCAATGTCCGCGAAATCGACCATTATGGCGGAGGAGGTTTAATGGTCTGGGTAGGCATCATGTTGGATGGCTGCACACCTCTTCATGTCTTTGAAAGAGGCACTGTGACTGATGTGAGGTATAGGGGTGGGGTCATGGAGCTCTATGTGCGCCTTTTTAGGGGTGCAGTTGGCCCTGAGTTCATTTTAATGGACGATAATGCGAGGCCACATACAGCTCTTCTGGTCGACGAATTTCTAGAGAGTGAGGATATTCGCCGGATGGATTGGCCAGCCAGATCTCCAGACCTTAAACCTATACAGCATGTCTGAGACGCTCTGGGGAGGGCAATTGCAACTCGCAACCCCCCCTCCGAGAACCATCCAGGGAATGAAAACAGCGTTGCTGAACGAGTGGGACCAATTGCCACAGCAAATGATAAACTGCCTTATTTCAAGTATGAAATCACGCTGCGAGACCTGTATATCTGTAAGAGGGGACCATACCCTCTATTAACCCATCTATTAACCCATTTTTTAGTTTATTCTGCAACCGCTGTTTCATAGCTTCCGACTCCAATGAGTGTTACGCACGATCATGCGTGTGTATTGCAATTTTTGAATGGTTATTTGTTTGTATTGTATCAATGTATGTACATATCCAATTTCATTAAAATCGGTACAGTAGTTCTAGAGATAATCGACCAAGTCTTCAAATTCTCTTAATTTCTTACACCAGTGTATAAGATAAAGAGTTTTCACCAAATAAAAAAAAATATTACCAAGCATTTATCTCAAAAATAGCCTGCCCCCTTCCCTCTCTCTTTTTATCTAGTTGTTCCCTTTTATATATTGCTCTTTTGATTATCTTAAGAGCCAGTTTGTTAAAGAATTTTGTAGTCTTCTTTTAAATAGTCGTTTTCGACAATCCAAAGTTCCAGCAAATTTTTTTGTTGAATTTCCCATCCACAAACCTAATGATTTCTGTGTTTCCGTTATAGTGCGAACTGTACCCTTGTTAAATTCCCAAACAGCTTCAATTACAGCACTTTTACACTCTGTTTATTGACAAATATTTCTTTTGGACACTTTGCCCAAATCGTGCTTTGAAAACTTTCATTTACATTTTGCAAACAACAAGCAAAACTAGTGAAGCACATGCAAACAAACAACTTTCATGATGATTACGGTCAGAGCATAACAGACTCCTCTTTTTCTGCGCGTTTTTTTTTACTAAACCCATTGGGGTTACAGACGAGTAAAGCAATGTAAACATTCAGGTGGCATTTAATGGCCGTCAGTGCAGTTGAAATATTTTAAAGCCATTTTACTACATTTATATTTATCAGATCGTTTCAAAACTTTGCTGAGTTATACTAGAGGTGTCAAACTACATTTTGCGAAATAATCGATGTTTTCATCGATTTTCGCCATTTGAAAGGTGCCAAGTCCCCTCAAATAAACAGTGGTCAACCATTTATTCTGCTCCACAGTCCCACCTATTGCTTTTCTTGTGGAATATATGCTTATAAGTTGCAAACGAACCATGGCCAGTAACCTCTTGATTTAAATAGAAGTTTGTTAGTAATCTTTTCTGACTTACTTTAGGTATGATTTCGTATACTCTTCTAACCGTTAGTGAGTTATCCCACCTGTTCTGCCACGTTTCTACAGCCTGTCATTTTCTTCTTAAGTTGCTTGCGGCTCTATTTATATTGTTTCTCTAATTTCGTCCAGTTCGGTAGCCTCCTTAGCTAGTCTATCTACATACTCGTTTTCTTTTATGCCAATATGGCCCTTTACCCAGTGGAATGTTATCCCCATTCTGTTATCTATAAACCTTTATTATTTATTATTGGTTTATGATTTGATTCACAACCACTCTTACTAAACGACTCGCCATGTATCTGAATTTCTCCTTTCGTTTGATATACACTGCTGGCCACCCAAATTGCAACACCAAGAAAGACAAGAGATATCACAACAAAATTTATTTTGTAGATAACATGTTGACCAAGTATCAAATGATTAAATTTATAGACTTCTGTGAAGTGTGGTTCCTGCCAAAATCAGTAGCCAGAGTAGCCGCCATTGTTGGAGATCACCGCTGCCACACGCCTCGGCATTGATTCAAAGAGACTTTGGATGAGTTCTTGGGGTACAGCAGACCAAGCAGCTTCCACACGATGCCAAAGTTGATCTGCTGTGGCAGCTGGGGATGGAATCTGGGTCAATCGTAGAGCAACCATGGACCACATGTTTTCTATCGGCGAAAGATCCAGAGAGCGAGGCGGCCAGGGAAGCAATTCAATCTGGCGATTGACGAAGAACCGTTGGACAATGCGTGCCACGTGTGGTCGCGCATTATCCTGTTGAAATATGGCTGTGGGCAAGCCCTGAAGGTAAGGAAGGACAACTGGCTCCAACACCTCGGAGATGTAGCGCTGGCTGTTTAAAGTACCGGCAATGTGTACTAGAGGTGTGCAAGAGTGATATCCAATACCGCCCCATACCATAATATCCGGTGCAGGACCAGTGTGGCTGTGCATAACGCAGCTGTTCAGCATCCTCTCTTCACGGTGTCTCCAGACTCGAATGCGACCATCGTGGTGTTGCACACAGAAGCGTGACTCGTCAGTAAAGACAATTTCATTCCATTCTGCCGTCCACATCCTTCTGTCATCGCACCATTGGCGGCGGAGACGTCTGAGATTCTGCGTCAAGGGTAGACAAAGCAATGGACGTCTTGCGGACAGACCACTCTGCTGTAAACGTCGGCGAATGGTACGTGCAGACACTGGATGATGCGTTACAGACTGCATGTGCTGTGCTATGGTTCGTGATGTGACTGAGCGATCTGTCACTGCCATGCGCACAATTTGCCTGTCATCACGTGAAGTGGTCCGCTGAGGTGGATGCGATCGAACACGCCGGTCCGTCGTACCCTCCTGCATCCAACGATCACATATCCGCATTACAGTTGTTTGGTTTCGTCCAACACGACTACCGATTTCCCTGAAAGATAATCCACAATCTCGGTAGGCCACTATCCTTCCTCTGTCGAACTCGGATACTTGATCAAAAGATGATCGCTGTTTTCGAGGAGGCATAATTGATCGTTTTTTTGAAAAAACCACAAGAAAAACACAATTGCCGAACTTGAAATCGTCGAAATCTCCAAGCCTTAAATAGCGCTTTGAAGTGGCGCCACAGGCGCGCGTGATGTGTGTCTGCGCTGAAATTCTAATCATTTGCATGTCTCACCTCCGCTAATGCATGTTGTAAATTTCATGTTATTTGCATGTTTCCTTCAGGGTGTTGCATTTACAGTGGCCAGCAGTGTATATCAAATAGATCTTTCCTTTGTCTTGCCTTAATGTTCAGGGGCATACAACCCGAAAGACCCTTAATGGGTTGGTTGATAACATTTAGTAATAACTAATAAAAATGGTCTTTGAATCTGCCGTAATTTTTTTATTTATTCTCTCTATGTCTCTATACCAGAAAGGACCTCTGTATAACAGTATTTTCTCTATTACAGTTGAGAAAATCCTTTTAATTATTTCCGGGCGAAATCCCCAGGTTTTCTTACTATAGCGTACTAGTTTATACATAAAGTTAAGTGATTTCTCCTGAATCGTTTGAAAGTGACCGTTGAAATTCATATCTTTGTCAATCAGGGTTCCTATATACTTTAACTCTTTACTGTTCTTAATGCTCTGTGTATTTAATTTTATTGTCGGTTTTCTTGTGATTTGTTTCCTATAGGGTCTTACTATGTAAGAACTTTTATCTAAGGAATTTTAGTTTATACTTATTTACCCAATTATCGCATTGTGTTAGTGCTTTCGTTGCTAATGCTGTAAATTTATATGCTGTAGTGCTTCTTATTGATATAAGAATATCATCTGCAAAAGCTTGAATGTGGGTATTACCATCATATAAACTCCCATCTAGTGGTGGGTTTATTATTATACTTGCCGGGCTTGGCCCGTCTAGGATGTCGGTTTAGGGAACCGCTCCCTTCCGCAATCATTGTCAGAAAATAGAAATACTAAAAAACAACGAATAAAGGCATTTAAATTTTGTGGATACGCATCCCATGTCCTGCAAACAGTCGAAATTAGCAGAAAAAATTATTTTCCTTCCCCCCCCTCTCCCCAGCGAGCCGGTGATGCCCGGGATATTAAACACAAACATAATTAACAGTTGTTTTAAACCAAAGTTAAGTGTTGAACTATATGGAGCATAAATATTAAGAATTTATTTAAGGTGACTGCCTACGTTGAAAATGTCATTTTTTGCAAGAATCGTGAAATTCAATATTTTCTCTTTTCAAAACTGTTTATGCATTTTAAAATTTTCTCTTAGATTGAAGGACATTTTGAATACAACTGTCATATGTATCATGTGTGAGAAGGGAATCAAAATAGTAGCATTAGGATTTTGTGCAGAGTGATAGGGCTTGTTCACATAGGAGTCCGTTGCATTGCGTTAAGGAAAAGATGACGTTGAGACGAAAATAAACCAATCATAGGCCTCCAAACGATTAGCAATGAAATTTTTAACGCCTATGATTGGTTTATTTTCGTCTCAACGTCATCTTTTCCTTAACGCAACGGACTCCTATCTGAACAGGCCCATAGGCGTTTTAACTAAATTTCAGATTAATATTCTACGTTCGGAATCAACTTTTTTAAAAAAGTAATTTTTTAATGGATTTTGGTTTTTTATGGTAAAATAGCACTTAAAAATTTAAAAAAGGAACAAAAACTTACCTGTAAATAGAATACTTTTTAATAAATTGTTCAATTTGAAGTAATTTTTATTGAAATTTAGCTAAAATGTCTATCACTCTGCACAAAATCCTAATGCTACTATTTTAATTTCCTTCTCACACATGATACATATGACAGTTATCTTCAAAATGACCAACAATCTAAGAGAAAATTTTAAAATGCAAAAATAATACACGCAATTTTATGTTCCAATATGAAAATTTTCCCCGATTCGTCATTCCTTTCCTTATAAAAACAGCCCCAAATAAAAAAACTAATTATTATACATCAATTATCGTACCTAATTCCATTTTAATTTAGTTACTTTTTTGAATATTCTTTCTTTTTATGCTTCTGCCTCACAATGTTAAGTTTCAAACTATTTGGAGCATAAATGTTAAGATTTTGCTTAATTCCTACTTGAGATTGATAATAAAAACTAATGGAAAAACAAACAAAGAGTGAACACAGAAAAAAAGCATAATTTAAAACAAACAAATGGAATAGCAATAATCAAAGCTAAACACAAACATAATTAACCGTAAATAAATCGCCTAAATTTCAGATTTATATTCTACGTTCGGAGTCAATTTAAAAAAAATAATAATTTTTTAAAGTTTTTTTGGTCTTTTATGGTAAAATAGCACTTAAAAATTAAAAAAAAAACAAAAACTTACCTGTAAATAGCATATTTTTTTTATAAATTGGTCAATTTGAACTAATTTTTATTGAAATTTAGCTAAAATGCCTATCACTCTGCACAGAATCCTAATGCTACTATTTTAATTTCCTTCTCACACATCATACATATGACATTTATCTTCAAAATGACCTACAATCTAAGAGAAAATTTTAAAATGCAAAAATAATACACGCAATTTTATGTTCCAATATGAAAATTTTCCCCGATTCGTCATTCCTTTCCTTATAAAAACAGCCCCAAATAAAAAAACTAATTATTATACATCAATTATCGTATCTAATTCCATTTTAATTTAGTTACTTTTTTGAATATTCTTTCTTTTTATGCTTCTGCCTCACAATGTTAAGTTTCAAACTATTTGGAGCATAAATGTTAAGATTTTGCTTAATTCCTACTTGAGATTGATAATAAAAACTAATGGAAAAACAAACAAAGAGTGAACACAGAAAAAAAGCATAATTAAAAACAAACAAATGGAATAGCAATAATCAAAGCTAAACACAAACATAATTAACCGTAAATAAATCGCCTAAATTTCAGATTTATATTCTACGTTCGGAGTCAATTTAAAAAAAATAATAATTTTTTAAAGTTTTTTTGGTCTTTTATGGTAAAATAGCACTTAAAAATTAAAAAAAAAACAAAAACTTACCTGTAAATAGCATATTTTTTTTATAAATTGGTCAATTTGAACTAATTTTTATTGAAATTTAGCTAAAATGCCTATCACTCTGCACAGAATCCTAATGCTACTATTTTAATTTCCTTCTCACACATCATACATATGACATTTATCTTCAAAATGACCTACAATCTAAGAGAAAATTTTAAAATGCAAAAATAATACACGCAATTTTATGTTCCAATATGAAAATTTTCCCCGATTCGTCATTCCTTTCCTTACAAAAACAGCCCCAAATAAAAACTATTTATTATACATCAATTATCGTGCCTAATTCCATTTTAATTTAGTTACTTTTTTGAATATTCTTTCTTTTTATGCTCCTGTCTCACAATGTTAAGTTTCGAACTATTTGGAGCATAAATGTTAAGATTTTGCTTAATTCCTACTTCAGAATGATAATAAAAAATGATGGCAAAACAAACAAAGAGTGAACACAGTAAAAAAGCATAATTAAAAACAAACAAATGGAATAGCAATAATCAAAGCTAAGAATAAACATAATTAACCGTAAATAGATCGCAAAACTGTGCTTAAAGTTTAGACTGATTCATTTTAGTTAAGATATCCAAATTTTTATGCTTTTAAAAGTACATCATGAATTATGAAATTAAGAACAATATAAATTACAGTATACTAAGCATTCTGAAGTACAAACACATTATGTAATATACCAAGTTACGAAATTTCAGAAAGTAAACAATCACAACTTAGCAAGACACATAGGGATTTCAACGGTAATCTGTATACTGGGAATTAACCCAGTAAAAAAGGATTAATGAAAAATAGAAAACTAAACGAGTAATATTAGAAAATTAACTTTAAATAACACCAAATAACTACAAAATAACAATATTATGTGCGTTCACTTACCTTGTAACATCTAGGGGCGCATGCGCAGTTCTTATGAATGATTGATTCCAACGTCTGGAGATAGAATATTATTAAAAAACCGTATTTATTTATAATTATTTTAAAGCTTCCAAACTTATCTTAGAACTATCTTAAGGCTTCAAAACATAAGTATACGAAGTTTCAAACAGATTCGTCAAGAAATGTAGATTTGTATACGTTACATACATACATAGAGACACTCTGCTTTATTTATATACAAGCCATAGAATGGGCCCTACCAAGGATTCCTGAGGGACCCCCACGTTGTACCCTATCTCCTCATTATTGATCAATATTATTTTTCTATTATACAAATAACTCAGTATTATATCGTATAAATTTTCGTCCAGTTTCAATTCTCCAAGTCTACTTACGATGCTTTATTTTTTAACTCAATGAAAGGCATTAATGATGTCTAGTGCCACTAAACAAGTATTATGTTCATTCCTTTCTTTATTACACTTTATGACTTCGCCTTTTGTTCTTAATGCCGTGTTCGTACTTATATTTCTCCTGAGTCCATACTGTTCATTCGCAATTAGATTCATTGTTTCTAGATACGTCACCAGTCTGTTAGTAATAATCCTATCCATAACTTTCCTTGAACCGCGGTAGCCCAATTGGTATGAGCAGCGGGCCAGTGATCTGAACGTCCCTGGTTCGCTGCAAATCTACCGCAGTGTTCACTAATGGTGGCCGGGGCACGTAAAATAGGGCGTGGCTACAATGTCCTTCAAGTTCTCCTATTTACCTCTGGAGGTGCGGGGTAAAGTGTTCCGGTCTCGTCACTTGATTCGGTTCAAAATTATGGGACCGGTCATTTAGTCAAGTCGGACTCCGACCCTTGTGGTGCTAATTCAAAACAGGAGCCGCACCTTCATCGCCCATAGCCTTCGGAACTTGATCTGATGTTACTGTCGGTCAAGGGGCATAAGCAACAACAACAATAACTTTCCTTAATATAGTTAAAAGGCATATGTGCCTATAAAAGCCGTTACCCTCTTTCAGAAATAGATAACTTTGGTAATTTTCCTCTCATTCCAGCATTTTTTATATAGTTTCCATAATAGATTTTTGTGTGATTACTATGCAAGAAGTTATATGATCGTAACATGGGCATCTCTTCTAGTATCAGAGCTATTTCTTCCCTTGCAATTTCTCTCATTTCTTGCTCTTGTTCGTTAGTGTCTACCTCCTCTTCCACGGTTTGAAAATGATGTAGTGTATTAAGTGCCCTCTCAATCTCTTAATCAGTTTCTAGAATTCTACCGCTCTCATTGTATATTTTCGATATTGTATTTTTTCTTTTATCCTTAATCATGCTATTCACCTTTCCGAAGCTGTCTTGAATCGTTAATTTCTCTTTTCCTCTGCTAGTAGTTTCTTGCATTTGGCTCTTTCAGTCTTATAAATTTCCATACGTCCTTGCCTCTCTTCCGGTTCTCCTTCTTAGCGCCCTCACTTGACTTCTTTTAATCGTTAGATTTATGTTCCACCAATAGGCTCTTTTTTCCGTTATATATCTACGCTTTTTATTTTATTTATTGCGTAATTCAATGATTTTATTAAGTTCTACTATTGTTTCCTCTATAGTATTGTTCTCTACATGCTTTGTTATCTCGTTGATTTGATTTGGTAGGTCGCCTCTAAATGATAACCAATTTAAGTTCTTTATATCCCATCTGTGTCTTTCTGATTCTTCATGATCAAGCTAAAGATGATAGCATTATGGTCTGATGAAGTCGTTTACCTCCCAGTTCTTAATGCATTTCTCTGGTATACGTAGTACTATTGATAGATCTATCCATACCTGGTCCATCGTAAGTCGGTTTGATATTCGGTTGGTTAAGTACTACAGCATCGTATTGTAAGACCAATATTGCTGCTACTCTGATGTTGGTAGGTCTTTGGCCCCAAACCGCCAATTTAGCGTTAAGGTCACCAATTAATATGATTTGATTCTCTTTATATTTTTTTAACACCATATGTATTTGTCCCAGTTGCGGTTCATTACAGTCCATATCACCATTAGAAGAGGGCGGTAAGTATGTGGTAATAAGAATATATTCTTCGTGTCCTAGTCTCCATTTTACCCCCACAAGGCAAGTTGTAGTGATAATATTTATTTATTTAAATTTCCTGTTTATTAATAAGGCTGGTCTTGGTTCCTTGTCCTCGTATATGAGTTGAAGTGTACTTGGTAACCCCACAATGATATCCCTATCTCCCTTTATATAGTAAGTTTCATTAAGGGAAATTATATCTGTTTCTAATTAAATTATGTCCTCAGTTAATTGTGACGCTTCATATTTTGAGCAATTTAAGTTTAGATGTCCAATTTTAATTTTTGTTATCTCTCTATGCATAGTTAGCTTTTGACATGATTCCACTCACCTCTGCGCTGTAGCAATGGCACATTAATATCGGTGAATGCATGATTAAGATTCAACTTTGCGTTATTCCTTTCATTTAGTGTTTTGCAATTTATGCAGCACTTTTCCTTATCGCACTTACCATGTTCTAATTCTCCACAGTTTTTACATGTTTTTCATTTCTGCAAAATCTGGCTAAGTAGCCCCTTCGCCAACAATTGTAACACGTCTTAGGTTTCATGTACTCCTTCATAGTGTATCGCTGCCAATTTAGTTCAACTCTTTTATTCTTAATTATCGTTTTAAAGGATTCCCCATTTTTACTGGGTATCCAATTGTCGCCATCTCGTCCCTTGAATTTGGCTAATACTCTCGTTTCTTCGTTATTGAGTTCCTCATTATGTTCTATAATTTTCCCCCGGAATTCCCCTTTCTGCAATTTCTCCATATACAATTATTTGGGGGTTTCTTTTTCTAGGTTTTTGTGCTGCTTTATTCTTATATAGTTGATCTATCGTTACAAATTCTGCGATAAATTTATCCAGGTCGTCTTCTTTTTCCGTACCTATTACGATTCCTCCTCTAGACATATTCCTACACATGTTTATGCCGACTTTTAGCTTGTTAGGTTTTATAATTTCTTGGATTTCCTGTTTAGTTTGTTCTGATTCAGAGATCGCCGTTATTACATTTGTCATATCTTTTCCTCGATCTGGATCTTGCTCTTTTTGTTTCTCCCTTCGCCACTTCGGCATATGTTGTTTCTTTGTCTCCCATGTTTATTTCTAAAGCCTTAATTTGACCTCTGAGGCTAGGGCGTTTGTACCAGAGTCTGTGGGTTCAAATCCTACTCTTGGCATGGACGTTTGTAGCCGTTCGGAATCGGTTTTAAGCAGTAAGCCCTCGTGCAGCAAAAAAATTATCGTAACGCTCTAAACCAAACCAAACTTGACCTCTGAGATCTCGTATGTATAGCCTCATATATTACTGTGACTATTTAACTGCTCATATATTACTGTGACTATTTGATTCATTTTCTCTACCAGTCTGAGTTTTTCTGCTTTACTTAACTTTGAGGTGTTAATCATGTTCAATTCCATGTATTGCTCTAAGACTTTCGATGCTACTTTGAGAAGCAGTTCGTCTACATTCTTTTTGTCTATGTCTATTCTTAGTGGATTCATGTTCAATAATATATACCGTCTATATATGTCATTGCACCCTAAGTATATCCTAAAGGTTAATTTGTGTCAACACTTAATCGTAGTCAATGCCTAATTTCTGGGGAATATAATTTCTCCTCACTCCACCTACAACAACGTCTGTCCAGATAGATCCGGGGCCACCACATGGAGGTGTTGACAGTCAAATTTGGAATATGCTTTAAAAATTATACTAAGTTCAAGTGGTGCACAAGAACGTAAACAATTTAAAGCAAGCGCTTTAATCGCTTTTTGACACCCGATTGTCTCTGGGACGTTGTCGGGTGTCGGCACTGAGTACTATTTAACTCTCTATTAGCGTTGGGTGGGGATATGATACAAATTTCTTATTAGTTTAACTATGCGAAATCGAGAAAGAGACAGCTTCTTATTATAAAAATCCGAATTAGAACTTTGACAGAACATTTAGTATCTTTTAAATTCTGGGAAAAAGAGAGAAAAAGACAGCAAAGAAAAGTTTGGCCTTTTTATATTTACCAATTTCCACTAAAACAAAATTTATTAAGAATGTCTGAAGAAGTTAAACACGGCAGTTTTATTTTCAAGAAATTGAGTTTTAAAAAATTTAAAAAATTTTCTATTTCCCTTGTCAAAATAATTCTTAATATTTCAATATCTCTATGAGGAATACCTTAATAACTTTTTGCCGCCTTGTTTCAATAGATGATTGCAGCCCTCCAAACCAACATTAATAACCATTACATTTTCTCGAATTTATTTGTGAAGCCTCTTTATGCAGTTTATCAAAGTTTTTCTACAAAAAAAAACACTTTCTAGAATTATTTAGATTCAAACCTAGGTAAAATAGCATAAGCCTTATTCTTAAAAGGAATTACTCTAACTTTAACGTAAAACTTTTAATAAAGGTGTAATTTTTTAAGTAAAAATCAGTCTGCAACTTAATGAACCATCTATTTCTATTTTATAACAACCAGTTGATATGCATAGATAGATAGATGGATAAAGATAGAGAGATAGATGGCGATAGAGTGAGATAGATGGATAGATAGATAGTCTGAGAGAGAGAAAACTCAGAGAAAAGTTTCCTCTTATTCGATATTTAATATAAATGAATCAATTAATTCTTTTAAAGTAGAATTTTCACTTAAGAAATGTCGTAATGGAATATAAATTAAGTTTTAAAATAAGGAGAACTATACCACTTTTGACACAAAATAAAGATGTGTTTTACAACAGAGAGTACTGCCAAATATTTTGCATCCTTTTTAGAATAATCCAATTTGCCGAGGAATAATTAGGAGCGGAAGATTGTATTTCCTAATTTTGATCATGAAAAATCGTTAATGCATTGAAGATAATATTGCCAAAGATAAATAAAGGAAACGTTGAAACATGATCTTACACTAACTCAAAGCATGGAAGTTGGGGAGTGGGGAAGCACTACTCTATTATCAATGTTTATCGAGGATGTGTTCATTAAATTATTACTCGGCACACTTATTTTAAACAAATTAATGGGTATCGAAGTAGGTTATCAAAGGCAAACTTTCGAAGTCCCGTGTAAAAGTACCTTAGATATGTGTATACATTATTGTAAACTATTAGTTACAATTGTTGTACTTTCATAGGAGGAATATTTATGCGGAGATTCTTTGTCTGTTTTGAGTGCTATTGAAGTTAGTGGTTGACATCTTTCCACTGGAGTCATACATGGGAAACATGCACAGCAAAAGAGATAATCAGTGAAGTAGTGTAACTACCTTGTTGAAATTTATACGTAGTATTAGTAACAATTCAAGATGGGAGATTTCTCCAGTTCTTCTCAGGTAGTTGTTGGTACTTAACGAGATGATACATACTCCATAGAAGACATCGAAAGTGTTTGGGCAGAGCTTGTGTCACCTATGAAGAAATGTTGACTTTACTTTACTACTGTGAGACAACTATAAGTAAGCAACTACTGACATATTTCTCCGACGACCCGAATGAACTGAAACCTCTTACACCTGCTCACTTCATTCAAGATTTAAAGGAACGAGAAACTGTTGATTTATATTTAATTGACTTTCAGCATTTACTAAAACGTGTGCGCTATCTTCACACCTTACGACTAAATTTACGAAAGCGTTTCTATAAGGAATATCTTGGAGAATTGGTAAGGAGTCCCAAGATAGCTTCAAGGAGAAAGGTGATTTCTCCGGAAGAAATTGTCTTAGTTGAGTCAAAGAACCCAAATTGAATGAATTGGCCTTTGGCTCAGGTAATTGAACTGTTTCCCGGCAAGGACAATGTTGAACGTGTGGCCAAACTACGAGTAGCCAGTGGTGAAATCATACGACCTGTCCAATGAATTTATTCTTTGGAGCTTAGTTCTATTCACAATCTCCATGAAGATCATCAGGAAACCGGGCCGACGCAAGAACCTGAACCTATTGAGGCCGATGTTCCAGAAAAAGCAAAGACAACTCGATGTGGCCGTCGAATAGTGCCTGTAAAACGAATGAACTTATGAACTGCTCATAAGTTTTAATTTCTTGAAGTGTTGCAGTATTATGGCTATAACTTAGTTTTTATTTTTTGTATTGCTCGAGAGCAATTTTAGCCCGTAATACAAAGGTAGGAGAATGTTGCCACTGAACTTAAATTTAATACTTCCTATTTGCTTCTAGTTAATATCTGTATTGCATTTATATTTTGTGTTTGGGAATCTGACAACGTCAAAAAAGAGATTTGTGTTTTGTGTTCTTTTTTTGGTTTCGTTCATAAGTTTAAGTTTAAGGTTAAGATAAAAGCTACGATATGTTACGTTAAGAAGAAATTTATATGATTTTCATCTTTTTGATGCACGAATATATATTCAACAAACTTGTATATAACTTCATGTAAATAGCCCCTATATGCATCTTGTATTATAAAATAAATAAGTCGAAACCAATCTCGAGTCAGAACAATATATGTGTTCTGAATTTGAAAGACATCAAATGATCTCAGATTTGTTTCCAGGACAGATTCTACGTCACTAATATAAAAATCTGGTTTCAATCGACACGTTTTGATGTCAAAAGTAAAAAATTCCTGATCCAAGTTCTTATAACCCAATCTAACTTATTAATACTGCATTAAAGTTAAAAGGTATATATTTTGCTATGTGAGTAATTAAGTCTGAAGAAGTATTTGAAAATTGTTTTTCCGCAATAAAAATTTAGAGTTATAATTGGTGGTAATGCTAGACGACCAACTTGCCCACATGGCAAGTTTTATTGTAATACTTGAGATGTGTACAGGCTCACAAACTGTTTCCTACAAAAGATTATTTAAAGCAATATATAAATTGTGTATGCATGGGGAAAGATATAGCAACATAATAATTGTTAGTTGTATATCAACTTGTTTCCCTTCGTCAAGATATCTCATAACGTATTTTCAAATATTTAAAAACCTGGATAAGTTTTAAATTCGGAACGCTGTTAGTTCGAGGCTTTATTGAGAATGCGCAGTAACTGATATCAACTTCGTAACAACAAAAAAGTTATGTCTTGTTTCTGAAGTCAAGGCTTGTTTTCTTTGTAATTTGTTAAAAAAGAATGAATTGTATAGTATGGAGGCCGATTTTTTTTTAATGTTTTGCAGTGAACAGAATTTATTTTTGTAATTTCCTGAAATTTTTCTGGCATTGAAGTGTCTATCTTGCAATTTAAATACTTCTGTTAGAAATTATTTGTGTTGCTCAACTTTTCTTTCGCCTAAATAAAATCTTTTAGTGTAAGCAACTATTGCTACTCAACATGTAACGATAGATAAGACTCCCACACCGAAACTAAAAAATGACGAATGCTTACTGCTTTATTTTTCATTCCTAGAAATACACTTGATGTCTAGTAGTGGGGCAATGGGAGTAAACCTTTTATAAATAAATTAAATAGTAATAAAATTCAAAATTGCTGATAAAAAAGAATACAGATAGAAAAGTACGGAAACTTTTTGAACTAAATATTTATGCTGTCGAAATACCATTAGTGCCAAACAGTTACAAACTTTAGATGTGACATACAAACAAAGTATTACCAGAAACCTGTCCTTGAAAGAAGTTTTGACTTCAACATATGGCTTCTTAATAGGAGATTTAGTAATCGTACTTTCATTTTGAATCGTATCATTTGTAGAAACTGGGGTTTTAAATTATGAATGTGTACTGATGGCAAGGTAGGTTAGATCCTGCCATGCTGTTAGTAAGCACTCTAGCAAAACTAGGATTGGACGCGTTACATTTAATCTGCAGTACCTTAATACAAAATTTTGGTTACAGAAGGCTCCCAAAGCGAACCGGTGGTTCGCTTTGGGAGTGATCCGGCACCATTATATAAAAATGTTTCCAAATAAATAGAGATTTTGAAAGCAATATTCATTGAACTTGATGGGCCGAATATATCCAAGGACTATCAGGTGTTGAATTAAAATTTCTTAAATGTTTAACAGAATTATTTTGTTATTAAAATATGATAGTTATTAAAACTCCGAAGTTCGGATTACCGAAGTTCTGATTACTAAAGTTCTGATTATCGAAGTTCGGATTACTGAAGTTCGGATTATCAAAGTTTGGATTACAAAAGTTCGGATTACTGAAGTTCGGATTATCGAAGTTTGGATTATCGAAGTTCGGATTACCGAAGTTCGGATTACCGAAGTTCGGATTACTGAAGTTCGGATTACGAAGTTCGAATTACTGAAGTTCGAATTACCGAAGTTCGAATCACCGAAGTTCGGATTACTGAAGTTCGGATTACTGAAGTTCGCATTACTGAAGTTCGGATTACTGAAGTTCGGATTACTGAAGTTCGGATTGCTGAAGTTCGGATTACTGAAATTCGGATTGCTGAAGTTCGGATTGCTGAAGTTCGGATTACTGAAATTTGGATTGCTGAAGTTCGGATTACTGAAATTCGGATTGCCGAAGTTCGGATTACCAAAAAAGTTCGGATTACTGAAGTTTGGATTACTGAAGTTCGGATTACCAAAGTTCGGATTACTGAAGTTCGGATTATCGAAGTTCGGATTATCGATGTTTGGATTACTGAAGTTCGAATTACCGAAGTTCGGATTACTGAAATTCGGATTAATGAAGTTCAGATTACTGAAGTTCGGATTACCAAAGTTCGAATTACTGAAGTTCGGATTACTAAAGTTCGGATTACCGAAGTTTGGATTACTGAAGTTTATAGATTACCGTTATAGATGTACATAATACATCTTTAGTTTATAGATGACTGAGTGACGTACCCATCAATATGATTGATGATTATGTACATATGATTCATATGATTGATGATTATGTACTCTGATCATATCTGCTTTTAAGGGGACAGTGGACCTTCAAACCTAACTTTTTTTGTTTTGAATGAAATTTGAATAGGTGATTTGTGCCATATATATGTAAAAGTGGTTAAAATTTAAAGATGAAATATTAATAATTTATGAATTATGAATTATTAATTATATCAAAATTTGGCCTAATTAAAAATGTTCCATGCGCATTTCTTTTGCATATAATAAATTCGGATTAATGAAGTTCGAATTACTAAAATTCGGATTATCGAAGTTTGGATTATCGAAGTTCGGATTACTGAAGTTTGGATTACTAAAGTTCGGATTACTGAATTTCGGATTACTGAAGTTCGGATTAATGAATGAAAATCTGATTTAATGAAATACTAGACATTATTTAATTCTCCAATATGTATGTCCAATATATGTATCCAATATATGTATCTCCAATATGTCTCCAATATGTATATCTCTGATTCTCTATCTATTGTACTCTGATTTTATGGATGGACTGATGATCGGATTGAAATTAAGTATGATTAAGCACATCATATGATTGATGATTATGTATTGATGATTATGTACATCATACATATGATGTACATAATAGTAGATAACATAATGATGTACATAATACATCTTTAGTTTATAGATGACTGAGTGACGTACCCATCAATATGATTGATGATTACGTACATATGATTAATATGATTGATGATTATGTACTCTGACTTTTATGTACTCTGATCATATCTGCTTTTAAGGGGACAGTGGACCTTCAAACCTAACTTTTTTTGTTTTGAATGAAATTTGAATAGGGGATTTGTACCATATATATGTAAAAGTGGTTAAAATTTAAAGATGAAATATTAATAATTTATGAATTATGAATTATTAATTATATCAAAATTTGGCCTAATTATAAATGTTCCATGCGCATTTCTTTTGCATATAATATGGTAATTTTTATTTACAGGATACCTTATAGAACTGACAATGAAACTTATTGCTTACTTTAAGCATTGATTAAAAATATAAAGAGAAAAAATAATAATAGTGAAAACACCCTTTTTATGACGCAAAATAGCTGTAAATCATCTTTTCAAGTACAAAAGTAAGAAATTCTGAGCTACGAAGCATAATTTTTTCAATAAGATTTATTTAATATACAGTTAAGCATATATAATTTAAATTTCAATGCGATAATTAGAAATGCAGCTGGAGCAGTTTGAATATTCGTATGACATGAAAATTTTTATTTTGAGAAAAACACATTTAAAGTTATTGCTGTTAGTAACCGCATAATATCTAAATTAAATACAAATGCCTATAACTAGGAAAGTAATCACAGAAATTAAAAATTCTTTTTGCAACACATTCCTACTCGTCCGTAGTTTCACAATTCAATAAAATTAAAAAATCGAATTTTTGGACAAATTTCACAAATTTGAAAGTCCACTGTCCCCTTAAAGCATATGTATTTATACAGTGAAGGATTAGAAATGCTCAGTTGGCTAAATCTCTCAATGATCAATTTTAAGTGGAAAATGGTGGATTCGATTTTAAACATCTCGGTGTTAAAGTTGCACTCCTTGATGATAAAACATCTTTTAAAGAGGAAAAAGACGCTGTGATTGATGTTTGTGAGGGAACTCTTCATTCGTTCGTTCATTCATTCATTCATTCATCCCAGAGAGAGAGAGAGAGAGAGAGAGAGGAGGAGGGTTAGTTTAATTTAGTTTTAGTTTTAGGTTTAGGTTTAGGTTTAGTTTTGTTTCTGTTTTAGTTTTAGTTTTAGGTTTAGGTTTAGGTTTAGGTTTAGGTTTAGGTTTAGGTTTAGGTTTAGTTTTTGTTTCAGTTTAGTTTATAGATGACTGAGTGAGGGAGTCAGTTAGTTATAACATATTCTATACTATCAACTATTATTTGATTTGATTTGATTCGATTCGCTTTGATTTGGGGTCGGATCGGTTTCTGTAACATGAATATAAAGGAGTAACAAAATGGTGAACGGCACACATATTACAACCGCTTTAACAAGCAAATGGTTGTAAATTTGTTCGATTCGTCAAAACCGGGTTCCCACTGGACTGCCATGTTTATAGAGAACTATCGCGAAATAGAAATTCTGGATTCGTTTGTAAGACATCTACTATTATTGGGAGAAAATATTCGACACTTCCTTTTCAACAATAAAATCGTGATATATAACCACATAAGTTTTCAACATCCTTCTACGATGGTCTGTGGGGGTTACTGCATGTTTTATATTTGGATGAAAATAAAAGGTATAACTCTGTTTGAGATCCAAGGCATTCTCGACCAAAACAAATTCAAAGAATTTGAAATGCAGACTGAGTTCATTGATGATGACATGTTCTTTGACTGAGGTCGTAAAACCGGAAGCTAGAAGTAATATTAAAAAATATTACTTCTAGCTGGTTGGTTGGTTGGTTGGTTGGTGATATAACGGAAAATGAGGACATCAATGATGAAGACTTAGGGGAAATTATTCCAAGGGATGTAACAGGAGAATTGGATATTCTACGTAAAGACGAGGCTTATGATGCGCCATCTGTTGGATAAATCACTCGAGAATCAGAAGTAACGTAAAAATACGCTTACCTAATTCTATGTAGCACGTCAGTGCTATCGTCACAGCAGAGCAATGCAATTGTAGAGAATCAGGATACTGGATAATAAACAGCTCAGGCTAAGTAATGTAAGTTTAAGTTTTAATATGCATCTTTTACATTAATATCTTAAGTACGACACAGGACAACACGCGACATTGAACAACAGTAGAATTAGATGAATTCTGAACAAGTGGTGCCATCTGGTATGGCATGTGACAGTTTCTCTTTCTTTAAGGAAAACTCAAATACAGAGGCTGTTCGCACATTTTTTAGACGATTTTGGTAAGCGGTAATAAAAAATCGTTTGCTGCAAAAGAAATAATTGCAATTGTACTATGTTTTTAAAAGTCAAAATTATCGTCTGCGGCTTGAAAGTTTTGTTTTTATTCAAAATGGCGTTTTTAACAAAGCAGTGGTTCGAAGGCTACATTTATGCTCTTTCCGAAGAGAAATATGCATACTCCGTTCTCCAAAACCGATGTGAGAGTCATGGTTTTGTGATATCTAAAGCGTCGATAGGTAATATCGTCAACAAGAAAGGATAAAAACGTCAAATTGGAACCTCAAGTGGGACAAAAATTCCAAACAAGTATCCAAGGAAAAAACGGACATCTTCGACTATTGCAAAGGTACGTTGTTTAATGTTAAAAGAAAATCCCCCTAGTCAAAGGACAGTTGCAAAATCATTAAAATGCTCGGTGTCCACTGTACGCAAAATGATAAACGTTGATTTAAATCTTAAGAAAGCGAAAAAACGCAATGTGCTTTGTCGTCTTCCAAATCATATCGCTGAACGCAGGACACGCTGCAGAATTCTATATAAGAAACACTTATCCAAAGAAAAATGGAAAACAATTGTCACAATAGATGAATCATGGGTGTATTTAAATGATTGCAACAAAAAAAGAACCATTTATTATGATAAAAGGGGAGAAAAAAATTTAATAGTAAGATATACGTAATCTGTACAAATATTGGATAGCTTTATCTACATCTTTCACATCAAAGAGACCTCGGGTGCCCAGGGCAGTAGAGTGGTCCAAAAAAATTTCGAAATATATTGCTCCACAAGGTTTATTTTATTATTTTACATGTAAATAATGCGCCCAATTTTTTTTCTCCAAAATAATAATATTAACTGGTCGCTCAAGCTCAAAATTTAAAAGTTCAGATTAACAAAGGCGGAGAGTGGGAGATCGCAAGAGTGGGAGTGATGCCTAGCGCTGGGATCGTAGGGAAATCTGTTGCTATCCCATTGTTACCTTTTCAGAGGAGAACAACACCGAGTAGCATCAATAATGAAGACCTTGGTGAAATGAATTATGCAGTTGAAGATTTGCCAAGTGATTTGATGTGGATTTATAAAAAATGGCAATGCGATGAGACCCAAGGTTGGAATGGCTTTATGGAAGACATTACAGGTACAAACAGTACTGTAAATCGCAAATTATGTTTCTTCCTTTTATCAATTCTCCTACCTCAAACTATGACACCGTGTACAGTGCTCTTGTTAATGCAGCTGATGAATGTAAATTTATAGAATAGAATAATAGAGCAGAGCCATTGTTTTGTGACCATCGATCAGCCCCTTTACTGGAAAACTCGGGAAATCATTTCCTAAAGTTCCGTAGAATCTGTGCTTGGGTCCATAATTGTCCGTTTGGGGGCTTTCATCTACTAATGTCCTTCATGGAAACAGTATGATACATCATGTATGGCAGTGGGTTGCAGGACTTATTGAGCATTGCCTATTCTCGGGCATCAATTCAGAAACTGATGATGGGTCATGCATATTCCAGAGCTGATGATGTGCTCACATGATGTGCCACTTGGCAATTGCAAAGATCGTTCTTTTTGAAGATTGATATTTCAGATGAAGAGCGAGATGCCATCAGTGACGTAGACTTTTCTCTTTCCGAATCGGATACTGCTGTACAAAGTATTGTGCATAAGTTTACTCAGAAATTTGGAGAGCGGGAAAATAATGGACAAACCGCAAATCTATGGGTGCAATATTTTCCAATGGTAACGTTGATAAAGCAATTCATCCAAGCAGAGAGAAGTGGAGACTGGAAGCTACACCTGCTTTGTGTGAAAAGAATGCTGCCTTACTTCCATGCAAGTGACCATTTTTTGTACGCAAAATCTGTAACACTGTACTTGCAGGACATGCTTGTCTTACACAATAAGCTGACTCTTACAGAATACAAGAATTTTGTAGAAAATGGCTTTTTTTACTATTCGGCGTTATGAAAAGTACTCATTGAACGCAGAATTAAATACTCCACAACATGTAGTAGTTACAGCTATGTTTTTTTCAAACAGGTACTTTCCCTGAAAGACACAATTAAATCGAAATTCGCACTTACCAGCAAAAGTTGAAAAAATGATGGCAACTTCGGGAGAAGCTAGTAACCTTATAACCGGAGCAATTTTTATGTATTTTTACTCATTTTACGCAGAATTTAATGCTCTAAAACTTTTGTATTACAGTTTCTTTGATTGGATGAACCGGTTTTAATTTATTTTGAAAAAAACTGAAAAAAATACCTCTTTTTCACTCAATTTTTTTTACCTAACCATCAGCGCTCGCCTCGGCGGAGGGGTAAAACTCAGGATATTCATATTTGACCTAAAATAAAGTGATTAAAAAAGTTTCCACCTTTGTTTGAATTATTTCCGAATCCGGGATATTTTTTCTCCCTGCCTACTGGCCTATTTGTAAGGGTTTCATTATATTTTTTTATTAGGCTTATAGCTCTTTCAGCCTTGTCATTTACAACTTTCATTTTTAAGTACCTTTCTCGAAAGTCCCAAAAGCAAGGATCACTTTCCCACTGAGATGGTGATTTTTCTATGAAAGCTTGTGATTTAATTTTACCTTCTTTATCCATGCCATCAAAGAATTGTTTTGAGTCACAAGTTCTTCGATCTTTACATTTTGCTCTTCATTTTTTAGTTCCAGTCGATAATCACGGGTAGGTTTTGGTGGACGACCAAGATTTTGTATCATTTTCATTTTTGTGTCAGTGCTGACTCTGTTATAAAAAAAGCTAATGCTACTAAGTGCTCAGATAAATACCATAGGTGTCTGGAAAATGTCGATAATGCTATATTTGCTACAGAAGGATTCAGATATTTCTTCAGGTGATCTAAAAACTGAATATCATTGTAAGGGGCCTTAATAGCATGCGGTGCTTCATTCCAATATTCAATATGTATTAGGCTCACAAAAAGGCACAATTCTATAATCTTACCAGATTCTTCAGATGACAGCTTAAATTGTTCTCGGAAAAGGAATATTTTTAGTGCATAAATACCTTTAGCCATCCATTGAGAGTGATGTGTGGGTCCAGGAGCGCGAAACGACTGATTATTATTATCTCCACCAAGAAAAATTAATGATAATTGCATAAACTCTTTAGAGTTATCCCTTATATTTGGAGATTTCAGTGCTTTTGGTAGAAATGTTAACATATATTCTCTTAGTTTAGTAAAATTTACATTCTCAAATAGTTTCTTATTTGCTGGATTCTAAGCAGATTTATCTATTTCTGGCCATACATTCTTAAAACGCTTAAATATTACAGTTTTTGGACCTTCAGATGGGCCGAATATAACAGAAAACACTGTGAGTAGTACAATCTCCATTATATGGTGACAACATGCAACCCAAATAAGATCTGTCCCTAAATATTTTTGAATTCTGATGCATGCACCTTTGTGTAAACCAGTATTAGTGGCTGTGTTGAGCTATAATTATTGCTCTTCTGAACTGTCTTAATACATGCTTTTGCTTGTAATTCTCCAGTTCCTCTTTCAATCTTCGAAATTACAAGGAGCTTCTCTTGACAATTTCCTGAAACAATCGATCAACTTTTGTTTTTGATCCATCAATATCTGGTAACATCTTACCATCCCAGTGTAATAATAGAGGTTCAAAATTTTCTGTTTCTGCAGCTTGTTGCCTCCCTTTTCTTCTATGTCTCCTTATTGAGCTTCGAGAAAGGGTTTTTGGAGAAATAGTGCACGTACAACAGCTCTAGCAACGAATACAGAAATATTAAAACGATCTAGTGAACTTACAACTTTAGGAGACTTAAATATATTCTTTACATATTTCTTTCCAGCAGCTTCGGGAACTGTAGTTGTAGTATTTTGATCGGATTGGGATGTAGATGACAGCGGCATGTACTCTTCTTCACTTTCAAATTCTATCGAATGTTAAGTTTCTGAGTCTGATAATTCTGACATGATTTTTTCTACCCAAATTTGTAATTTTGCTTCTCTTTCGTCATATCGTTCTTACATTAACACTTTATTATCTTCCCGTTTTCTGTTTCTTATTTCTTTTTAGGTAGTTTTCATGTCAGCTCCACTCAAAGAACAACAAAAAACATCTTTCTTTTGAAAGAATTCTCTGTCTTCTTTGTTGCTATGCTATATGTTCTTTGAAAATACAAATGTTGAGCGACCTCTTAATATTATCGGATTGGTCTGAAACTTTATTTACATACATTTTGAATATAGAGGAACAAAATAAGGCTTGCGGAAAGAAGATTTTTGCACTTTTATTTTTTAACATTATGTCATGGACCACCCTACCAGGGCAGCCATTAGTTCTTTGAAAAGAGGAGGAAATTCTGCTCCTTCGGGTATTTTTTTTTAAATAATCAATACTTCTTTCTCTCCAGTGGTATTTTAGAGGACGGATAAATGCAACATCTAGCGGCTGGAGGAGGTGGGTCGACTTTGTGGGTTATTTTGTGACAGTGTCAATGTGTCACAAAGTAACCCGCCACCTTTCGATATTTAGGTTATGTTCTCATATCTCTCGGAAATATCATTACACAAAAGTTATATTGCTCCATAATCTAACCAACATATTGACAATAAAAAATAATTACCTGTGGCACTTGGTTGTATAAGGTGTTAGCCTTCAGCACACAAAGTTTCCGAAGTCTGAGTCAATAGCTTCACAACAGGTTTAAACAATACCCTGGCCAGCGAAGTCAAATGGCGCTCAGAAGTTTTGGACACTAGCCACTAGGTGTTTGTGTATGTCGGACAAGCTGTTGGCGCTTTTCTTTGCCTGCCCGGTATCACGGGCGCGGCGCAAGATCCGAAATACGAAAAAATTACTATATGTCACAAAGTTACCCCTGCAGTCACAAAGTAACCTACGGTATTTTAATTCCCATTTTATTGAAATATGCTCTTTGTGAAACAAATTTTGGATGATGCGCCCCTTTTCATGAAAATAAAGTGGTTTCATTGTGAACGGCTGATCGCGCATAGAAATCTTGTTACATTAATTTCATGTTTTTATAAAAAGATATGTCATCAAATAATTTGATAGTCTTTGAATATCAAATGATATTCAAAGAAGATTGCATCTTCATTGAATATCCCAGTTTATGTAATTAGGAAGTTTAATAAATCTCAGACAGGCTTTACATTTATCAAATTTTTATTGGGCACAAAAAAAGAAATCAAATAGTTAAGAAGTATTTATGACCTCCAATTGACTTGCTCGGCAATGGCCTGCACACGTCCTTGTATAATAATTCAAGGGGTTGGTTGGAACTGATTTTTCATACGGACTTAAATGATTTTCTTCTTGTTTTGGCATGCTTGCATACTTCACGTTTAAAATCTTTAGATTTTTTTGAAAACTTAGATAATCCTATCACAGCTTCATTTTTCACTGTTTTCTTAATATAGTCTTGGTTGATGTGAACAAAGCGCTTATTCCAACTTATATGTTCCTCTTTTGTCGTGTTTAAAATTTCAACATCAAGACCTATAGATTTTTTCACTTTACATCCTTTAGACTTGTAATTTTTATTTTACTTAAAGTCGCAAGCTTTTTTATCTTCATTAGTTTGATTTTGATCCTTTTTTTTCCTATCTCACTAATATTTTGTCGATCTGCATACAGGAAATACAGTCTATTTTTCAAATATGCGATTGCCACTAAGGAAGCATCCTTTCTTGTGATGTTGATTCTTCCTTTTTTACCTATAAAAGATCCACATGTCTGATCACAGGGCCACAGGGCCCGCTATCAATTTTCTCCGTAATTTTGGTGAATACATTGCTTTCTTCAGATAGATATCACTGGTATTATCCTTTCCTGAATTTTGAAGTGAACCGTTCTTATAGCCTCTACTCTGCAGGTGACTCCTTCTACAGCTACCCACATCGTACTATTTTTAACTTTCTCATAATCAGTGAACCAACTTAAATCGCAGAAAAAATGGTTGCTTGCCTTGGTATCGAAGACCCACACGTCTCGTTTAACTTTCTTAATCGTTAGGGAAGTTTCCACGTTGTTATTTTCACTTTTCCTTCAGAAATTTCCCTTATCCTTCTGTTTTTCTGGATTCTTTCTCGCCCAACATTCGTTAAATAGGTGTTTTTTCCTTTTCCAAAAACTGTATTTCTTGATATTTACAGTGCTTGAACTATTTACTTGGCATGCACAACTACCTTTCATTTGTCTTGATTGCACGTTATTTAGAACTACAGTATCCTGGTCCTCCCGGCTCTGTTTGAGTCTTGCTTCTTCTGCAAGTAGTTCTTTCAATACTAAATCGAACTTAAATTTTTCTTCAGATCAACGATAGATGTTTTGTACTATGCTTCCAAATTCAGGTGATAAATAGCGTATAATCTGAAAAGACTGATACCACTCATCTATCGGTTTGCCCGCGTCCAATAACTGACTTGTAATTTGTCTCATTCTCGCTGCAAATAATCCGATTTCTTCACCGTCTTCAATTCTACAACAAAGAAATTATCAGTTAACCCAATAACTCTAGCTCGAGATTTACGCCTGAAATCACTTTCTATTGTAGTCCATGCTTCCTTGCCTTCACTAGTATTAAATATCAGTATCCTGTATTCCTTACTAATTCCTAGATAAATGGTACTGTACGCCTTGGCATTTCTAGATTTAAATTCTTTAATTCCCTTAAGAGGTACATCTTTGTTTGGTTTAATTTCAGTTCCATCTACAACATCCCACAAATCGTGATCCATGAGGATAACCTTGATATCCTCCTTCCATGTTGAGAAATTTTCGGATCCAAACAGTTCAATGTCAAACTTCTCCATGTTCAATTTTCTTCTATTTCTAATTTACGTTAACTTGAAACCAGGCTCATAACCAATGTTATCAAGATTTCTAAAAAGTTCCAGGTTAACTAAACTTTAAATTCAGTAGATCTAATAAAGCATGAAGTCTCTGGAAATTATAATGCTTTAGGTAAAAAAACAATTTTATTCATAACGAGCACAAAGTTAAAATCAATTTGTAGCTTACAAATCATCGTTAAGTACATTGAAAGAAAAAGGCATGCACCTGCTCAGCTGTCGTAATACACACACACACACACACACACACACACAAACACACACACACACACATATATATATATATATATATACAGAAGGTCGTTCGCACTTTATGGAAACGTTTTTGATAGTTAAGTTTTATGTATAAATGCCGTATTTTATGCAGTGATTTGCTTCTATCTGATAGCCATGGTTCTTGACAATAGCTCTAGCTCGAATTTTCCATGAAAGTAAATCTTTGCTTAGTACTGTCACGTCAGTTTTACCTCATTCCTCTTGGACCGTTTTCCAAAGTCTGTTCAGTGTTCTTAGATGCCGTTTTCCTAAGGCTCGTATTAAAAAACCGAAAGCGCAAAAGTCCATTGGAGAAGAGTCAGGTAATTTCACAGGTATTTCATTAAATGGGATACATTTTATTCCTCTTTCTGATTCTTTCTTTGCTAAATAAGCGGCAGATGATTTAGACGTGTAACTAAAGGCTATGTCCATAAGAAGCTTAATTTTATCAATGTCCTTTCCATATAAGGCTGGTATATCTTCTTCAAAAATTGGCTCTAAAATATTCTGCTGATAGTAGAGTTAATTTTGCCTTTACTTGAGACTATTTTTATTTTTAATTTGCCGTTGTAACAAAATCCTGCTACTATCATGAACTCCTTTGAGAACTTTTCTGTACACTGACATAGCCATTTCGTACGGTCATTCCCGTCAGTTGAGCAATATAAAATTGATCTATTTTACTACAGTCACTAAAATACACCCATGCCCCATCGAGTGTTACCACAAATTTTAATTTTTCAGCAGCTAGGTGTTTTTCATATAATTTTCTACAATTTGTTTTTATTTCAGCAATATGCTTTTGCAAAAGCAGATGAACTTTAGGTTCAAACATCTTTTTTAACTTCCAATCTTTATGAATGATTATAGTTACAGTGCCAGAAGACGTTCCTAGTTTCGATGCAATGGATCTTTGAGTTGGCGGATTTTCTTTTAGGATCAGAGACTTCACTTTCTTGATATTTACCTGCGTTCGAACAGTCTGAGGATGAGGTTTAGTGGTCATGTTTTCATTTTAACTTTCAGTTAGACGTCTTTTTCCTTTCAAATTTAATATATCATAAATATCTATTTTTGAAATGCCATAACCGAAATTTTTACACCGCTTTATAATTTGTTGATACGAATATTTCTTCCCGGAAAGTACAGTTACGTAACCTTCGAGCCATCTATTAATTTTAGGAGCCATTTTCAAAATAAATCTTTTATTTTACACTCCAATCAAAGCAAAACAATAACAGATGATTATTCTGAAGTTGCCAAATATTTATCTCAAAATGAAAACGCCAAAAACAAATTATATATATATATATATATATATTGCCACATCTCTGCATTGTAAAATTTACAGTGATTTTCTTCTTATATTTACATTAGTTCATACAAAACAGTCATGAAGTTATGACATCACACAAACCAGTGATTGTCTGACGTCATTCAATCACTGGTTTCATGGTAATCCGGATTAGAAGTTGGGAGAAAAAGTTTAGTATGTTTAAATACGGACAACAAAATTAACGAGACGTTTATATGATAATATAATCGATATTTAACTGTCTTTGCGAGATACTCATTAAGCGTCATAAGAAAAAAAGACAAGTAATCAAAATTTAATACGAATTTCTGAATTAAAAAAACAACAGTGGATTTAAATCGGTCAACGCATTGTTAAGGCTTTGGAATGACTGTCTTCTGTAGAAGATTGCTGATGGGAAATTGTGTTAATTTTACATGAGAGGAAAGCTATTGAAAACCTAAAAGATGGAACTTGAACCTCGTGAAATATTCAAGCCAACATTGAAGATCGATTTAAAATAAAGAGTTTAGTATTCATGTCTCAAAATCGTATGAAAAGTGTCTTTGCAATTGCCACAACAAACACCTAAATAGTGAAAAATTAAGCCCAAAGATTTAAAATGGTCTGCTTGGAATTATATCTGAATTATTGTATTGTACAGCGTGCCTTCGAAAAAATGAAATCTTTTTTTTGAAAAGAGAAGGTATGTGCATTCGTAAAGCGTTATACTATTCGCGAAACCTTTTCGTCGAAAAATCGCGTTCATAGAAACAGTATGTGTAAGTTTACATAGCGATAGTCAGTAAAAAGAAGAATCCAAATTGAGTCTTGTTTTCATTTCGCACGCCGTTGATTGTGGAAGTTCAGGACCATTATCATAATCAGACGTGAGAAGGCCGAATGAACTCGTAAATGACTCTGCGTTCGAAAAAGATAACGATGGTCATGTGACTTGCATTGAAAGTAGGTCATCTCTTTTGCGAAAGAATAAAACCGCAAAAGTGATGGAAAGCGCCGGGGGACTATTTGTCCGTCTCTCGACCCCGCCCTAGTACCGACCTTCGAGAGCTAGTGATCGACGATTACTCCAAGAGCCGATGCGTTTCATCACAAGGTATCATACCACAGATAAACATCAAAAACAATTTGCTTTCTTCAGTGTAGTACAAATTTCACAGTAGAACAAAGCGTTCATTTAAATGTCCATCTTTATCATTCTTCTCCTTCTTTGTGAACTTTCAGAAACGCGCGTGTATGTAATAATCAAATAATTACAGATTTATTAACTTTGATATAATTGATTATATTTAATTCGAGCACGATTTAAAGTGACTGCCTACGTTGGAAATTTCATTTTGTGACTATTTTGGTCGATTTTATTTTTTGCAAGAATCGTGTAATTCAATCTTTTCTCTTTTCAAAACTGTTTTGATTTTCATTATACATCAATCGGAAGCAGAGTTATAGCTATTTTAAAAAACATCATTTATAGCAAAATTTAAGGGACAAACAAATTTAAATGCATGTTTCTCAGAATTATGTTTTCTAGCACAAATCTCTACCGTTATCATGATATTTCACATAATAATGCATATAATTTGATAAAATATTCGGGAAATGTATTAATTGCTATTGTTAATGAAATGACGTACAAAAATTGTTGTATAATAACTAGTTTTTTTATTTGGGCTGTTTTTATAAGGAAAGGAATGACGAATCGGGGAAAATTTTCATATTGGAACTTTAAATTGTCTGTATTGTTGTTGCATTTTAAAATTTCTATTAGATTGTAGGTCATTTTGAAGATAACTGTCATATGTATCATGTGTGAGAAGGAAATTTAAATAGTAGCATTAGAATTTTGTGCAGAGTGATAGGCGTTTTCACTAAATTTCATTAAGAATTTCTTCAAATTGACCAATTTGTAAAAAAGTATGGTATTTAAAGGTTAGTTTTTATTTATTTTTTAAATTTTGAGTGCTATTTTACCATAAAAGACCAAAAAATCCCTAAAACAAATTATTTTTTAAAAACATTGGCTCCGAACGTAGGCAGTCACCTTAACCTTCTCTTCTAAGGACTCCTGGCTTATGCTTTACTTTCGGATTAAAAAATATAATTGATCTTTCTAGATGTCAAATACCAGAACAGTTTTTAAGTTTTAAATGAAATGTATCCCTTTGACTGAGATTTTCCTTCAGTGACTCATTTTTAGGAAAATTGTTTGACGTAGATGAATGGGCGGACAACTTCGTTCTCAGTTGTTATGCACCCATGCTGAGAATGAGACATTATAGAGGCGCAAGAATAATGTGATTAACAGAATTTTTAATGTAATATTTCCTTTTAAAGATATATTACATAGCATATATATAAGAAGTTTGTATGTTTCCTAACGTGCATATGTAGGTGTACATATCTACAAAAAAGCATATGCTACCTAAAATGAATGCTTTAAAGCGACTATGATCTGTAAAACTCCTGGTGCGGTAAAGATTAATCAGCGACTATTTTGTACCGTTCTCATTTTTTACGGAATATCTTACTAAATGTGAATAATATTTGTCACTCATAGAACCTTCCTTTGTGTTTATCTGCCGAGATAGTTTAATCATAAATTTATATAATGCAAATGGAACGGTTAACTGGTGATAGAGGGTAAACCGGTCTTTGTTTCGTTTGGTATACGATCCCATTTAAGGCGGCTGAGTTTTTACGGGATAGGTACGGTGGGGGAGTGTGTCTTTCCCCTCCAATTGCGAGAGATCGAGTTGACAAGGAACCCTACCAGCCAGTCTTGCAGCAGGTGTTGGTGCTTTTGCAGTTAAAAGTTTGCAGTAAATACGAGTGTCTTTCTTGAAAAAGCGTTAGTCATGATCACTAGTATATTTTTTTTACATTTTAAAATTTTTTATTTCTATTTTGAAGGCCAAAAATGTCAATATTTATTATTTTTTATATTTTTGTGCTCGGAAAGTTGATTTCACTAACTAAAACTAGGTACAAGACTAAAGTACATATTAGAGTTTTAGTTACAGGGGTAAAAGAGGAAAGGGTAGCAATAGTTCAAAAACAAAATTGAAACTTGATTATCTACAAAAATTTGTAATTTACTTATTAATTTTAAGAATATTAAAATAATTAATCACTATTCGTTCAACCAAAAAAAATTTTAGGCTTAAGGTGGTTAATTAAGCATCATATACCTTCAATTAAATTTGCTTCGAGGTTTACAAAACTAATCATCTTAGATCTAATTAAATACAAGCTTAACTTGACAAATTTGGTTGTTAGTGGGGAAGGGAAGCAGGTGTAGAGTACTCTACAATAAATTTTCTGGATAAAGATTTTGAGCATTTAAAACTACCTACTATTGTACACAATAATTCTAAATTTCTACCAATCAAGGATTGTGGTGAAATCGCCGTCGCTTAAAAATATCAAAAAAGCGTTAAGGGACCTAATCTGCAACTACAACTTTTATAGTCATAACTTAGGCAAAATTTCTAACACTGATTGTAATTGTCATCTTGAGGAGTTTGAAAACTATGTTAATCCAGCTTTGGGCATATTGTAACTCGGGATCTAAATATTGTTAAGGATATTAGGTTGAGGGAACTTTTAAGTAAGGGCTCAAAATTTAGGGTCAGAAATAGGGTAAACTTACAGCAAATTATAAGTTCTATCATTAAAGATTTAGATTATTTCATAGTAAAATTATCAAAGAAGTATAATTGGCCTATCGAAGGTTTCATGGAGTGGAAGGTACATGCAGGATATAAAGGGGAACTACGAAGAGTATGGTATAAAAAACAAGCGGGGTTTCTTTTTAAACAAAGATTTGAACAGTAAAATTAAAGAGTTAAAAAATAAGTTAATTATAACGGTTGTAGATAAGGCTGCCAATAACTTTGGTTTTATGTGTAAGGATTAATTCAAGCAATTGATTTCTTGGGAGAACAACTCAAACAATACCTATCAAAAAATTAACTTTACCAAGAAATAGATAATAGAATTTTAGCCTTTAGCAAAAAATTTAAGTTTAAGATTAATAGCCTAAAATACCCTTACCTTTTCCCCACCATTAAATTCCATAAAGTACCTACTAAATTTAGGTTCGTTACGTGTAGTACGAATTGTTATAACACTTTGTTCAGTAAAAAGCTTTTTAGCTATTTAAAAATCACTAAAGTTTTTTGGATCTCAAATTAAACCCCGAATGTGACATCTCTACTTCTTTAACCTTTCGTAAATCCTCTCCTTCTTGAAAAATCTGTCCCACCTCTACCATCGATTTTTGGATGTCATCCCAGTTGCCTGAAAACCTTCAAATTTACGACACTTTTTCAGTCAGCAGATGTGCTGAATTAAATTGACTAAATGAAACTTACTAGACGAAAACAGACCTTGGATGACCACTCCTTTGCCCTCCCAATTCTTAATTACACTTCCACAGGTATGACATTTGCCCTTTTTCTATTCCTCCATCTTTGTACTATGCAAGATGCGGTTTTCTTTTTGCTGTCATATCCTTTTGCGAGATTCACGGTTGGTCCGCCGTACGGCCATTTCTCTTTCTCTCATATTAGTCTCAGAACAATATTGAGAAAGATACCCACTTTTTACACAAACATAAACACAACCCCTCACTCCTTAGAGGTAGAATTAAAAGGAATTTGAAACTAAGTAGTTGTGGAATACACACATACAACAAGGTACCTTCAACACAAAAAATGGATATCCACGTAGAACTAAAATAAGTGTGCACAATTGACTATTAAGTAAAAATAAGTTGAATATTAAGTGAAATTATTTTGAAAATAGGTAAATAATGTTAGAAGGAATATGAATAGAATAAATAATGAATATTGAATAGAATGTTTTTTGAAAAAGTAAATAATGTTAGAATAACAATGTGTATATTGAATATTGAAATGAGAATAATGAGAAAAATAAAGATATGAAACTAAATATAAAGAATAAGAATTTGAAATAATGAAGATTTTGAATTGATTGAGTTGTTTGAAATTAATTAGTGTAATAAATGTTCTGTAATTTATTTATATGCCATTTATATAAAATAGAAGTGTGATTTTTATTAAAAATGTGATTTTCATACAAAAGTACTGTTTTGTTACAAGTCAAGATAGTGTAATTTTTTCTGTGTATTCTGCGCTTGCAAAAAAAAAAAATAAGACACAATGAAAAGAGTGTTTTAGTATGTGACTGTGGCATTTACTGTACTTTCCTCAAGCATAATATGCTGAATCTGACAAGGATTGTGAACGGACAGAAACGTTACGATGGACAGACAAGTCCGTCACTTAATTGACAGAAAAAGAAATAATTTTTTTTTGGACTCACTCCTTAGTAGTGAAAGTTGACGAGAAAAGTTATAGAATTTATATTTTGAATTATTGTCAAATTATACTTTTATTACTTAAATTTTGTTGTTGTTGTTTGATATTCTTATTGTTAAATTTTGTTATTTGTATTATTCGAGTTGGGGTGGTGACAGAAATTATTTCCAAAGTATATTTCAAGTGAATTTTTTTGTATTTTTATAATAGATTTAATTGATTTTCTTCTGAGATTTTGTTGTGTGGGGAGGCGCCGCCCTATTCAACATTATTTCCAATTGATAATTATGTAGATTTTTAAAAATGAAGTTTATTTGTGTTTCTTAAAGTGATTGCCTTGAATGTTTAGCAATAATAGATGCCATTGATAAATACCACTGTTACTTGCATGGGAAGAAATTCACAATTCATTCGGATCACTCTGCCTTGCAATGGCTCAGAAATGTTAAAGATTTAATTGGATGACTGTTCAGATGGTCTTTAAAACTATCCATGTATCATTATGAGATGATACACATTAAAGGTAAATACAATTATGAAGCCGACATGCTATCAAGAAATCCTATAAATCACTTTGTGTCCCAATATTGTTATTTTTTAAGTACAGATGAAATTATTCAAGAACAATTAAATGATAATGTAAATAATGTAAAGTATAAGAAATATAATGGAGTTTTAACAATGAAAAAGAAAAATTTAGTTAAAATTGTAGTTCCGCCATCATTAAGATTAAAATGAATAACCTCAGCACATGAAAAATTTGGACACCCAGGTGTGAAGAAAATGTTACAATTAATTTCTCCTATTTACGGTTGGCAAGATATGATTATAGATATTTCAAATTTTGTTCGTTGTTGTGAAACATGTCAGAAAAAAAATCAACTCCGAGAAAATTTGGACTGATGGAGCATGTACCAGTTGTCCATGAACCGTTTGACCTGATATCAGTTGATACTATTGGAGGGTTTAACTATTATAATTCGACAAAAAAATATCTTCATCTTGTAATTGATCATGCGACTAGATATATTTAGACTTTTTCTTAATATATCTAGTCGCATGATATATTAAGAACATATGAACTTTGTATATGAACATGAGTGTAACATATACAAAGTGACATATACAAAGTAACACATACTTCCAAGAGTGAGACATATACGAATAGTTTAAAACAAATTTTCAATATTAAAGTTCCTAAACAAATACTTAGTGACAAAAATGCTGTATTCACTTCCTCAAGATTTAAGAAATTTTTGAAGCATCATAATATAAAACAATTATTAACTTCTGCCTATAGACCTCAATGCAATGGAAAGAAATTAAACATGTAATCAAACTATAGTAGCAAAATTAAGATGTAAAGTAAATACTTCTTCGAAAAAAGTTTCCATGGACAAAAATTTTAGAGCAAGTAACTTCTGAATATAATAACCAACCCCACTCTGTGACTGGATATACACCGAATTACCTTTCATTTGGAATTTTACCTTACGACTCGTCATGGCCTAAAACAACGTCATTAAATTATCCACCAGTTGAAGAAGCAATAAAGATTGCAGTACAAAGGACTGTTCAGCACCATAAATTAAATAAATAGAGATATGATAGACATTTTGTACAATCAAATTTTAAAATTTAAATACCCAAATTCAAGAAAACAAGATACACCTTATTCAGGCCCTTATAAAATTTTAAGTGAACTTCTAAAGTTAATTTTGAGATCGATAGACCAAACCAATACACTGGAAAAATAGTGAAACTGTGCACTCAACCCGATTAAGGCACTTTCATCCACAAAATGAGTTTAAATTAAAATAGTTCTGTTTTCATGAAGCAATTTGTTGGGGAGGGGAGAAATAACAGAAGATTTTGGTACTAATTACAAGTAAAATTGAAATTGTAATGTTTTGAATGTTAATGATAAAATAAGAGGATGAAATTTAAAATTATAATTCATATTGTAAAAATTAAAACTATAATGTGATTTATATTCATTTTTATTGGTTTTTAACAATTGTGTGCTTTGAATTGAAATTTAATTAACTGTTGAAAGAACTTTGTCTAAACCTACATTTTCTGGATTATTTTGAAATGTTTATTACCATTTTTACAATGTTTTGGTTTGTTTAATGTGCTGAACTGTTTTGTATTTTCCCGAACATGACAAAACTTCAAAACCCAGAGATCCATATCCTTTTTGATATTTTTCTTTTGGTGCCTAACACCCTTCACTTCACATTTTAGGTGGTTAAACTTTGCGTGTCGTCCAATTAAATTAAATTAAATTAATTGACAAAAAACTATCTTGTTTAAACTTCCTCTTAGAAACCTATTATGTGTGAAACTTCTGGATCTCATGGATGAAACCACCCGATATGACAACACTATTTCTTTCATATTTCATAAATTCTCTCCTTCTCGAAGACTCTGTCCTATCACCCCCCTCTATCGTCGGATTTGGAAGTCATCCCAGTTGCCCATTAACTGTTTACAATTCTTCTACGTGTCAGTCACTTAAGGTGCTGAATCAATCTGATCCTTAAACAAAATAATGACTAAAGATGGACCTTGGGATGGTTACTCCTTTCAGGTTTCTGGTGACTCATGTGTTCCCCATTGGAATTCATGAGTGAACGGATTACCTTTTACCTCTTGGTTGGCTTGGGTATTAAAACCTTTTCCTTTTTCTGGTTGCAGTAAGAGACTTCTGATTTCCTTTGAGCCCCTGCCAACTTGGAGTTTCAGGCTCGTGCACTAAACGCAACAAATTAATTTTGCACTCAAAAAGTTTTATAGAGATTTTCAATTGGGGTTAAGACGGTGGGAATTTGTTGAACCTGCTCTCCTCTGACCCAACTAAGCATAATTGTGCAAAAAACTACACAAACACACGCAAACATAAACACCTTGAAATTTAAACAAAAATGTTCAAAGTGAATGAATGGTACACAAAGTACCAAAATTGTATTGTAGTGACATAATGAATCTATCATTGTGAGTAATTTGATATAATAAAGTGTAAATTTTAAAATTGTTTTGAGAAATTTGAATTGTAAATTATAAATAAAATGTAGAAATATTTTGAGTTTCATACGTAAAATAGGTTGAAGGTATCAAAAGAGCTCTAAAAAGATGAACTATATTGGAATTGATGTTAAATAATCTTATGATGTTCAGTAATCAGAGGTAAATGAAAAATTCCCATGGGTAAATGATAAGATTTAGATATTTTTCAGTTATTAATATATTGTGCCTCTGAGTATTTACAGGGTCAACCATGTCAAGGAGGCCACCAGAAAAATTTGCCGGCAATACTATTTCAAAATCCAAATTGTTTTTCATTTATGTGTATTTTCATTTTTCACAGTAACTTTGTTCTAATAAAATAGGTATATTTTTGTATATAAATATTGAACTGGAACTATTTTAAATGTTGAGTGTTAGTGGACACATGTGTAAAGACTGTCAAGTTTAATTACCACTCAGGGACAGAGGAAATGTTATGTTAAAGCCTGGACTTTATTTAGTGAACTCTACTGACAGTTCCATGTTAATGGATGATAAAATTTATTCTTTTCACTTAATTTAGTATTTTAAAAGATGTTTCTAGATAAGATTTTTAAAGTGATTTTGTTAAAGTGATACTTCAATTACAGTGATATGTTTAAGGTGATATTTTGATGTTTTAATTGTTTTTTTCATAATATTTTGGGTACCCATTTTCTGTTATAAGAATTTAATATTGTCTATACAACATATGGTAATATTGTTTTGATGAAAATTGTATATTTTAAAACCACTGCTCCAAGGTTTTTCGAACGAAGAGAAAGTTAAGTGAAGGGGTTTTTAAGGGTAATTTTGTGAGGCCGACATCTAAAGTCTAAGGTTTTCTAGAAGATGGAAAAAATAATAAATATATCGAAAAAGATTATTGTGTGTGTTTGACTGTTGAACTGCCTTCCACTACGCTGCAATTCAACTAAATGATTATATATGACTGCAATATCTTCCATTATAGCGGGTGTAATACCATGCCCGTCATACATACATATATATATATATATATATATATATATATATATATATATATATATATATATATATATATATATATATATATATATAGTTACATTGTACTTGATGAGACGAAATAGTTTCTAGAAATTTAATCTCAGGCATTTTTAACCGACAAACCTAACTAAAGGAAAATGCTGTACTTACGAATAATATGACAGTTCCCATCTCTTCTGCGCAGAGATGCACTTCAATTCTAACCCGATGTTCTACACAGTTTATGAGATTGAAGCTTTTCTCATATGGTATCATTCTCATTGTTTCCTATAAAATTTTTCTGCATTTTAGCTGTAGCCAATTTTTCAGATTGAATTATTTGTCTGCCACCATAAAAGTTTTAGTGCCACTTTTCAGCACTTTTTAACAATAGCTGGAAAGTGTCTATGACTTTGGTTTATGTCTTTACACTCAAACTGCCGTAAATGTAAAATGAATGAAAAAGATTTTAAACATCGTCTAATGTTTTCCATTTCAAGATCGTCACCATAATAATCCGATTGTTGTTTCTTAAGAATTAAAAACAATCATTTCTTTTTAGAGAAATTTTTATTATAGTTAAAATAATAGACTTCATTTTTTCCAACATTTTCGGAATGATTAAAACCATTCCCCCCAAAATTAGGAGTAAACTTTTAAAAGCCTGTCTGGTAGATTTATCTAAGGAAGTAAAACAGTTATACCTAAGAATGACTTGATCCCTTCACTCAGAGATTCAGTAATTCGAAGGACAGATCTATATATTTAAGTCGCTAAGTCGATTCTTTGCGAGAAAACTACTGCATCAATTTACTTGATTTTACTTTGAAATGAAAGATTTGTGTCAAATTTCGTTTTTGTAACTGCAATTTCTATTAAAGAGCGATAACTTACAATTATTTTTTTTTTTTGCGTATGCTCAGTGCATGTTTATATCTTGCTGTAGATACTCACTGAGCGAGAGGCCGCATAAACGCAATAATTTGTTTCTGCGCATGCTCAATGACGTTTAAATCTGGCTTTAGATATTTACTAAGCACGAGGTCGCATAAACACGTTAATTTGTTTCTTCCGAGGAATCTCTTTAGCTCGCTCTCTGCCATTTTTATTATTAATTATGTTTGTGAGATATAGAATTGAACCTGACGGAAATTGTTTGTTTCGCGCTGTTTCTGAAGACAGACAGCGTGAAATTGGGTTATCCACTGTTAGAAAAAGTTCCAAATTTTACAGAGTTATTTTAGGTTGTCATCGAGTAACCATATTTCTTTTACTGGGCTCAATAGTAAATTTTTAAAGTGTATTTATCTATTTTTAATATTATTGGACAATGATGTGTGGAGTATAATTTGTGTATATATTTAATATCCGCCGTCTTGATTTGACGGGTACTAACTAGTTTTTATTTAAACTTGCTCCCAGTCAGGACTTTAAAGCAAGTAGTTTAAAATGCATCACATTTATTACTTATTCATATTTATTAGTACTCATTATAATTATTATTAGTATTTATTTTTCAGCTTGATAGTTATTAGTTAATTATCAAACTTTTGTTCATAATCTTACCACATGTTGCATGTATTATCAATTAAAAATCTAGATTTTCTTTGCTGAATCCCGCATTAAAACTATTTCTTATTGAAATCACTGCATCCTCGGTTGGTTAAGATAATAAAGTTAAGACAGTTTATCTTTTCTCATTTCTCCTTTTAAATTAATTGTAAATTTATAACTTTTATTTTAATTTAATTTCAACATAAAATTTCAAACTTTTACTTTGCCATTGTAACTTAATTTGTTTCATAAGCTATAAAATATTTCATTCTTGCCTTTTTTTAACCACATTTAAATTTATTTTTGCCTTATTTTAATTTAAATGCTGCTTCAGCATTGAAATTTCTCCTTTAAAGGCATAAGTAATGCTTGCGGTAGAATACATTAAAATTATAATAAAAACTGGGCTCGAATTTAGACATATTTCGAAAAAAACCGATCCTGAATAAAGAATACGATATACTTTTGACTGAATAGTTATATACAGTGGTACCTCGGTTTACGAACTTAATTCGTTCCAAGACTTGGTTCGCAAACCGAAGTAGTTTCTCCCATATAAATTAACGGATGAAGAATTAATCCGTTCACCCCCTAGAACAGGGGTTCTCAAACTTTTTCAAACCACTTACCCATTTTTGTGTATCATTAACTATGAGTACCCCCACCTTACACTTTAGTTTTATTAAAATGCATTATATTAGTTAAAGTTTAAGTGTCCATCCACAAAGAAGCCATTTATACATCGTCGTAAATTAATAAATATTAACACTTATCGTTAAATATATAAACACTTTTCAAAGTATTCGACTTTTAACTATTACAACTGTAATATGCCCACGCACAAAGTAAGATTGGAAAGTGGAAAGTTTGTGAGACTGAGCAGTTAATAATCACTAAACAGTCACAGACAGAATGGCGAAAGAGGGAAATGAATGCACGGTGGCCGAAAGCGTGGTGGAAGTGACTCGTCGTTGCGGAACTCTGTCTGGGACTCTGTGTTGCATACTGTTCCAATTTAATCCAGCCACTAATACAGGAGTAACGAGCGACGTGCTTGCTCGCTGCTTTACTCATAGTTTTCAGTTTTAAATCATTACTCAAACTTTTGTCACAATTAAATTCTGGCATGTATCTATAGAATTTTGTATACTTTTTGATAGTCAACCGCGCACCCCTTACAGATTTTCGCACAGGTGGAGAACCATTGCCCTAGAACATAGTTATTTTTACCTTTTTTATGGGTTTAGTTATAAAGAAATGGGGAAGATAAATGAAAACAGAATTTATTATGAAGAACCAACGCATTCTAATTATTCAGTACAGCATTTTAGCTTTGTAGTCGATAAATACTGAAGCAGATGATTGATTGTTGAAAAGGGAGGGAGGACTACAGATGTTACTACTTGGAAGATAAGTCACCTTCCGTAATATCGCTAGGCTAGAGCGGGGCATTATCAAAATTACTTAATCCTATGAAGTGAGTTTTGAAAAACCATTCACACGAAGTCAAAAAATAACTATATTTAATGAACTCAACATCGTAACAACATAATATCACTAAACAAACTTAACATTATTAAAGAGACATAGGAAAATTTAATACGACATCGGTAAATTATGAAGCGCAAGAAAGCAACAACGAGTAGAAGAGGAAGAGACAGTCCAGTCCTAAAATTACTCTTTTATACCTAAGCAGCAGCGTGAAGCTGTCATGACATCATGAAAGGGTTCTTTCGGTGATTCCTCGGAAACACTACAAAGCTGCAGCTGTGACGTCAAAATCGAGTTTCATCGGGAACGCCACAAGGCAATTCTGATTTTAGTGTCTTTTCTCTTCGTCTACTTTCAATCTCACTAGCTAATTTTGGCATAAGAAACCGATCCAAAGAAATATGTCTTTTGCTTTTCTGAAGAATTTTACAGAAGTGGGACATGACATTGTCTTTTAGAATATTAACTGCTCTGTTGGTCCCAGATTCATAAGGGTGATGCTTTTCAATAAGTGCCTGCACTTCCTTCCACTTGCTCCAGATTTCTTGTATCATGGCAATGGAAACTTTCTCCTTGCCATTGTCTTTCTTTGATAAATGCTCTTCCTGGATAGCGTTCATCTGTTGACTCTGCAGCTCAACAAGTTCTTCTGTGGTGACTTCTTCGCTGTGTTCTTCCAACAGCTTTTTCACATTTTCCCTGTCAACCTCCAAACCTATACTTTTGACCATGACACTATTTCATCTACAACTTTGACTTCCGCCTCTTCATTATCAAAGCCCTCGGAGCCTCTCTCTGGCACACAAGTTGGCCAAAGTTTCTTCCAGGCAGAATGCAAATTACGATAAGAGATCCCCTCCAGGCGTCATCAATAATGTTGATGCAGTTGAGGATATCGAAGTACTCCTTCCAAAAGTCTCTCAGGGTCAAATAAGTGTCATTTGTGACTTGAAAACACCTTGAAAAAAGGGCCATGATATACAATTTTTTAAAATTAGAAATAACATGCTGGTCAATAGGTTGAAGCAAAGGAGTTGTTTGGGGGGTAAAATTGACCTTAATGAAGTTATATTTGATGTCCAGGTCTTTTTAAAAACTTGGAGGATGAGCAGGAACGTTATCCATGACGAGAAAAAACTTCAAGGGCAAACTATTCTCCTCAAGATATTTCTTGACCGCTGGTGCGAAAACCTCAACAATAGGGTGGAGCGAAAAATCCAATTTTGCCAACTTCTTTCCTAATAGTGAAAATAATTTCACCCAACCGTTCAAAAAGCGCATCCTAAAATATTTTAAATTTATTTTGAGTCTATCTACCCGCGCATTTGATTTGAATTTCTCAAAATGTGATCAAATTTATCTTTTCCATATAATTTGTAACCGCGAAAGAGCGAGGAAACAAGAATCAATTAAGAAGTCAACTAACCGTTTTTTGCTACCCTATAGGCATGCTGGGGTGAAATTAAAAATATTTTTGTCCAGTCATTACCCCTTGCCCGTGCGCATTCGCAAGAACACGCACCATACACCTTTCTTTGATCAGAATCAGTGACTTTTCGCGATTATTGTTCACAGTTCGGTCGTATCTAGAGTTTCGTTTGCTAATTGTTACAGAGTTGAATATGGATAAAACAAGAAAAACTTCTAGTTATTGTATTTTTGGAAATAATGAAAAGGTGAAAGGTATTATATTACCTAAGCTCCAAGTGCTCCAAAAAATCAAATCAGAAGGGAGAGAGCTTGAAAGGGGAAACATTTAAAATCCAGGGTACCGAAAAAAGGGACAATAAGAAAAAAGAGTGATTGTTTGCGAAGATAAAACGGCCCCACACATATAAGCTTTTCTAAGAAGAGGAATACTAAGAAGGAGAGTGGGAGAGTCGAAAGCCAAATTATTTATGAGAAACGCCCCTCACTCGGAATGGTCAGTAAAGAAGACTTAGGGTTGAAAATAAACGAATAAAATTATGAGTAGGAAAGATGACGTAAGATGGTGAACCAATGGGATTAGGGTAGGAGGAACGGCGAAATTAAAAAATAACAGAAAAAGAAGATGAGAAGAGAGAGAGATTTTGTTTTGACATAGTCACTGCTAGATTGCGCCCTGCCTCAGAGCACGAATTCGCCGATTATTCGAATACCACTATGCAATAGCAGCCAACGCAAGGGTGGAACGTCAAAGTATTGAACGTCAGGCTCAATATGGAAGCCGAAAGAGGTTACCTGACCCCTGCAAGTCAACGATGAAAGCTGATTGAATAGAAGATCCCTTCGGAAAAGAGTCCACCCCGCCGTAGAGTCCCGGTAATCGCCAGATGTCTTCCCGCGCCATCCAGCGAAATTCGACGACTGAATCACCGAGGAACTCCAGAGGCCCGCTACTCGATGACAGATACCTGCATGCGCCCTATTCCAGTGCTGTCTGCAAACGGAGGTAACCTTTTATTACCAACTGCCAGAGGTCTAGAAATCCCCTGAGTAAACATAATCCAAAGCTAGAATTACGGATTAAAAGTAAATTGCTCACTCATGAGATTAATATCGAATTAAATGAACTAAATAGTATGATCAGTGAATGATTAATAATATGCCAAAATTTAATAATTGAATGGATCAATCTGTATGATTAATAATAACAATTTGAATGACAAGTATGGAATAATTAATAACAATGTTAAGAAATTTGAGAGTCATTAATTGATATGATGAATAATTATAATATTGCTAGAATTATCAATAGTGAAATTTAGTTTTTGTATATATATGTATTTACCGTTAATAAAACAGAGTATTATTTTAATTAAGAGCAATGGTATCATTTCACGTTATTCTAAAAGAAATTACAACTATTACGAGATCGCAAACCAAACCCTATTACAAAATTAACAGCAGTTTTTTCGAGAGCAAGAGAGAACTTAATAACAGAATTCCATGAACAAAAATTTCCACAAGGAACCAATCTTTTCCCCTTTTAGAAACGTAAACTTGAGATTGGTAAAACGTTGGGCTATGCGGATGAAGAAATCGTCGAGTCCCTGACACTGGCCTGTCCTCTGAACATGATAACCTTTTTATTTTTAAAAGATGTGAAGACCCCGTGCGACTGGATTGAAACATCAAGAAAAATACAGATCAAGAAACCATCAAGATAAGATAGAAGAGTCCTCTTTTTCACAAGCAGGTTCCGAGCAGAAAATAATGACCAACATTGGAGAAGAGCCAACGAGCAGAGTAATCGCCAGACATGGAATACACCAGAGCACAGCCAGAGAGGAAATGATTGTGACTATCAGATAAGAAACTACCAAGAAAGAAGGAATCCACATGAAGAGGACAACAGGCGATGGAACAATAACAGACAAGGACAGTGTTATCAACGAGTAAACCCTCAGTCAAGATATAACACTGAAGAGTTTTTTGGACTTGATAGTTAAAATATTCGATGCCACCAGCAGAACAAATCTACACTACTGGCCAAAAGTATGAGAAATTTGACATTTTTTCAAGAATAAGCCCAAAAAAATGTTTTTTCAATGCAACTGATATTTTTTAATGTCAATAGGTTAAATTAGATTAAAAACAAGGTATAATTAAGTTATTGAACAAAAATAATTATTTAATTTTATAAAAAATAACATACAAAAAATGTACAGGTTATTAGAAATCGAAATCCCTTTTCGTTCGCCGGAATAAAATGAAATAAATAAGCAATTTGAAGTTCTGAGCAGAAAATATAAATGAGTGCAATTGAACCGAAAAGCTTTTAATATGTTGTTGGGCTGCCTCTGGCTTTGATCACAGCATCCACTCTTTCAGGAATGGAATCCACAAGGTTTTGCAACACTTCTTTCGGTATTTTATGGTGCCAAATTTTTATTATTGTTTTCTGAAGCTCTCGTTTTGTTCTAGGACGATTTTGAGATTATTTTCCTTCCAATTATACTCCATAAACTCTCAATTGGATTTAAATCAGGCGATTTTCCTGGCCATGGGAGAACATTAATACCATGTTTAGCAAATTCAGCCTTAATCTAAAAAAATAAATGTTTCGATTTTGGGTTCAGAATTGAACTCTGGAATTCAAAATTAATGAAATTTAATTTAATTTTAAAGTTTTTCTTGAATTTTCGATGTATTGCAGGGTCCTAGGTCTTGCTAAAATACACATTTCTGCCTTGGAAATATGTCATGAGCACTACGAAGCAATTGATCCTTCAGCACACTAATATACTGGCCTCTCTTCATAGTTCTCTGTACAACATAGAGCCGTCCAGTTGACTTATATGACATGCAGCCCCACACCATTTGGCTTTCTGGGTGTGTTGCTGCACGAACCAGGCAGTCTGGACTCATGCTCTCTTTTGCTTTAAGCCAAACGTGGGCAGGTTTGTCAGACATTAAAGCAAATAGACTTTCGTCGCTGAACAAAACCTGTCACCATTTCGAAATACTCCAATTTTTGTGAACCTTGACCCAGTCCAATCGTTTTTTTCCGCATTGTTTTGCTCAGAACTGATTTTTTACTATTCACATGTGCCGTGAAAGCAGCTTCACGGAGCCTCCTGCTAACTGTTCTGGAACTGGCAATGACAGAAGTCGGGTCACTCCATTCTCTTGCAAGTGTAGCAGAACATGAAAACCTATTTTTTCGGCATAATCGTGTCAATGAAGCATCAGCACGTTTCGGAGATAACCTCAGACGACCACTTCTAGGCTTCTTATCCACGGTTCCTTCTGTTTTAAATCTCTTTATGAGGCGTGAAACAGTCTACTCACTGCACCCGCACCGATGAGCAATTATAACATTTGAAACACTTTTTCATGCATTAAAATAATAGCCTGGCGCTTCCGAGTAGTTAGTTCACACATTTTAAAAGAAAAGCATGGTTTAATTTTAAAAGCAATAGGCAGCGGTGCGCACTTCAGCAGCGCAACAAACCAATGAAATTCTAAGCCAAATTCTACCAAATGAAATGCAAATGTAAAAATTGGTAAAGTTAAAAATTTAATTGATTTTTTTGAGAGTGAATTATACTTGTTATTTAGTTTAGAACATATTCGATTCCTTCAATTAGAAAATGATTTTCAGAAGTTAAAGGCGTTTCAGTTTGGTTTTGAAATTTAGTTATGTAATGATTATAAATTTTGTTTTTCACATTCATTTCATGTGCAGAAAAATAATTTTAAGCATTATGGTAAAACTCAGAATTATAATAGTAAAAGAGATAATAGTACTCATGATTACAAATTTAGAGATTTGAAAAACTGTAATAATGTAAAGAGAAATTTTAAAAGGTATTGTAAATTTAGAAAGGCTCACTCTCTTGAGCGAAAAAGAAAAGTTGTTCATAGAAATTGTAAGAATCCCAGTAAAATAACTGAAACTAATGTAAAAACTGTTTTTGTGTTTCATTTTATCACGTGAACCCTAATTTAAGACAACCTGAAGTGAGTTATGAAAATTTTGAAAAGGTAAACCATGCTGATAGTAACTTAATAATTTTTGAAGAGACATCAGGTATCCACGATGTCTTGAAACACCGATTGAAAACTTTTTTTTAAACACCCTGTGATGTTTTGGAAGGTTCCCCACCAGAACAAATACCTGAAAACTGATCAAAATTAAATTTAATTCTAGGAAAATTTGAAAATGTTTTTTCACAAAATAAGTATGATGTAGGAAGGATAAAATTAGAGCCACGAAGAATTCATTTGACTTCAGAATTACCTGTAGCCCAAAGGCCTTATCGTGTGTCACAAACGTAAAATTTAGAAATTAAAAAGCAAATTGATGAACTTTAAGGAGCAGAGTTCATAGAACCCTCACAAAGCCCCTATGCAACAACAGTGACTTTAGTACACAAGAAAGGTGAAGGAAAAAATACTTTGAATAGATTATCGAAAATTAATTGTAATAACTAAAATTGATTCTGAACCCATTCCTCGCATTGATGACCACTTGGACAAGTTAGCGCATGCAAAGTATTTTTCGACACTTGACTTCACTTCAGGATATTGGCATATTGCAATACATGAACGAGACACTGAAAAATTAGCTTTTACCACAAATTTTGGATTTTGCAAGGGGTTAAGATTACCTTTTGGATGGAGAAATGCTCCAAGTGTTAATATGCAATGTAATAACCAAATTAAATATGCAATAAACTACTGTGATGACATTATAATCTTTTCCCAAAATTTTAATGAACACATACAACATTCAGAGGAAATTTTCAAAATTTGCCTTCGTTTCATGGTGCATAACTGCCCATAAGTAGTATTATAAAAACATTTTATGTGTTATAGTGCCCACAGGTTTCCACAGAAATTTAGTTTGATTTACATTTATTCTATTGAATTATGTTGTTTCTACTTGATAATGGAATTATTGATTTATAATGGTTTTATTCATTGTTTAAAGTGTCTGTATTGTAACGTGCGAGCTTCCTTATTGATATCCTCCTTAATTTGATTCTAAGAATCATGAGCGATTTAGAAAAATGTTGAAGGAAGAGAGCTGTAATTAGGCAGCATATGACAAAGTTAGTAATGAAAATGGAAAAAAAAACCTTGCAGAAGGGAACATTTCAGATGAAGATATCGGTGCTTTGCACGATTTAAAGAGTCAGCTTTTGGAAAGAAAAGAAACTTTAAGAGTTCTTGATGCTGAAGTCGAAGCGTTGTTAGAAAATGACGACGCATTCGAAACAGAAATTGTGCAAAGTTTAAATTACCAGAATCAAGCGATAGTTTATATAGGCAAATTAGATAGGATTAAAAAAAACCCTGAAATGATTCGATCAGTACCCGTGGTAATGAATAACACAGAGAATATTGTTGTGAGAAATGTAAATTCTGACTTAGACGAAAGGAGCTTGTACGGAACAAATTTTGTGAAACTACCAAAGTTAGAAATATGCAAGTTTTATGGTGATGCGAGCAAATGGCTCTATTTTCATAAAAGTTTTGAAGTTGCAATACACGATAATAATTGCTATTTAAAAATGTATTTGGAGGAGAAATGCGTTAAGTGCAGTTTTCGGATTTTCGTTGACCGAGGAAAATTACGATACTTGTATCTCGCTATTGAAAAATAGGTTTGGCAGACAGAATTTCACTGTAAGTTCTCACCAAAATTTTAACTATTGAGTCTGTCAAAAATTCTAACAATATTAAAACTTAAGGAAACTTGTTTGATGAATTTAAAGTCAATATTCATAGTTTGTAAACACTTAAAGTTATGGCTGGTAGTTATGGTAATATGCTGTGTCCGATAGTTCTGCAAAAAATACCCGAGGACTTAAATTTAGATTACAATAGAAAGCACAAATCAAATTCAAAATTTAATATTGAAGAATTGACTACGTTTATTGGGAAAGAAGTAGAATGCCGAGAGGCCTCTCTAAAAATTTTAATGATAATTGTGTTGCTCAAATTCGAGGAAAATCCAATATTAGGAATAAAAATAGTTATTACCGTGAACATACCTCCTCTTCATCTTTAGTAAAATCGTCAAACAAAAAATTTTGTAGATTTTGCAATAACACTAATCACGAATCTAAAGATAGCCTTTTAAGTACGGAAGAAAGGAAAAATGTTCTTAAAAAACACTTTCGATGCTTCCGGTGTTTGAAAAAGAATCATATTTCCAAAAAATTTTGGAGTAAAAGTACTTTTAAACTGTGTAATCAACTACACAATGATTTAATTTTTGGGGCTTGGATGTACCAGACTATTGCAGCACTGACTTCATATGAAATAAGATGCAATCTTACAAAAACTAATAATTTATTAAAACTTAACAAAACGACGTATTAAGCAACACGTTGAAACGACGTAACAAGAATAAAGCCTCCTGGCTTAAACATTGGTGCATACACACCGCACGGCGATCATGATTGCGTACCGGTGCACAATTAGGTTACAATCAGGCGTATTCCTGCCACCTGCACACTCGCTGTCTCTTTTATGGTGAAGGTCGACAGAAGGTGAACAGGCAAGTTTGCAGATTTGCATATTCTCCTCCCGGTTCTTCACGGCCAAGTGTTCTTCTTCAGCAGTGTTTTTTAAGGCAGCGTTTCGGCTTCGTGGTAGCGTTTTATACGCCACAAATTTATGAAAGAGAAAAATTAAGTTCCAATGAAGTTAAAACCGAAAATCAGGATGCTTTGATGACCGTTTCGAATTTTTGCGTTTCAAAACGAAGACCAAACAAACCCGTGTTAATGCATACTGCATTGACTTTTTTTGAAATCAGGTGTAAGGAAGCAATTAGTAAGAAATGGCTCATTCCCAATACACGGTGCCGCAGCTTGGCGATAAGTTTTTTTGATTTTTTAGATTTTTGCCAATTTGGCGATGAACGCCAAATGTGGTTTGTGTTTGTTAAATGCTTTTAAGGTAACCATTTATTGCTCTCGATTTCAATAAGATGGCGATATTTTTTTGGCGATGTTTTTTAGATTTTTGCCAAGTTGACGATAAAATGCCAAATGTGGTTTGTGTTGTTAAATACTTTTAAGTTAAAGCTTCCGATAGTATAGTTCCGTTTCGTATAGCTTCCGATTTGAATAATTAGTAGCCAATCAGAGCTTGTGATTTACTTGTAAACGAGGGTTATCTGGATTTTATATAACGCGCCTGTTTCAAAAAATTAAACCGTTCTTTTCGGGATTGCAGTTCCAGCGTTCGGATGTACATTTATTTGCGAGGTATGGCTTCTTTTACGAATGGGAGGGTTGATTTGGATTTTTTTCGAGATTTACAAAATGCGGGTAAGAGAACTATTATAGATTATTGTATTTATGTTGAGTTAATAGCTAATATTTATTATTGTCTTAATTGTAATTTGCAAATGAGTATAACTGAGAGGAAAGATCTGAACATTGTGTTAAAAGATCCATTAGATGTGGTTCCCGGTTCGAAGCGAGTAAATTAGATTTAATTATGGTTTTAAAATTAACTTATTTATGGGTAAAAAAACACAGTGTTCTTGGATTACAGACGAATTGGGTGTATCGAAAAACACCGAAAAATCAACAAAACGTAAAAGAAGCTATACCGAAAGTAAATAACCGGTAAGTGGTTTTTTTTTAAATTTTAACATGAAATAATATAAATGACAACAAGCAGAACTTTCATTTTTTTACTTGCTGATATATTTAACCAAGATGTATTTTATATTTGTTTAAATGAATTATTTGCAATATACTGACTTTTTTAGCGGGGGGTTGGGGGTGCGGCAGCCCCCCCACACATAACAAATTTCTCATCATTTTTTGTATTTGTGTATTTTTGTGCTTTTTCTGTGGTTGTATAGTTTTAAAAATGCGTAATTTTGGGACTTTTCGGACTTTCCCGTTCCAAAAACACGCGTTCTGCTTGGGCGACAAAAATTTAAAAAAATAAAATCGACTATTTAAATGAATTATTTGTAATATACCGACTTTTTTTTTAGCGGGGGGTTGGGGGGGCGGCAGCCCCCCCACACACAATAAATTTCTCATTATTTATCAGCTTTCATTTTTTGTATTTGTGTGTTTTTGTGCTTTATTGTGGTCGTACAGTTTAAAAAATGTATATTTTTGGGACTTTTCGGACTTTCCCGTTCCAAAAATACGCGTTCGGCTTGGGCGACAAAAAATTTTAAAAAATAAAATCGACTGCCCTTATTTAACTTCATTTTTTCATTTTCTGTATAAATTTTCAATGAAAGTTCTGCATGTTGTCATTTATATTATTTCACTGCATTGGAACCGCCATCTTGGTTCCGTCTCCCATCGCCAAATTGGCGACGGGAGACGGAACCAAGATGGCGGTTCCAATGCAGTGAAATACAAGGGGCACCGTATATTGGGAATTAACCGTAAGAAATCTGTATAACTCAGGCTCTTAGCGCTCTTTTGTAAAGCGTAGAACTTGTAAAACGTTGAACCTCGACGCCATTAAAACTGAAAAGTTGCAGATTTGCGGTTTCAGGAGTAAAGGATCAAAAATAGGTTATGATCTAGTTGAGTTGCAACTGCAAAACAGAAATGAAACAGTTGGATTAAGTTAGATGCTCTAATAGTCGACAAAATAACGCATGGGAATATTTCCGATCCCGAGGATCACATTAAGAGGGTTGCTATAGAAAAAAAATATTTCCTTATCAGATGCTGGGGAAATTACTGATATAGATGTTTTGATAGGTGCTGATTATTTATTTGCTGTTTCATTCGATAAATTTGAATAAAACACTCGTTGCAACCGACAGTTTGTTTGGCTACATGGTTCAAGGTAGACCTTTTAATGAATGTAGTAACACAAGTTTTTTGATAAATCATGCTGTTTTATTCTGTGATTGATAATGTTAATTTATTCTGGGATTTGGAAGGACATTTATTGAATGTAAATAATGAACAGACTCTTGACTCAGAAGATATGTTACTGAAAATATTCAAATCTAATTTAGAAAATGAAAATGGTAGATATAAACTAAGACTTCTGTGAAAACCTGACATTAAACATATGTTAAATGATAACTTCCAGTTGGCGTCAGAGAGATTTAACAAGCTATGTAACCGATTTAAAAGGGATTCTGTGTTATTTAATGAATACAAGGATATCCTTAAAGAATATGAATCTGAGGAAACCATTGAAAAGGTACTAGAAAGAATGGATAACGAGAATTCAGTTAAATATTATTTGCCTCACAGGGTAGTTATATGTAGTGATAAATTAACCAGTATAATTAGAATAGTTTTCGATGCATCCTCTCCTGCAGAAAATGAATTATCACTTAATGATTGTTTACATATAGGTCCAAATTTGTATCCTGACCTCTTTCAGCTTTTACTCTCATTTAAAGAGAGTCCAGTAGCATTTACCGCAGACTTAAAGCGGGTATTTCTTCAGATAATGCTTCATGAAGAAGATCGTAATGTAACGCGATTTTTTTGGTCAAATTACCCATTTGAAGAATCTTCTACTGTTATTTACAGGTTCTGTCACGTTTTGTTCGGCATAAATTGTAGCTTCTTTCTGTTGACCGCTGCAATTAAGGAACATATTAAGAACTAGGCAGACAAACATCCAGATACTTTTGATCTTTTAAATTGAAATGTTTATGTAGATGACGTAATTGGAGGATGTGCCGATACCAATACGGCATTCCAGACCAGTTTAGAATGTATTGGTATTTTTAGAGATGTTGGAATGCTGCTGAGAAAATTTCAAACAAATGATATTGAGTTGCGCGAGTTATGGGAAAAATCTGGAATACCTGTTCAGAAAGAAAATCAAACTATTGGCCAACCGGCCTTTCCTGTCAAAGTTTTAGGCGTTTGTTGGGATCCTAATGCTAATTTTTTGTATTTTGAGTGTAAAAATTTCCTAGAGACAATGGATAGGGAAAATTATACGAAACGACAAATGCTAAGAACAATTGGTCGCATTTTCAACCCTGTTGGATTTTTAGGCCCATTTATGCGACGAATGAAGTGCTTAGTTCAGGCGGTATGGGAACAAAAGTCAGAGTAAGGGACAAAACGCTGTCTAAAGATTTGGAATCAAAGTGGCGAGAGATGTATAGGGAATTCGTAAGGTTGCCGCATCTGAAAATACCGCGCTATTATTTTCATGGGGTTAACAATGGGAACATCGTTAAATGTGAGCTACATCTGTTCTCTGACGCTAACTTGAAGGGCTATAGCACTGTAGCTTATGTAAGAGCAGTATCAAACGATGTAATCATCAAATCGAATTTCGTGGCATCCAAAGGAAGAGTCGCCCCCCTTAGGCTCTTAACGTTCCCTCGCCTTGAACTGCTTGGTGCTCTCTAATCAGCCAGACTTAGTGTCAACATATTACATAGTTTAAAATTTGCCATGACTACGTATTTTTGGTGTGATTCCCAGATTATTTATTGTTGGGTTAAAACATCTGCCAGACATCTTAAACAATTCGTTCGTAATCGCGTAAAAGAAATTCAGATTTTAAGTCAACCCGAAAACTGGTTTTACTGTCCAGGAAAAAACAACTCCGCTGACCTGATTCCTCGAGGTGCTTCACTCATTGTTTTAAAGAATTTTGAACTTTGGGATGGTCCTCCCTGGCTACAGCAAGCTGAAGAGATGTGGCCCATTAAACAGCCAATGAAATCAAATGATGAAGAAATGGAATATAAGACCACCGTGTAAGTTACCGAGAATCTGGCTGCGGAATGTAACCAGTTGCTAGACTGGCGATTACAGCAAGCTGAACAAAGTATTGCGAATTATAGCTTGATTGAAGAAGTTCTTGAATAATTGTAAAAAAAAGTACGACCAGAAAGTGATGCCCTAACGGCCTCAGAACTTTAAGGTGCTGAGTACACCTGCATAAATCTTGTTCAAAGGGGATATTATCAGTTATAATTGCAAGTTCTACAAATGGCAGATTTGTTACAGTTTCAAGCATTTATAAACTGTTGTCATTTATTGATGATAAAGGGGTTTTGTGAATAAAAGGGAGGTTGGAAGAATGCGAGTACTATTTCGATGAAAAGAAACCGATCATTCTTCCCAAGCAGTCAAAATTTACAGAACTGTTGGTGGAACAAGAAATGAAAATACGTTACACAGCTGGCTGCAGTTCGGAAAAAGTACTGGATACAAAAAAGTAGACGTTTAGTAAAGAAAATCATCTTTCAATGTCTTACATGGCACCTGCATGCCGGGAAGCCAGCAGACCAAATGACTGGACAAATTCCCAAGGCAAGGATAAGTGAAACACCACCGTTCACTGTTTGCGGTGTGGACTTTACCGGTCCAGTTTATGTTAAGTTTGGAGAAAACACTTTGAAATCGTATATTACATTGTTCACTTGTGCTGTTACCAGAGGGGAGCACCTGGAGTTGGTAACAGACATGTCCTCATCTAAATTCTTGTTAGCCTTTAGGAAGTTTTTATCTAAAAGAGGAACGTGCCACACTATAATGCGAAATCATTCAAATCAGCGAATAAAGAACTGCAGAGATTATTTAGAAAAATTCTGCATTCAAAAATTTCATTGCATCAAAGAGAATCTCTTGGAAGTTTATTGTAGAACATGCCTCATAGTGGGGAGGCTCATGAGAACTATAAAAGATCCAAGAAAATTTTAAGGAAAGCCTTAGTTACAGAGAGATGACCACTGTTCTCTCAGAAATCGAAAATATGATCAACTTACGTCCATTGACTTATGTGAACAATGAAGTAGGGGAACCACATCGGCACATTTTTTACCGTACGGGAAAAGGGATGTAGATTATCCACCTCATTTTATTGTAAGTCTCCATAAGATCTCTACCAATGAGTCGCTAACAAAAAGAAGACAATACCAAGTAAACTTATTAACTCACGTACGGAAAAAAATGGAATTCGCAATACTTACTTCAGCTTATAAGTTGATCTCTCCTTCCCGGCAAAAGTGATTAAAGGATGGTGATATTGTGCTGCTAGAGGGCACGAATAAATCAAAATTTCTATGGGACTTCGGAACTATTGTGAGCGTTTTCAAGGGGCGTTTGCCACTTCAAGGTTAAAACATAAAATGGACAATTTCAACGACTCGTACAATTGCTCTATCCCTTAGAACTTGATGCACATTTTCAATAACTTGAATATTTTTATGTAACTTTCTGAATTTTGATTTTCCCGTTGTGAAAATTGTTTGTTATTTGAATTTGATTGATTAAGTTATTTGTATTAGCGTATTTTTGTTATTATATAAAGCATATTTTGATTTATGTAGATTTTTTTGTGTAGAGTGGGGAGTGTTCCGAATCCTCAGTTGATGGCGCACCTACGTAAAAGAGTTTTCAGCCACCGAAGTGAGTGGTACCTGCAGCCTCTGTTTGTGAGCTCAAAATGTAAGCCGAACCGCCTACAAGAAGGCAGACGAGAAAATAAATGGATTTTTAATTTGTTTGTACATTTGCCTCCGTTTCAGATATATAATTGAATTGTGATTTATAAATAATATTTAGTAGAAATATTTCCAATTTTACACGTGATATATTTCGAATAATAATGTTCGTTCAAGAGGTCTATAATGTTCGTCAAGAGGTCTATAAAATAAACTAGAATTTGATTCAATAGAAATTTTAATATTGGTAATTAAGAACAAATATAATGATAATTAAAGGAGCAATCCTACATTCTTTTTTTCAATTTGTTAGCATATTGTGTCTCTGAGTATTCACAGAGACAACAAGTTTACAATATGATAAAGATGTAAGAATTCGTTGTACAGGGTGGTCATAAAAAACTGTGCCGATATATGGACCTCTAGCGGCCATTCCATTCAACCTATCGAGATGGGATTTCCGTTATAGTTTTTTAGAGGTATGAGCTCATGATTTTGTGAATGGCAACAACATGGCGCTCTCGGTTACGGTTATTGGTACAGAAACTAGATATTTTCAAACGCGACGCCCAATTTTTCCCGTCGCAAAATGCTCAGCGCATGCGAGAACCCTAAATAGCTTTGGAACGGTACGTGTATCACAAAAAACCGGATGAGTTATGCACGCACAAAAAAACAGCTCTGCGAATGGCTAACAAAACCACGACCAGAGAGCATTTTATCAGTTTTCTGCGCTGAATATCGAGCGAACGGAGTTCTGTGATTGGTTTCTAGCCTCTGTCATATGCAAATTTCCTCCGTGTGCCCCGATCGTGTCTTTGTTGGGAGTTCGTAGATATGTTTTTTTTGTGCATACATAACGTGCCCGTTTTTTGTGATACACGTACCGTTCCAACGCTTTTTAGGGTTTTCGCATACGTTGAGCATTTTGCGACTGGAAAAAGTGGGCGTTGTCATTCGAAAATTTCTAGTTTCTATACCTATAACCGTAACCGTGAGCGTCACTGTATTGCCGTTCTCAAAATCTCGAGCTCATACATCTGAATAACTATATCTGAAATCTCACCTCAATAGGTTGAACGGAACGGCCGCTAGAGGTCCATATATCGGCAAAGTTTTTTTTTTATGACCACTCTGTATAATATATTATAAGTGGTACCACTTAACGAGATATCTGTGCATATTCGTTATATCAGTATTAATTTTTCTCTATTTCTTTAAATTATGTGAAGTGTTTAGGAGGAACTGTTCTAAAAGAAAAAAATATATATATTGAAACTTTGAGTAACTTAAAATGTACTAAAGACTGTGGACTAAATATTCACCACTCAAAGACTGTGAATCTCATATTCTGCGACTACTAAGGCATATACTTTTACCTATTGATTTAGCTATTCATGTTGACAGTCTTATTATTTTAACATTGAATATTTTTCAATCTTATTGTCTTAGTAGTTTTCCAATTTCATCCTATTATATTAAAGTTTGTGTTTTCTATGTGATTTGATATTTAGTGACTGATTTTATATTTAATATACTGATTTTTTATATTTTCACGGTGATTTTTATAAATGATATGTTCTTGTGTTTTCTTCTAGTGATTTTTGATAAATTGATATTTCAACATTTTTGTTAAATGACATTTTTTGATAACTGATATATCTTCATGTTCTTATATTGATATTTTTAATAAGTGATACTGTTATATTTTCTTTTTTAAATATTTGATTTGTGTAATTTTATAACAATCATAATCCAATTCTGTTTTTGTTGTAAACCCTATTTCGAATGTCGACTGATGTAAAATGTACGTTAAACCCAATGCTCCTTCAGACTAGTGCGCGATAATAATGTAACTGGGCTATTTGTTTTAGAAAATGCAAGGTAAATTATTAAGATTAAAATTTAATTGCTTCTCTTCTAGAAATTTGTTGTGTGGGGACGACCGCCCTGCCCAGCATTTCTTTATGTTAAAAGGGGGGGGGGGGTTGTCAGGATTTTACGGGTTAGGATAATTTTAAGGGAACTAAAAGGGGGCGGGGTTACAAAGAAAATCAGATTTAAATAACTAAAAGTAGGGATTTTTCAAAGAAAATGGGTATAGTTTGCAAAAAAAGTCCATAGATGGCGGCACTTGCCCGCATCTTATTAATGTCGGGGATTACAGCGGATTTCTTCAAAGCGATTCTCCCCTTTTCTGCAGAGTAAGCAAAATAATTTTCTGGAATATTCTATGCTGAGTTGACACCGTCTCTTGCTGGAGGCCCGAACAAAGGAACAAGCATTTACGTTAAAACGTATTATTTTTCTGCAAAAAAAATAATAATTAATGATTAATGTTATAACAAGTTTTTATCCTTATGTGAATACAAAAATATTTTATATAGTAACTTTTTATATCAAATAATAAATAAATAAGAACTTAATTTTTTTTCTTATTTTTCTATATAATGCACCAAATTGTTAAAACTATAACTATAATAATTTCTTAAAAGTCGAATTAATAGGTTCATCAACTTATGCGGCCTCCTTTATTACTACCTAATTTACATGTGGCCTCTAATGGTAAAAAGGTTCCTCACCTCTGGCCTAGATGTTTCCTTAAGAAGCCTGGATGTTTCAAGAACATTGATGTACGAAAACTTCGTATTTCGTGGAAGTCAAATAAGAAAGCGTCTATGACCGCTGAGATAATGAGCGATTGGCTGGTGGAGTTAAACAACAAAATGAAAAAAACAAAAGAGAAAAATCATTCTGTTCATGGACAATGCTACTTCCCATCCTGATGATTTAAAGCTCAAAAGTTTTAATTTAATTTTCTTGCCTTCTAACACCACTTCGATGCTACAGCCACTTGATCAGGGAATTGTCCGCAGCTTTAAAGTATGATACAGAAAGCTGCTTCTGACACATGTTCTTTCACGGATTATCTCCTGCAAATCCAGCGAAGAGTTGGCAAAATCGGTATCTGTTTTGCAATTTCCTGGACTACGCCAGTCCTTAAAAAGGTGGAACCTGGGTGCGCTCTAAAATGTTTTAAGAAGGCGGGAGTTTTGAATACAACCGAAGTGGCAACTGACAGTACTACTGAAAAAAGCGAAAAAAACTTGCAGATCTAGTAGTCAATTTGAATTCAAATGTCAGCGAGAAAAAGAGTATTTCAAGATCGACGACGATTTATCCACTGAGGAAGAAAACCTGCATGTTTAAAATTTCATTCATCGGGACAGCATTGAAGCACTGGCTTTTTTTGAGGATGATGATGAGGAATCGCCCATGGAAGACTGCAAAATCAAAGCTTATTCGGAAGCACTGAAATACAGCGAACAATTCAAGCAGTTCTTTCTGAACAATGAAGATTCAGAGGGACGAGCAAAGCTAAATCTTATGAAGATTCACCTTGAAAAACAGGTTTGCTGTGTAAAAAAGAGAAATGAAAATTTGTTAACAGATTTTTTTCGGTAGTAATTAAAATAATTTAGCTCCAATACATTGTATTTTTGGATTTTTTTATGCAAGATAAAAGGATTAGCCACAGTTAAAAGGTAAAGTAGTCGATAGTTATTCTTTTCAATAGTTAATTTTTCCTTTTTAATTAAAATTGCAGCCGTAATTTTCAATCAAATGTCAGACAAAAGTGCAAAAACTTTTTTATAAAAAGGTTGTCCTCCCCAATAGCGGACACCTCCTAATAACGGACAAAACTTTTGGTCCCGTGACTGTCCGCTTTTCGGAGGTATCTCTCTCTCTCTCTCTCTCTCTCTCTCTCTATATATATATATATATATATATATATATATATATATATACGAGGGTCATTTTTTAAGTAAGAACCGTTTTGCAATGGAGTAAGAGAAACTTTAGTTATGAAAGTAAATTGTATCACAAACTAAAATAGGAACATTTTTTCACTTTTCAACATAGTCACCATTAACATTTAAACATTTGTCAAGTCGTGTCACCAGCTTTTGGATCCCATCATCAAAGAACTCTCCGCCTGTCCGTTAAACCAGTTAGTAACAGTTTTTTTTCAACATGTCATCATTTTCCAAGCGCTTTCCACCAAGAAATTCCTTAAGTTTTGGAAACAGACGAGAGTCTGGTGGTGCTAAGTCAGGGCTGAATGGTGGATGATCCAGTAATTTCCAATGAAAATTGTCCAGTTGCGTCTTTGTTCTTGCCGCAACGTGAGGCCGAGCTTTGTTGTGAAGCAGAACGACGCCGCTAGAGAGCAGTCCCCGCAGTCGATTTTGACAATTTTCACTCAAAATTCTTTTATTTTTTTATTGTAATTATCCTAAAATGTACTCCGTAGGGATCCACGGGTATTCAGCTAGTGTACACACACACAATATATATATATATATATATATATATATATATATAACTGATACTTTAAGGAGGATGACTGCAAGTTCAAGAAAAGGTGAGAGCAGGCAAACCAAACGCCTGTGAGGAGTCGGTGTCCTAGTGTCGATTGGAAGGTAGTCTAAATCCAGTAAACAAACATAGTTCCAACGAAATCAAGTTTATTTTTCTATCTTCTAGCAACCACTGATCCAAGTAGCGCATATCTGAGCGCTCACCGTTTTCAAGTTCAGGAACCCGGCGAACATACGTCCGGCGTCATTGAATTATCCCGCGCTCTGCCCAAACTCTATTGTTCCTCAAGGCGTCTAAACTTATTGAGCATGCTCATTGACGACTGCCGAATGTTTGAGAAGACATCTTTTGCTGACTTTACAAATAATTTTCGTGCGAAACCTAGTCTGAACTCCAAAACAACTCCGCACGCAATGAATGCCCATGATTCTCTTTCTTGATTCTCCCCAAGGCCATCCCACTCTATTAATAACTCCTGTAGTCTATGCATTCGTAGACGCGTGTAATGTGATTGATTCTGACATATCATGGCTTTTAACGTTAGAAATTAGCTATTTCGAAGCCCCCCTTAAATTCTCAATTAATTCCTCCCACACACACATACACACATATATATATATATATGATAGTTCAAATCTATGTGGAAAATATATTTATTTTCTGATATATTTCCCATGTAGAAATGCTTATCATTTCGTTTCATTTACTTTGACTTTCTTCTTCAAATTTAAACGCAATTGTGATTTTTTTAATCAGGAATTACTTGTATGAGACTTCTATAAATTTATTTTCTAACCAATAATACTGTAGAAATTTTTCTTCAATAAATTTATAAATTGAGGGTAATGTTATCCATATCACTTTTTTAAAGTCATATGATATAAGTAATTCAATTAATTTTAAAATGTTTTAATCAGCAAGGTACTTCTTTGATTTATGTGGAAATATGGTGTACCAAAGGGCATATTTAATTTACTTTTCCAAGAATAGTTCGATTGATTACGAAAAACCTTTACGAATGATTTTATAATATGTTCTTTGAGTATAATTTCAAAGTTATTGTAATCTATGCATTGAATATGTGATGTAGATTGCTAAAATATGAAATGGAAAATCTATTAATGTTGTTCATATACAAGTTTATTAAAATATTGAAAATAATACGGATGCTTTTTTTAGATCTAAATGCGTGACTGCATCCCAGCCGTTTTACAGACCATTGGTTGTCTCAAAGGATATTATGAAAATATAGAATCTTAAAGGAAATATATATTTTAATATTTTTCATTTTATAATATACACCATTGATTAAGTTAGCTCAAGTTAAATGTAATATTTTTTCCCTTCCGTGTTCCATAAATATATAATGAAGCAAAATAAAAGATTCCTTTTATAGAAAATTGTATGGCTTCCTGTTATGATACAAAACTCATGATGTTAAAAAAGCAGTTGTAATATGTTTGGATTTCGGAAGGAAAATTAAGATCACAAATATTTAATGGGAAAAGTTTTAGAAACTTTCCGTGATTTAATATAGACATGTTTAATATTTAGTTTATGTTTTGATACATAATATCTATTTTATTAATAAGACGTAGATTTTAAAAATATTGATTCAAAATTTGTTTGTTTTATTATAAAAAGCTGATCAGCAAATGTTTCACTAAGTTTAAAGACGACGTGCTGGTATTTTAAAACAATAAGACATAATCACACTTGTTATTTGGACTCTAATGACTAGTTTGGCAAAATGCACGAACATATACACTCAAGAGCCAAAACATTATGACCACCCCTACATTTTGCAATGAATTCGCCTGGATGACGTGGAAGGCACGTGATCAGGTGGAAGTGGTATTTAACTGCTGCTGGAGAGTCCGAAGAATCATTCTTTCACTTACTTCTGTGTGTGATGGGAAAGGCTGCGGATCTAAGCGACTTACATTATACTTAGCGAGCCATTATCTAAGCGATAGAGGGCAGATTGTAATGGCTCGAAGGCTCGGAACAAGTATTTCCGAAACTGCACGACTCGTGGGTTGTTCGCGACCTACAGTTGTTAGTACTTATGCAAAGTGGATGAATGACGGTGAAACCAGCAGTAGACGACATGGTGTTGGACGTCCACACGCTATCAAAGAAAAAGGTCGTCGGAGACTGTCTCGCATGGTGAAGCAAAACCGGAGCCAGACAGTGGCTCAGCTGACAGCCCAATACAATGCAGGGCCAAGAAGAATAGTATCGCAGCACACTGTTCAGCGGACACTGTTGGATATGGGGCTACGCAGCAAACGTCCCACCCGTGTGCCTTTGCTGACCAAGCGTCATCGCCAACTGCACCTGCGCTGGGCCCGGGAACATCGCGACTGGTCCATGGTTCAGTGGGAGAGAGTTGCCAGGTCAGATGAATCACGGTTTGTCTTTCATCACGCCGATGGCCGTGTCAGGATACGCCGTCTTCCAGGCGAACTGTTGCTCCCTCAATGTACAGTAGGTCATACACAGGCCGGTGGTGGCGGTATTGTGCTTTGGGGGACGTTCTCTTGGGCGTCTCTGGGACCCGTGGTTGTGGTAGAGCAGACCATGAATGCTACAGGGTATCTGAACATCATTGCGGACCAGTTGCACCCTTACATGGCCTCTGTTTTTCCAGCTGGAAATGGAATGTTCCAACAGGACAACGCCCCGTGTCACAAGGCTAAAATTGTGTTGGAGTGGTTCCAGGAACATGATGCTGAATTCCAGTTAATGTCCTGGCCGCCTAACTCACCGGATCTCAATCCGATAGAACACATTTGGGATGTCATGGGACGGCAGCTCAGAGTTCAAAGACCACCATTTCGCAATATCTCGGATTTGCGTGACCGTTGCTTAAACATCTGGTACAATCTGCCAAGGACTTGTGGCATCCATTCCAAGGCGGGTTGAAGCTGTGTTGCGCGTCAAAGGTGGGACAACTCGTTATTGACAGGTGGTCATAATGTTTTGGCTCTTGAGTGTATATTCCCATGAGCACTCAAACATACACAGCTCACAAAATAACTTTCTCAATTAAAAAATTGACTGTACTTCCATGAAAATTTAGGAAAATGGGAAAATATTTCCACAGAATAAAACGTTTGTATGGGAACAAAATCTTTGCTTGTTAATGATAATGAGCCCAAATGTTTTATTGTGTTGTTTCCTATGTCCCCTGGCTGGAGGTTCCAGAACAGGTCCGAATATGCTACGGGCTGGAGTATGCGGCTCAGGTTTTAAATGGCACCATAAGTGTCGGAGTCCATCTTAGCTAGTTACCGCCTCAATTTTGACCAAAGGGCTACACCTGGGGGAGATCGTACCCTCTCCCGCCCTCACTGACCTTCATAAGGGGACTTTCCGGTCTACGGATTTCGCGTGCCCATATCCGACCCTTTTTTTTTAAATGCGGAGGCACTTGTCGCGAGGACATTCGCCTATAATTTACCGCAGTTTTGCTGGCAATTTTATTAAGGGGGCACCATATAGGCGGACCAGCATTGCCCCCTATGAAGGGACGACACAAACGGAGGCATTTTAGAGGCGCTTCGCCAGGATTCGATCCGAGCACCCTCAGCACTGAAAACCAACACGCTGTACAAGTTCAGTTCGCCACGGCGCATATCCGACCTAGACACGGAGATATTTAACGGCGAGCTCCAGGATTCGATCCGAGCACCCTCAGCACCGAAAGGTGACCTCGAGCCCGCCCAAATATGGAAATTCGAAACTAAATGTAAATCAATGTGTAAACCTATGTGTAGAAAATGTAAAATGGGAAAAAAATACAAAATTTGTCTAACCCAAAATGTAAACCAAAATTATGTACGAACTGAATTGCTTCATATTCCGCTCACCTCTGAAACGATTCTGAACGAACTTCCACTCAATGTCCTCCCTTCATTCAGTTCTCTGTTACCTCATGTTTTATGTTTATTGAAATTCATGAGTGAACAGATTGCTTTTTCTCTCAGTCTGGATTGGCTTTTGCACATTTTCCTTGTCCCAAACAATTTTTTATGAAGCCCTGCCAACCTTGAGTTTCAGTTTCGTGCACTGTACGCACGCATATTTTTCCCTATCTGATACTTGGTTATAGTTTTTTTCCACCACCAATTTTTTACGATGTCCATATCAAATTCCTTTATTAGCAAATTGTATTTTGAATTACCATTTTGAGCTACTATTGTGAATAATTATTTTGAATATTAAATTATTCGTAATGTAAATTTGAATATTGAATTATTCGTAAGGTAATTTTGAACAATGAATTATTATTTTGAATATTAAATTATTCGTAATGTAATTTTGAATATTGAATTATTCGTAAGGTAATTTTGAACAATGAATTATTATTTTGAATATTAAATTATTCGTAATGTAATTTTGAATATTGAATTATTCGCAATGTAATTTTGAATATTGAATTTTTCGTAAGGTAATTTTGAACAGTGAATTATTCGCAATATAATTTTGAATATTGAATTATTCGTATTATTATTCTTTTTTAATATTGAGTTATTCATATCATGTTATAAATTGAATTTCCCCATGTCACTCATATGAAATTTTTTAAGCTTCATGTTTAACATTGATATCCCAGGACTTTGAAAAGAAATATTGTTATGTTGTTATTTTTTCGTTATATTTTATGTGATGTTTAGTAATATTAGCACCTATTTTTTCAAATTTTTCATTGCAATTTAAATTATGAATTGAAGGTGCACAATTATTATTAGATAGAAAAAAAATTACCCCCTTAATTTTGTAAAGTTCTCTTCTAAATTTTTTTCCTGTTCTCAGCTGAAAGGAAGCCTTGGTCGAGGAGATTGGGCCCAGCCCCTCTCATAAGTCTTTTTTAGAAGGGGGGGGGGGGATGTTCTCTAATATTAACGCCCTACCAGTATTAATTATCTTATAATAATAACGTCACACCAGTTTTATATTCTATTCAATGGATCCTCTACTTTTAATATTATCTTTTCTCGTATATAATGACTTCCGCGTTTCACTTATATGGAGCCTACCTGTCGCTAAATATATTGCACCATAGATCACGTGAACAACCGAAACTATATTTTCTATGTGCTGGTGTGAGTGTCGAACTGTGTAGTTCGAGTTTGAAACTACACGTCACTATCCATTTCCTCTGCACTTTGTAAATATGTAAATAGCTTATAGACTTTTATATTTGTTTTAATATGTTTAAAAATCATAATGTGTAGAGTGGATAAACGTATTATTCTCCAGTTGGATTGTGTAATTGAATACCATGCTGTTCGAGCCCAACAACAAGACAACTGAAATATATATATATTGATCCGTTGTTCCTGGGTTCGTTAGGATTGAATAAAATCTCTTCAGAAACTACGCACAAAATAAAATTTATTATTCTGTAAATTCTTCAGACGCATACACAAATTCAAACAGAAAATACGTAGCAACTGTGTTCTGTACAACAGAAAACTCTAAAAACACATGTCAGGATACCAAAGTCTTCAATACGATATACGCCTAACGCACTTTCAACACATCCAATTCTCAGTAGAAAAGAACTGAGTTCCAATGCCAATGTCAGGTATATTTATAGACTTCCAAAGCGTCCCCTATCTGTCAATCAGATAGATATCTCTAGAAGGTTCCAGAAACGTCTAGCGGCAATTTGGCGACCATTTGGTGCCATATCGCCAAATGTGACGAAATATCGCTAAATTTGGCGACCAAAATATTTCACCAAATCCATCACCAATCTGGCGATAATTCTCATATTTGGCTAGATTACCATAGACTAACAAAATTCGTAAGGTGATTATCAAAATAATGGAAACACCTATCAATATTAGTGGTGTTTATGAATATGCTTCGTATTTCTTGAAAACAAGTCTGGCACCGGTATTTTTTATATAATAATGTGTATGTATTATTCTACTGTCAGGTAGCAGTAATGAAGCTAAGTGCATCGTGCTTTTGGGGGGAACAGCGTAAAATATCAAACCTTGAAGACCTTTCGAAAAGGGCAATTGTTTAAATGCGTTTAAATTGGAGTTTCTGTTACTGCAACCCCCAATCTAATGGGTGTTTTTCGAGCTATGGTATCGAAAGAAATGACACCATACAGAGTGCACGGAAAAACATTCTTTGCCAAACAGAATAGTGGACGAAAGGGGGAGCTGAGTGAAAGAGACGAACGAGGTATAGAAGCGGATTGTGACATGAAGAAAGAAAACAACTGTAACCAAAATGACTAAAGAGATCAATCTGCATCTTCATGTTCCGGTATCAACCATTAGAGGTAGAAGGGAACTTCAAAAAAAGCATTTACGAAAGAGTAACTATTCCCAAACCACTCGTAATAGATACCAATACAAAATATCGTCCACAATGTTGCCATGAGCGCAATTTCTGGTCGAGTAATATGTCGAAAGACGGCATTTGGTCCGACGAATCATTGTTCACATTGTTCCTCGCAATAGGATATGCGTATGTCTGGAGAACACCTACACAAGCGTAAGATTCTGGCTGTCTCATCTCAACAGTCAATCATGGAGATAGATCTATCAGGGGTTTTGATGGCATCTCATGGTTTTCTTTAGGCCCTATTGTAACCCTAAAAGGGAGATTGAATAGGAAGGACTATATCGAAATTTTAGCTCACTAGTCCATCATATGGTGCAAACATTGTTTCTTGCAGGAGATGGCGTTCTCCAGGATGATAATCTCCCTATAAGTATAGCTAAATCTATCAAGTATTGGTTTGAAGAGCCTGAAAATAAGAAGTCAAATATCTTATCTTGCCCTGTACAATCCCCCTGACTGTATATTATCCAATTTAGAATTTCGTTCTCTTCTTTGTTGTTGCTATAGTGATGAATCAGTTTTAGAATGTAGCTTGCTTTGAAGGGGATTAAGATCCCATAATATGTCTATTCTGTTGAATTTAGTTGATTTTGAGGCTTTCCAGCCTATTATCATCTTCTTGTAAATATGTAAATATATTAAATTCATTAAAAAACATGCAAAAATGATTTAAACTTTGCACCACTTTCGTTTTGAAGTTTCTCACTCTTTAGTTTAGTTTCTAGTAGAACATAGTAGCCATATTTCTTCAAGATATCGATATCCTCCACAGCATCTCTACAGGAACTTTCATGATTTTTCCCTAAAGAATTGTATAATATATTCTTAACCATTATTCATCACTTGTGTGAATCAAGAGATAGTACATGACAAAAATGATCCTGCGCCGTATTTTTAAAGGTTTTCGTGATGTTTCTTAGTGTTTCCATTATTTTGATAACCACCTGTATATATATATATATGTGTGTGTGTGTGTGTAATGATTTCATTATATTTATTATAAATGTAAAAGTAACTAGTTATTAAACCATATTTACTTCTAATATGCGTCCAAGTGACAACTATGCTTAGCGTTGCGAAAACAGTTTGCAGAGAATTTCGATAAGATAATGAGCAGACGTGAAATAGGTTAAGATATAAAAATTATTAAATATTTCGCAGTATGCTAACTAAATGATATGAATTTGTTGATAAAATTCTGCTCCTATCTGTTAGATATCTATATATTTGCTATATATTGCTTGGAAACTACTAAGACCGGATATTACTTTTAATTCTAATATCAACATTTCTTAGACATTTCCATGCACACCTGAAGAATTAGGAAGGACTATTTTTTGTTTATTTTGTTTATTGAAATTAAATATATATTTATTTTCAAAAGATTTATTTATTTAAAAAACATAAATTTAAAAAATTGCAGAGCTTAAAATAAGCGGAAGTAAATATGTTTGAATTTAATTTGTTATGCAATAAAAATAATGACTCTATCATTCGTCGAGCTTTTATGGTAGAAAACTGCTCGATTGCATGAATTTTTTTAGGTAGATTGAAATGATTGCTATTTTATTCCACAGATCTTAGGTTATGGTTGTTCACAGATAATTCGCTCGAATTTCCAGTTTAGAAAAACGGTGCTCAGCTGCTGCTACAGTCGCATGCATTCTTAGAGTCCCCACAACGTCTGGATGTAGGTATTGAAAATTTGTTTCTCATGTTCAGCAATTTATAAAAAATAGAATCGAAATATTTGATCAGATTTGTGTATTTTTACGGATTTCGACAGTCGCTATATAAAACTATTAATATTTTTTCGCTATTCGTTAAAACTTCGGTATTTTTACATTGCATTATTTTGGCGCCTGACCTATGAGACCGGCCCTGGGTGTAATTTGACACCTCTTTATATTTTGAATGCAAATTCAATTAAATAGAATATTAAGATCAACATGACAACAGAGTTATAAAGAATTAATTTCTATCGATCACCAGCGTGCTTGTAATGAGGTATTAAATTTAGTTTCCCATATATTACTAAATTTGTATAAAAATAAAAAATATACTCTCTGCGCAGAAATATGTAAGTTACAGAAAACTTATTAAAATTTATCTGCCTAGTAACAGTTTAGATAACCCTCTTTAAGTCAACTGTAAAACAAACCGAAAATATGTTAACTAGGCAAGCCTCGGATTTCGAAGTTTACTGACATTTCGACGCGCTTCAACTCTCAGTTGCAGATTTTACTTCGGAATTTATTTGAAAGTAACTATTTTGCAACTAAATTTGAATCATGCCATAAAGATTCCTTTTTAAAAAAAATAAGGCGAAGTAATCCTAATGATTCGAATTCCTTCGCATTTTGCAGTTCTAAATGATACAGCAGTTCCTATATCTCCCAGATGCGATATTAAAATATGTTTACGAGATCGTGCTTGTGTCTTTTTATCTTTTTCTATGCAGTGTCACGTTAAAGATCTAGTTTCTACTTCCGGTATCATTTATCATATTGCGATGTTGTGGGAAGCTCCGATTTGCAAAAGATGCGTAAAGTGAGCAATAAATTCTGCTTTTCCAGTCCTTCCGACTCGTATCAGTAAATACATGATGGCCGAATCAAAATATAAATCACTGCGTCCGAACGTTCACCATGTTATATTACCATAGAAAATAGAACTCGCGCTCGGGAAAGTGCTTCCCGAAATATCTTTTTTCTGTTCACGGGATTTTTATTCTATTGGTACACTGTATGAAAAGAATGTTGTTGAACACACTCATACACAACAGGCTTATAGAATAAAGTTTTTAAAGTAGAAATAAATAAATTAAAAAGTTGTTTCTTAAACTGAAAATCAAACATATATATATATTCAAGATTAATTTCTTCGAAGTATATCAAAAATATTTAAAATTTTATCGCTATGTTCGATGACTAATTTTTTTCCTATAAAAAATTCCAAAAGAATATAGGAAAGAATTTTAAGAATATTATTAAAAGGCTTTTCTTCATAAATAAAAGCTAGAAGGTATTTTTGTAGCGAAAAATATCAAGCACAATAAAATCTGATTTTATACAAAATATTTGCATTTCCATTTCGTTGGTCAAAGAGAATTTTTTCATGGACTGCATTTTATTTAACAGTCTAATAGGTCCTTTCGTTCTTATTTGATACCTTTAATATTTTTAATATTGGTAGTATATACACTTCTAAACTACTCGATTGTACTTGATTGAAGCTGTATCTAATTTAAACTTTCAATAGATATATCCAGAGCTTTCGATAATTTGCGCTGGAAGTCGATCCTTGATAGAATAACTACGGTACAATGTCGAAATTGCTTAGGAGCAACACTCTCTGTCTTCTTGAGTAACAGATATGTCACTCTGGAGGAGAATGGAATAAAGCAAACTTACGGGGGCTCCCCATAGAGCAGCTGTTTGGAACATAAGCCCTGGACCAACCATACCAGAAATCAAGCATTTGCGGACGACTTCTTCTTAGCTATCTAAAAACATAAACGACTTTCTAGGAAAATTGAACCGTTGCCGTTGGGTGGAGAGACATAAACTCAATATTAACTGGGACAAAACTCAAATAATGTACTATAACCGGCCTCGCTATATGATTACGTAAAAATATAAACTAGAAGAAATAAAAGTTAAAAATAAAACATTGCAATCGGTTGATTACATTAAATATTTAGGGGTAATAATACACAGTATACACAACTGATATACACATTGTAAGAACCAGGTCCCCAAAGTCAGAGAGACGTTCAACTTCTCACCAACAAGCGTTGGGGTGTCCACCCAAAACAGTCGTAGAAAAAATTGTAACTTACGGGGCTCCAATCTGGGGACTCAAGGCGGAGAAAAAGTGTGAGGAAGAATTAAAAAAATGCCAGCGACGCTTCCTCTTAGCGACCGCACTTCGCCAACCTCAACACTGCAAGCACTTTCAGGCATACCTCCTATACAAATAGTAGTCAAATATGAGGCAGTCCTAGGTTTTGTTAGTCAACTAGGTGGGAAACAGGATCTATTCGGTGTAACTTACGATGCGGAAGAATATATCAAAAATATTAACATTTGGCAAATCGATCTGGCAAAGTCAATTCTCATTCAGGAATCACCCGTATCTAAGCACCAATGCACTAATGAGTTGAAAACGGATTCGGGCACAGACGCAGCCTCCGTAGCCTACCGTGACGACCAAGGAATTCACACCTGGTCCGTACGCATAGCCAGCGGCAACAGCATAGTCCAAGCTGAGCCCCACGCCATTATCCAAGTGACCAAGTGGACTAAATCCCAAAATGAACACTTTAAAATCCTCTCTGACAGTCGCTCACCAATTCAGGCGATAATTCTCGAGGAACCCACATCTAACGGAACTCCACGAATTAATAAGGCAATCGGCCGGTAGATTCAATATAAAGTGGGTCAAGGTACACATTGACATAAAAGGCAACGAGCGTACCGACGAACTGGCCAAACTTTCTGCAAATTTCCAGTCCCAGGCAAAAACGGAACACCCTTTGCCCCACTCGTTACTGAAGAAACGACTAAAGGCTGCCATTATGGAAGAATGACAGTCTATCTGGCGGAACTGTAGCACCGAGAGACAAATGTACAAATTCTACCCTACCGTCCGAGTAGATAGACTGTCCTGAGACCGTGACCCAGTTCAACTATATACCGCTCATGGTAACTTCCCAGTTTACCTGCATAGATTCAAAACTTGGCACTCCGACCTATGCACTTGTGGGGAGCGTGGGGATTGGTTGCACTACCTTATTAAGTGCCCACACCTAATAACCCCGACAGAGCGTAACTAAAACATATGGTTTAAACAATTAACTGAAAATAAATGGGTAAAGAATGGACTAAGAGAATAATGCGTTGGGTGCACCCCAACTTTCACACAAAAAACACTACAACAACATAAACACAATAACACTACACAAATGTACTACAGACTACAAAAAACAAACCTTCTTTTATTGCTCCCAAACACTATAACTAACTAACTAACCTTATAAGTTCCCCCTGAGAACTACTAACAACTTACTAACTACTCACTAACCTTCTTTTCTGTCTATCCTACTTCTGCTTACTTCTCTTATCATATTATAAGAGTATATATAAAAAATTCTAAAAAAAAATTCCTCCCCCAGTGATGTAGGAAAGTGCAAGAAAAGAAGAATGTGCTAACACATAGCGGACTTTATAGGGAATCATCGAGCACAGTCTGTATCACGGCAAGTGAAAGACGACAAGTGGGCACAGCTGTCTCACCCGGAGAGGTATTTGGCATGGCAAATGAAAATCAACTAGCGGACCTGTTAGGAACGCTCCCGGGAGAGCACACTACAAGGCCTTCGAAACGACTCCTTCAGAGGATATCTCCAAATCCAGCTAGGAGGGTAAGATTAACTACTGCGTCTAAAGGGGAAGACATCACCACGTAAGTACCCTTTAATTCTATTAGTACAGTGTAATGCGTTCACTACCCTTAAATCTTTAAAACAATCGATTTTCGGAAAAAAATATATGTTAAAACCTGGTCATTTCTGAACAAAATGAAGCAAACCGCATAAAAATATTCCACTTAGTTCCGGAGATATTGATATTCTAAATATTTAATTACTGATAAAGTTTATGGTAAAAAAAATTTAAACTCATTTTTCTCAAAATGTAATTTTGCATCATTCCACAACTGATATCTCAAAAACTATGAAACATAAATCCATGAAATTTTTATCACTGCATAATCATGTTATTTTATTGCGTCTAAACTAGAATTATTGCAATCACTGCACATTTTGTTATTTTTTCAGGGGTAAATTAATGCAGAAATTTAAGGAAATTTTAAGTATATTTTGAGCAGTTTTAAAAAATTGAAATAATATTTTAGTGTTGAATGTTTTATGTTCAATTGTATTTTGAATTATTTATTTTAAATATAAAATAGGAATTATACATTTAAGTGTAAAATTAATTTCATAGTTCTGCGCGCAAGCCAGTATACAATAAAAATACTTAAAAAACACGGTATATCTAAAGCATGTAAAAAAATTATTTAAAATTATTTTGAGAGTTAAAAATTTGTTTATTAAAATAAATATATCAATTTATCATATACATAAAATTTGGAAAAATTGGGAGTAAATTGAAATAGTTACAAAGAGTCAAAAATTAGGATAATATGCCTTATTTCCTCGACTTAAGGGTCGTGAGTCCCCTTAAGATTACGGCGACCATGGCTCTCGCCTATACGCCCCGTTCAAACTGAAGACTGTGGCTGCATAGCAATTCCTGCAAACTCAGCCGACTCCTGTTCGGTGATGTTTCTTATAGGCCTGGGCACCGGACGGACAGTACAGATCTGCAGACCAATTTGGGCAACCTTGGGACCCTTAGTACAGTGTAAATACACTAGTTATCAAAAATTAAGGAAAAATCACAAATAGAGTGATAACACGTTCAAAACTTGGCCAATCTGTTTAAAATTTGAATATGTTGCTTAGTAAAAGGTGCTGAACAATACTACATTATGCAAAATAGTGGCGCTGCAGTCGGAATACGTCATTTGCGAGGAGCATAAAAGTGTATGTCTCAGAGCAAGGCGGCAATAGTCGCTGCGAGGCTGAGATTAGATATCTGGCATAACCAAATTGTAACAATGACCTCCAGGCATCACTTGACTTAAGTACTGCGATGGAGAGCTATTAGGAGACTAGAGGCAGGACAAAGTCAGACAGAAGTGGCCAGATGGCTAAATGTGAATCCGTCTGTGGTTCATAGACTTTGGCAACAATTTGTAACCACGGATTCGGCATCCAGGAGGTTCAGCCAAGGACGGCCATACGCTACGACGAGTGTCGATGACCGACATTTGACATTATGCGCACGAAGGAATAAAACCGCAACTCCGTCTGAACTCGATCCTCACTCGCTGCAAGTTCCGGAAAGTTGGTGTCAACATAAACCGTGCGTAGAAGGCTTCACGAAGGTGGTCTTTTATTGAGATCACCAGCTATTTGCGTCCCGCTCACGTCACGCCATAGGCGGGAGCGTGTGCAGTTTGAACGTCAACATGTCCACTGGACGCGTGATTATTGGAGGGCTGTTCTCTTTACGGATGAGTCCAGGTTTAGCCTCCAAAGCGATAGTAGGCGTATTTTGATTTGGAGAAAACCTGGAACTCGCTTTCATCCATCACATATCCACGAAAGAAATGCATACGGACCAGGCAGTGTCTGTGTTTGGGGTAGTATCTCTTTGGGTGGACGCACAGACCTACATGTCTTTCCCCATGGAAATGTGAATGATCACACCTATAGAGATGACATCCTTGATGCTTATGTGCGTTCTTATGCCAGGTCAATAGGTGATGCTTTCGTGCTACAGGACGATAACGCGAGATCACACAAGGCTCACATCATGGTTTGCTTATTTTGAGCAGGAAACAATTCAGCACATGGAGTGGCCAGATCGATCACCGGACCTGAATCCTATTGATCATGTTTGGGACGCTTTAGGACGACGTATAGCTGCTCTCAATCCTCCTCCTAGAACCCTAGCCACTCTTTCAACAGCTTTGAAAAAGCAATGGCTCTCACTTCCTACCGAACTCATAGACCGCATAATTGTTAGCATCACACATCGCTGTATGTGGTGTATTGCTTCTCGGGGGATCATACGCCATATTAAAGGTACTTTTCCTATACCAAACTGACACATCCGATTCGCTCATTGTATACATATGCTAGATTCCATAACACCATAATTGTCTGGAGATCTCTTTTTATGCTATTTTATAAGCATATACCTATATGTTGTATAATGTGTATAAGTTTTTTTAAATTCTACGCGTAACTTTTTGAGTACTCGCTATTTTTGTGACTTTTCCTTAATTTTTGATAACCAGTGTAATTCTAAAGTTTTTTCCTTTTACTTAAATTTAATGTTTCAAGTGTCAAGTGCGAAGTGGCATTCGCCAACTTCCCTTAGTCGGGGGTAGGGCAGGATATCCTCATTTTTCCCGGTCCCCAGCTTAGTATTTCAGTTTGATCTCCTAGACAAAATTAGTTCCTAGAACGGCTATTTGGCAGTTTGGATTCCCCGTCTGAGGAAATTTAGGACCGAAGAGGGCATGGTAGGTTTAGCTTGTTAGGGTTGCTATGATGAGTGAAGTTGCACGTGTTTGCGCGTACAGCGTTCAGGCAAGGCTCAATGACAGCAGCGTTGGTACGACTCGTTTTATTTATGCGTTTTTTGTCTCTTTTATTACTCATCACCTTAATTTTTTTCTCAAGTTTTCCGAAGGACAAGAAATGGTCCAAAAGTGTTTTGGGCATGCCATTTGACGGGGGAGCCACGACTCGTGAGGATCAACTTATTCTGAGTAAGCGAGAGACGGGCCCGGGGATTCCAAAATTGACCACTTACCTTTCTCGGATTGAGTTGGTTCCCAGATAGTCGTAGCTTCGGTACTGCAAAATTTATTTTTGTTGTTGTGTTTTTCTTGTCTCAAGTTTTCGCGCCACACTCACAAATTGTACTTCTTTTTGCTGGCCTCTAGAGCATCCCTTTTCGGCCTTTATATTCTAAATTTGTGTTATTCTAAATTCTCTTCATGTCATCTTAACCCTTCGGCCGGAACATGTGTCTCTCAGAGAGGTTTCTTTATTCAACGCTGGGCCCCCCACCCTTCCATCTTGTGTACTGTGAGTCTACATATGCTTCAGTCAACATCTTGTATTCAGTTTGGAAGGGCGATTCGTGACGCCATCCTTCTGTGGTTCAAGTACATGCCATTTTTCTAGAACATTGTCTGTCTATTGGACAGATATTCCCACTAAAGTATGATTAAATATCTGACTGTCAGGCAGATATTCTTCGTACATTTTGAATAAAATGTACAGTAAGGCTGAAAATCTTTCAAGATTTGAGTTTTTGAAGGTTCTGGGAACGGCTTTGCCCAAACCCTGTTTTATGTTACCTGTTTCGAAATGAAGGTTGAGTAAGACTGATTTTCCTCAATGCTTTTACAAAACGAACCGTAATATAACCTGTGATATTTGGTTCTGTTCAACAGAAGCTGGTCAAGAATTAAGGAGAAATGGTTTGACGATTGTGGCTATCATGAAATGTAATAAACCACAAATACCCTCTGAATTTCTAGTTAAGAATACCTGGGAAAGAGACATTCCATCTATATCTGCTTCACAAGCAAATGTTCCCACTAAGCGGGAAAATAATCATGTTCCGGCCGAAGGATTAAGGGGACAGTGGACTTTCAAAATTGTGAAATTTGTCCAAAAATCCAATTTTTTTTATTTTATTGAATTGTGAAACTACGGACGAGTAGGAATGTGTTGCAAAAATAATTTTTAATTTCTGCGATAACTTTCCTAGTTATAGGCATTTGTACTTAATTTAGATATTATGCGGTTACTAATAGCAATAACTTTAAATGTGTTTTTCTCAAAATAAAAATTTTCATGTTATACGAATATTCAAACTGCTCCGGGCGCATTTCTAATGATCGTATTGCTTTGAAATTTAAGTTTTATATACTTAACTGTATATCAAAATAAATCTTATTGAAAAAAATATGGTTCGTAGCTCAGAATTTCTAAATTTTGTACTTGAAAAGATGATTTATAGGTATTTTGCGTCATAAAAAGGGTGTTTTCACTATTATTATTTTTTTCTCTTTATATTTTTAATGAATGCTTAAAATAAGCAATAAGTTTCATTGTTAGTTCTATAAGGTATCCTGTAAATAAAAATTACCGTATTATATGCAAAAGAAATGCGCGTGGAACATTTTTAATGAGGCCAATTTTTGATATAATTAATAATTCATAATTCATAAATTATTAATATTTCATCTTTAAATTTTAACCACTTTTACATATCTATGGTACTAATCACATATTCAAATTTCAAGCAAATCCATTGAAAACAAAAAAAGTTAGGTTTGAAGGTCCACTGTCCCCTTAAATGCCTTTCAGCCAGCGGTCTCTGCTGTCTCTGGGGCCCTGGTGTGGGGGTGCCAGGGGCCAGCCATCGTCTGCGGTCTAACCCCACAGATAGGAATCCAGACCCGGAAGGCCACTACGTAGCCATGGCGGGGTATCTAATTTAATCTTGCACACTTACCATATACAGAAGGATTCAACATGTAATGACGTAAGAAATGATTGATAAATTTAAAATACCATAATCTGTTAGAAACAAAATATATAAGTACTTTGCGTGAACAGTAAAGTTTCAGGATATTGATTTAATTTAGCATAGGTTAAGAGAAAATTTCGAATCAGTTTTCAGTAGGATATAAAATGCAAAACTAAATAATGCACCTTGATAGACATTCATTTCTAAATTTTAAAGTACTTTTATTGAAATAGCTATAAACTCATACTGTGTTGATTTTACATTTACAAAATTGATTTTTTTGGATAACAGAGTGTTCTTTGAATTTCGAAGGAAAAATAAAACAACCCAAAATACGGCAAAATTCTGGAGTTGTTTCTATGAGTTCTGGTGTTTGAAAGAGTAGAATACTTATCTGTCTAATAATTAGGCCGAGAAGAGTAATTTAGCAATTTCAGAAATTACATCATTGACAAAGGACATTATTTTTCAATCCCCTTCAAAATTGTTGCAAGAGAAATAAAAATTATCTACAAAGTAGTAAGGACGGTAAATGAGCAAAAGAATTTCAGTGACACAGGAAGTCTTCACCACTTGATCAGGAGTTCGATTTTTAAATAGGTAGAAAATAATAGATGTAGACTAATATAGCTTATATGTTATTCTGCTTAAAGAGGGGGGGGGGTAAATTATGATAACAATTATTTATAACTATGGGAACCTGAATGTTATAATTCCATTTTTCTCCAAACTAGCTTCAGAAATGAGTGACTTCTTTGTTTATGACATTGTATTTTGATTGATGACGTTAACAACGGATCACGTCGGCATATTTGCATATTGCATATTTGAACACCAGCATTAAAAACTGTGTAGACCATAGTCACAGTAAACTATGCAGATATGGGATAGATGTCAAAGTTAAAACAGAAAAAAATATATAGTCAATAAGATGTTGAATATCGTGATATAAAATATAAGCCAGGTTTTCAAAAATTCCTAAAATTGTAATTTTACAACATCGTTACAGCAATTTAAGTTTCATAGGCAGAAAATAGGATTCTGATACTTTGCATTCGGTGAAAATAAATTCGCTCTTCACTCGATGTAGGCTATCTTAGTAAACAATCCGATGGAAGGGAGATATATTAAATGAGTTATACCCGATCACCCATTTTAAATATTTAAGAAAGTTAAATTAATTCAACTTTATTTGAACGATAGTTATTGGATTCTGTATTCATCATCTAATCTATATATATAAAACAGTTCCGTAACTGACTCACTCACCGACTGACTGACATACAACGCACAGACCAAACCTCTGGACCTAAAGGGCTGACATTTTGCATGGCGATTCTTCTTAGAGTGTAGGGGGGCACTAAGAAAGATTTTTGAAAAATTCTTCTTAGTTTTTCTTAAATTCAATTTTTAAGCTGTTTTTGTAACTTTTTTTAGGTTTGCATTTAAAATAATAATCTGAGGGTTATAAAATTTATATCACGAGAAAGATCCTAAAAATTCCTATAAAATGAGATCTTTTTCGAATCTTTACCTCCATTTTCTGATTTTTGGTGAATTTTTAAAGATTAATTTTTAGAATTTAATTTATTAAATGCTGATCACGCGATTTCTTTTTCTGGTACTTTAAATAAATTTATCGTCACGTGCATAAGAAATAAATAGACAAAGAAAATTTTTTTTTCTTGCTAATGTGGCAGACGATTGGACATTATCCAAAAGAATATAAAAATAGCATAAAAGGCATTATGTTCATCAAACTGTACTATATTAACTGTACCATATTCTTTAGTATGTCCTGTTACATTTTATTTGAATATTTTCTTCTACATTGTTTTGTCTGTAAAAATATCCCTTACGATTTTTTTATAAATATATTTTTTTTTTACATCATTTGTATATATTGATCGTCGCATTTATTATAAATATATATATTTATTTTCTTTGGTATTAATTGCATACATTGACGGTTGAATTTAATTTGAATGTACTCCGTAGCGAAGTGCGGGTTTTCAGCTAGTAGTTTATAAAAGTATTAGATTATTTAAGACCACACAGTTATTCAAATGTGTTGCTTACCATCGGAAATTTTTATCCTCATCTCATATTTTTCATACAAATAGTCAAATGGTTAAGAAAACTCCTCTACTTAATAAGACACATAGTACAGTGTTTAGGAATTTTTTGAAGTACTCTTTTGAACGTGAGTAGGGCGACAAATGAGCCAAAGAAAATCTAGTAAAAAAGAATAGACTTATCAGCTACAGGAATCGATTCTCATGGAAAGACAATCAGTATCCAATCCAGGAATGTAACTTCGAAATATCTACCGAGTGATAGTGCAAGGTTTATTTTCCCTTCCATCTTAGAAAGATGAACTCAGTCTCCATTAGCCTTGATTGCGCCTTGCAAAAGGTGAACATAGCCTTGTGATGATGCTCTTCCAATTGTACATTGATGCTAAAGGTTAGGAGAATCAAAATAAGCTACTCCGTGCTTGGAAATAAGAAATCCGAAATAATAAATGTAGGATTTCCGTGAGCGATGTATTGAGGACCAGGAAAAAGATTGACTCTATAATGGTTGACAGTGCACTAACCACATATTTCGCTCAGAAGAGAGTGATATTCAATATCTACGAAAACAATCGGTCAAGAGCATAGGTGATGCAGAAAAAATGCTATTTTTAATGTTTTTGTAACAGTAAAATTATAATTGTTAGACTACATTCAATTTATACAGCTACTTTTTTAAAAAATTTGAAGTAAATAAATTTTTGTACATTATACGAATGAACCTATTAAACGAAATGGTTAGATACCAGGCCGGATGGATAGGACGCTGGCTTTCTGTGGGTTCGAGTCCCACTCTTGGCATGGACGTCGAAGCTGTTCGGAATCGGCTATAATCAGTAGGGTCACGGTCTAATTAGCCCCCGTGTAGCAAAAAATTGACCATAGCGATCGAAACCAACCTCCCCCCCCCAAAAAAAAAATCTTATACGAAAGCTGTTTATAGTATGTTTCGAATTTTTTTTTTTTTTTTTTTGGGGGGGGGGGGGACGATAACAAGAAGCAACAATTAAAAGTGGTTCGTCAGCGGACCGTGCAAGTCTTCAATCCCAATTTTACATTTTGGGGAATTCAATATTTTTATAATCACAGATAAACACAGGCATACTTTTGATTTCTATTTTCTGCATTTGAAAATAATTCTTCAAATAAAATTTGCGTGTTCTTTTCATTTTAATTTACTATTTCCTAGCAGACATCTTTAATGTTGTTGCAATAAACATGAATGACTTAATGCCCCGAAAAATACTAATAAGAGAAAAAAATTAAAACTTCAAAAGCTTTTTTTAAACTACTTTCTTCATTTGAAAAAAAAAGAATTAAAAGTGCTAATCTGTGATTAGAAAAATACCAAGAAACAATTTCTCCAATAGTTTAATATTTATGATTGGAGGTGTCACCCGATGTGTCGGCAAATTTTTCATTGTAATTTCAGAATGAAGTTTGTCCCAGTTTATAGTTTTCTTCTTTTCATCCTTGAAATAAGGCCTTTTTGGTATATAATAGTCTAAAAAAGGTTGCATAAGTAGAATGAATCAAGCCACAAAATTGTGAACGCCTAAATATTCCTATAGCTGTAATCTCACTGTATATGCAAAAAAGCAAAGTTATTTTAATGCTCCAACTTCTTCTCCGTGACCCATACAGTTCTGTTTGCTTTTTTCTGGTTGGGGAGTACTTCTGTAATATTAGACATTTTTTATGTTGCCCGAGGAGGACTGGAATATTTCCGGCCAGGGGGCATTAGAAACAACAGCAACAATTTTTTTCTGTTGACAATTTGAATGTTGATTAGGAAAAAATTGGTTTAGATCGTTACTGTGACCTTTTACACCATGAGGACTGAACTGATCGGGACTTACATCTTAAAACGAATTCCAAATAACTACAAGCTTTAATGCTTGCATTGTTCAAACCAGCAGATTCTGGTTCCGTTAATCATAGCCCCGTTTGAGCTTGAGAAGAGTTTAAGTAAACATATTACATATAGACTGAGAAAACAAATCCTTACCTTTATTTTGCTGGCCCATGATTAAAATTGAAGAACTTGTAGGTCCTGAGAATATTTTACATATTTTTAAAATGACACGGAAGAGTATAATACACTTTTGGTGAGGAAAGAAAGAGGACTTTAGCGAGGAAACTCCTAAGTAAATGTAGTTAAATTAATACAATTACCATACTTTTCTCAGTTATTTATTAATAACGCATACGACAGAAATTATTTGTTATCTAATCTGTGTAAAATTACAAATTATCTGTTTAGTAAATAGCTTTTATGATGAAGTTTGCTTGTGTATTTCCCTGAAAAATTAACCTTTTTAGTCGATTGGCATTTTTAAGCTTAAATTTACAATATTGGCATTGGTATTCCCTAATCCAGCTTTTAAAGAAATTATTTTGCGGTTGTTAATTGTAAGATGGTTACGAATTGGGAAATAATTTTGTGAAATGCATACATTTATGCCATTTCATTTCATTTTGACTTAGAATTTCTAAAACAATTTGCCGCTTAGCTTTATTTGAAGGTAGTTATTGTAATCAACAACACTTGAGTTCGATTACGACACTAGGATATTCAGGAAATTACGGAAATGAGTTGATTATAATATACTCGAATACGAATATTTCAATTGAAGCTTTCATTTAGCTCTATTTAGAAAAATACAGCTGCAACAGTGTCTGTGAGAAGGAAGCAACATATAATACACTCTGTCACAAAAAATATATAAACCCAGAAGTAAACGAGGTACTATCACGAAACTTATCACGTATGTAGTGTATGAAGGAGATAAGCAATTGATTACAAATTCAGAAGAACAGACCGTTTTATTAAGAAGATGTTGCATGAAAAAGATTACAAATCAGAAAGTAGTAAATCCACCTCTGGCAGCTATACAAGCCGAAACACCGCGTGGCATCGAATCATTGAGGTCACCTATGACCTCCTGCGGAAGAGCATACCATAATCTTTGCAACTGGGCAGTTAATTCCTCAGTATTCCGGGACGGCTGCAGTTGCCTTCCAAGCACGTCCCAGACGTGCTCTATTGGCGAGAGGTCTGGTGACCTGGCAGGCCATAGGAGTACGTCATATCCTTGAAGACATTGTTGGGAGAGTTGCGCAGTATGTGGACTAGCGTTGACTTGCTGATAAAGGGCACCTGGGCGACTTGATAGCATATGCAGTACAACTGGCGTTAAAATATTGTCCACGTATCTGCGTGCTGACAAAATGCGTTGAAGGACGACTGGAGGTGATCGTGTGTTCCAACAAATTGCTCCCCACACTATCACACCTTGTGTAATCGCCGTATGCCTCTCGAAAAAAAAATGCCGGATCAGACCGGTGGCCAGGCCGCCTCCACACCAGCAGCATTGATATTGAATCGGGATTCATAGCTGAAGATCACACGCCTCGAGTCGGTCACACGCCAGCTTGCCTGAGGTCGGCAAACATCCAATCGACACTGCCTATGATGTGGGGTAAGTGGTAGGCGTCTTAAATAACGTCAGCTCCTTATACCTGCATCGACCATTCGTTTCCGAATGGTTTCCCTTGATACCACCGGATGTCTGGAAGGTGGTAAATGGCGTCGAACAGATTCTAGCGACGTTGTTGGTGCGGACGTGGCCGCTCTTATGATTGCGGGATCCTCGCGCGCATTTGTGTTCCTGTGACGCCCTGACCCTCCGCGACGGTAGACTATCCCTTCCGTGATCCATTGTTGCCAACACTGAGCAACTACTATATCGCTCCAACCGAGGTGGCGTCCGATACGCCTGTTCGACCAACTTGCTTCTCTTATGCCTACTATTCGCCACCTCTCAAAGTCCCACTATTGTTCGTACTGTCGCCGGTTACTTCTCAGAGGCATCTCTAGTCACAATACAGTCCATCCAAGTAGACAGAATTGTTTGAATAACCCTATGGCACGAGCAATCATGCTTTTCAACTCTCCCAGCTGCGCATCTCCTAAGCGCATAGCGCGCTTACCCTTTTCTCATTGGCGTCGAAATTTTAATCATTTGCATATCTTTTACCAGACTACATTCCTGCGCACGTTTCGTGATAGTAGCTCGATTTTTTCTGGGTGCATATATTTTTTTGTGATAGGGTGTATTATGACAGAACGATACGTTAACCAGTAGCATGTTTTGAATACATTTATTACTAAACGATTTGAATTAGTGCATGATTGATATAAAGGGAGAAAATGGAAGATACACACAAAAAGAAATTTAAATTAAATATTATACTTCCAAATGCTATTGATATTGAATCTTTATTAGTAAATAGTACAACAATGCCCAAGGAATTTAGCTCTACTACCAATATACACTGGTGTAAGAAATTACGAGAACTTGCAGACTTGGTCAATTATCTCTAGAACTACTATACCGATTTTAATGAAAATTGATATGTACATACATTAATACAATATAAAAGAAATAACCATTCAATAATTGTAATACACACGCATGATCGTGCGTAACACTCGTTGGAGTCAGAAGGTATGAAATAGCGGTTGCAGAATAAACAAAAAAAATGGGTTAATAGATGGGTTAAAAGGGGGTATGGACCCCTCATACAGATATACAAGTCTCGCAGCGTGATTTCATCTTCAAACAAGGCAGTTTATCATTTCCTAAGGCAATTGGTCCCACTCGTTCAGCAACGCTGTTTTCATTCCCTGGATGGTTCTCGGAGGGGGTTGCGAGTTGCAATTACCCTCCCCAGAGCATCCCAGACATGCTCTATAGGGTTAAGGTCTGGAGATCTGGCTGGCCAATCCATCCGGCGAATATCCTCACTCTCTAGAAATTCGTCCAGAAGATCTCTATGTGGCCTCGCGTTATCGTCCATTAAAATGAACTCAGAGCCAACTGCACCCCTGAAAAGGTGAACATAGGGCTCCAAGACCTCATCCCTATACCTCACACTAGTCACAGTGCCTCTTTCAAAGACAATGGAGAGGTGTACGGCCATCCAACAAGATGCCTAGCCAGACCATTAAACCTCCTCCGCCATAATGGTCGATTTCGCGGACATTTGAGGGTAGGTAGCGGGTCCCTGGTTCTCTCCATATGAACGTATGACGAGAATCGGTGTTTAGGCTGAACCGGGACTCATCAGTGAAGAGAACGGTCGCCCATTGATCCATACTCCAATCTCTATGCTCACTGCACCATGATAAACGGATTCTCCTGTTCGTAGAAGTGAGCGGGACGCAAACAGAAAGTCTTCTTGCAAACAACCCTCTCTCATGAAGTCTTTTGGAAACAGTCACCCTTGATACACGGGTTCCTGTGGCTGCAAACAAGTCACGAGAGAGCTGAGAAGCTGTAGTACTCCTGGTACGCCTCGCTATAATCGACAAATGGCGATCTTCTCTGGCCGTAGTAGCTCTTGGACGACCTTGCCCATGCTTTCTTTCGATGGATCCGGTATCCTGGAATTGTTTCCATAAGTTACACACTACGCTGGGCGTTAAATTGAACTCTCTACAAATTTTGACTTGAGATTGGCCTGCTTCTCACAATTCGCCACCTCATTCCATCATCTAAACGTTGGTGGTTACTCATTTTTACTGTTACAATTTGAAATTAACCGATTGCTGCAAAATAACACCAAGAAATTCGATGTGTGCTAGCGAACGAAATGCGTCTTAACTTACGCGCGCTTATAAAGCCTGTTTCTCTACTGGCTCCGCCTACACACACGTATACGCTTATGTATTTGACGTACAAGATTTTCATTTTTGTCTAGAAGCAGTGGTTTTACATTCACTTCAGTTCTTTTCATGAAATTCGATAAAATATACAAATTCTCTTAATTTATTTCACCAGTGTATATTTATTAATAATGTTGTGAGTTTATATTTATTCATACAATAGCATTTAGAAATTTGGAGACTAGAAATAAAAAATACCAGTATGAAATATCTTGTTACGAAAGTTTCTTGAAAAATTTTGGCAACTTTTTTCAGTTTTCACGAAATTGAGTGCAGCGGCAAAAAAAATCTAATTTCATTTCCTTACCAAACAGCAGAACTGGAGTTTATTGTTTTCCGTTTTTTTAATAAATCATCCTCCATTGTAGTTTCTTCATCTGGTAAACATGCTATCCTGTGATGAGAAATCGAGGTTGCTGAAAATTGCCTGCATTAATAAAAAATCATATATGAGGTATGTATTCTTTGTGTAATCACTCTTTGATATATGTATGCGCTCTTAAGAGTACGCAAATACAGCTAAAATCAGGAAAGGTTTCATACATTCATCTGGATATTATTGCTGAAACCAGTTTGTAATAATGCCTGCAATAAATAATTCAGGATCATTGTTGAGGTAAACTCGAAATATCCAGGAAAGGAAACAACTACAATGTCTTTCGAAGAAGAACTTTGAAGGAAGACATTGACTTCGTATTACACGAGGTTTCAGTTTGTTTGTTTCCTCCTTCTTTTATCGAGAGGGAATTTATTAGGTCAATAAATAACGGATAAGTTTCAAGAACTTGTTACGAAAGATGATTTTAAACGAGGGAATCGTAGAAAACTACTATTAGTGCAAGGAAAATGAATCTTGGTAAACAACATAAAACGTAATATAGATTCAATACCAGGCAAATATTCTATTTATAGCGGGGATACAAGGACCAATCATAGCATAATTGACACAAATAAATTGATACCCCAGCTTCTTAACCCCTGATTACACAAAAATTGTAGTTTGTTCTGAAAAAAAATCTTATTTATTTAATAAACTAGCCCAGTTCCATTTAATTTCAAGTAATCGAAATGACATTTACATACACTTTAATCCAACTAGAGCATAATTTTTAAACCTATATCAGCATATATTTTAAAAAGTAATAGTTAAGTGAATTTTAGTAATCTCTACCACTATTTCTAAGCTATAAAATGCATATCCCATACATATGTACACAAGTTTATCATTTCAGGAGCATTAACAAAATAATTTATTAAAACAGGATTCTTTTTATGATTTAAAGGGCATTATTTTCGCAACATCAAGTTGAGAGAATTCGAAAAACCTTCTTTAGTTGAACTGTGAATTAAGTGAATTATAAAGACATGTCTTGGTACAGCCTCCAAAAAATATCATTAATTGATATTTTTCGAGTATGATTTGATTTCCGTATATTCGGGACGACCCTATCCATGAAATAAGCTTCAAAGGAGCAAAAAACCTGGACAGGATTTTCTTCCATACTTGTGATTGACTCGAGAAAACTAGAATAAACTGCTTTAAAAAATAGGATAACTGATATATTAGTAATTTTCCCATTCAGAGTATTGAGAGTAATTTTCCTGTCTCCACCAACTAACACTAGGATAAATAGATAAATATGAAGGTAAAATCAGAAAAAAATACAGTCAGAGCTTCAAGATTATACTTTAGGTTCATTGGATTTGTAATCGCTCGCTATTCTCTCCAAAGAGACAAAATATAAATCCATCCTAGTATGCTTACTCAACATTCAGCAAATGCAAACTTCAGCAGAAAAAGTTCAGTGACTGATTCCTGTTATATGAAAATTTAAAAACTGTAGAAATTTAAAAGGTAGCTCCACCCCCCCCCTCCTCCCCTTCCTCCGCTTGATTATAAGTACTAAGGTATAATGTGAAAGATTTGCTGCATTCTTTTTTTTTTTTTTTTGAAATAGATGTTTTTAGACATAAGAAGCTCAGACTGATAAAAATTACCCTTTCACAAAAGAATCCACCAGCAGTAGGCTCCAAAATCATAAACGGGAAAAAAATTGTTAAGACTAGAAAATTAGCCTGTTGTTAAATTTTTCTATTCAGGAATCAATTGCTATTTATTTCTGTGGTTTTCTGTTAATATTTACAGTTTTACATTTCAAACATGGAAAATATTAATAGTGATAAAAAAGGTTAATTTTGATTTCAAAAGGCATTTTTTTCCTTTACGCATGAGGTTGAGGAATGTCGCTACTATTTCTCAAATTATAGTTGGAAGCGGAATGAGTTATCTTTTTACATATCTACCAGAATGATTTATTTCAGCAGAGAGTTTTTATACTATGACGACGACACAAGAATAGGACTGTCTACTCACAAAATACTACCATCTTACTCTTTGCGCAGGACTTTCTCCTGCAAGGACTTTGCCTTAAACAAAAGACTACCAGCCTTTTTGTATTTTATGCTTTAATTGCATTTCTCGACTAAATACAAGCTATTTATATTATACATATATATATATATATATATATATATATATATATATATATATATATATATATATATATATACAAGGTCTGTCCATAAAGTAATGAGACTGATTTCATAAAATTCGTTTATTTGGAGATAATTTTACAGACACTTAATATTCGTCAAAATAGCATCCTCTAGCATTAATACACCATTGCCAACAACTCTGCCACCCATTGATGCCCGCCTGGAAGTCTTCAACTGGAATGCTATTAAGAACATGCGTTACGTTTTTCTGCAAGTTCTCCAGACTGTCAAAACGATGACCTTTTAAGCCGGATTTTAATCGAGAGAATAAAAAAAAAGTCCGGCGGTGACAGATCGGGGCTGTACGGTGGTTTCGGCAGCTCTGCGACGTTGTGTTTTGCCAGGAACTGAGTCCCTTTGAAGGATATGTGGACCGGCAGATTATCGTGGTGCAGAATCCAATTGTTCGTGAGCTCCGGGTGGACGCGCGCGATTGGATTACTCAACCTTTTGTCAGTCCCAACATTTTCGCAATCATTCAGACACTCGTCCGACGATCAGAGTTCAAGAGCGGTTTAATGTTAGCCACATTGTGTGAAGTTCAAGAACCTGGTAGACACCCAGCGAGTTGTTCATCCTCTCTTTGAAGGCTCTGTGTGACTAAACACTTAAGCCTTGGACAAAGAATCCTTTTCCATAGGCTTCTTATAACATGGCGTCTCAGTAGCCGATCTGTTTAGTTTTACACAAAACTTTATGGCGTATCGCTATTCTTCACTCCGCTGAATTCTGAAAACCTAACGCCACTTTCAAACACATGTCTGCTCTGCGAGCGATCCGTTCGCTGAAAGGCTCAAGGCCAACTGACCTCTACCAGACTGTAGCTGACAGCCCCCACTACCCGTACCGCCCTCAAATTCCGCCCCTTCGGCCTTCTACTTGGCGCTAAAAATTCAGCCTCATTACGTTCTGGATAGACCCCGTATATATATATATATATATATATATAAATTAAATTCATGGGTTCACGGCATCGATGACGAAGGTCAGATGTTGCTGCGCTCATGCAACTCTTTCTAGGCCCGTCAGTATCTCCTTGTCTCCGGCTCCAGCGTCAGTCTGATTAACTCCATCTCTGAATCTCAGAATCTCTGAATTCGCGTTCTTTATTTACCTCCACTGAACATTCTCGAAAGTTCTGGAAAACGCCTCCTTTCTTTATTCAGTAACATTCCCAGACACTGGGCTTTTCCGGTCGGCAACTCCCCTTTTGTAGCTGACGAACTGTTCCTTGAGCCGTCGCTAGCACTTCCGGCCTTTTTTATTCTCAGGCGTCTGCCTCAACACAGGCTGCGCACAAGGTGGTCTCTTCCTGGAATTTCCACGCTTTTGTACGGGAGTCGTTTTCTCGTCCCAGCCAGAAAGCAGGGTACGTAGCTTTGCATAAACGCTGAGAATAAATGTACAGGTTGAACAGTTTCATAAATAAAAACCGGTTGTTTATTTCTGATACATAAAACGTGACTTATCTCTCAATTTTAACCTTATGATAATGATTCATTCATTTAGGAATCTATGAAATAAAGAAGCATAATGATTTCATACAATAAATATACTTCGCTGTATATGTGCTACCATTTCACTTACGTTCATTTTGTCTGAAATCGATAGAATTTATTTCACAGTTGCATCAATTTGTGTTTAAAATATTCAGATACTATTTACACCCTCAATATTTAAATTCAATTTTAAAGATTCATAACTATTTTTTTATAATTTCGTGGTTACAATAGACTCGAATTCAAAAGTGATTCAATTTTCTTAGGTCACGGAATCAAATGATTTCTATTCAATTTATTGAGAACTATACTTTTTATGGGCTACATTTAACATGTGGATTCCAGTTGTTTTAGTGCATTTAATTAACACATATATTTAGATCATGAAATGTAAAAACTTTCTCAGACGTGCACGCGAGAGATCGTGAAAAGAATAACAAATTTCTTGCACGTGTAAATCTTTTGTGTACTGTGATGCATTTATATATTATTAAAACCCTTAGACCATTGAGTTTTCGCCTTCCGGTTCTTCCCTCAGCGTTGGGATATTTTTTGGAAACGCGTTTCAGAGGATGTGCATTTTGAAGGAACGTTTGAAAACGCGAGTTCAATACAGTTAAGTTATTTAAATCAAAATCGATAGTACAAAATAAGTGAAACATAAAATTTTTAAGAATATATATGTATATTTATATAATGTACAGATTTTTTTTGTTAATGAATTTCTTATAGCATGATAGATTTTAAAGCAAGGTAATATGCATAAACCCACTTCACAGTCTTTACACTATATAGTTTATTCATCACTTAGTCCAGTATAGTCTTTTCCTCACCTTTGGCATCGAATAAATCTGAAAAATCACTCTTGGAATCTCTTGAAAAGTCAGTTCAAATAGCCTTTAGCTTTCAAAAACCCCGCCATTTTCTACTGTATGGATTCTCTAATTATCACCAAAAATCTACTTCTTATCAGGAGAAAATGTATTCGAATGCCATTAAGTTCTGCCATCTATTGATGAGCCCAGCTCGTCAGTAGACTCTGATGAACGCGGTGGGCACGTTCGTAACGGTCTAAGGGTTAAAAGGCATTTAAAATACTCAGAGTACATATTTATTTACCTAAAAAAATGTCCTCTTCACATTATTTTTAAATGGGTGAAAAAAAATTAAGACACTTAAAAATCCGTATTAATTTCGATCAATAAGGTGATAAAAAATGCTTAGACGGAAAATATTTTGATATTAAATATTGTTGGAACTTACATAAATTACTTTGAAAAAAATGTATTCATTTTTCAGTGAATATTATTGAAATCTGGGAAATGATCGAGAATAATCGCAAAAATATTGCTATGCAATGTATGCTGAATTTTTAAAAAATTATATGCATGACTTATCTAGTCTAAATTTCAAAGAACTTATTTAAAATAGGAGACAAAATAGGGGTGTTTCTTATTTCTTATGCCTATTTAGCACTGATGGGGCCAAAACATCCTAATTTACGACAGCTAATATTATTTATATAAATAATCTATACATTTTATTTTTTAAGGGAAATGCCTTTTACCAAGCACATACTTATCGTTATGCTAATTATCTTAAAATGCTTGAAATAGAAATGATGAAAATAAAAGATTATATTAATAGCATCTAATACAAATTTAAGACACTCTATGCTATTACACATATATATTTTTATAAGAGCACCGGAAACATAGTTAACGCACAACACTTAGATAGTGACACAAGTGATAAACATTCAAGGGGTAAAAAGAATTAGATGCTGATAACAAGGGCGTATGTGTACTTTTAATTGCCTTCCTTTCATTAAATGAATCCTAAATAGGTTTCCAATTGTAACTGTCTACGTAAATTTATATTTCATCAATTTTGACTGTTTATGGAACATTAACTTTGGTAAAAAGCCAATTATACATTAATTTACTTAAGGAATCAAGTTTTTTCAAAAAAGTATAAAGTTTTGAGCTCAGTGACATGATTATTCATAATTCCTCAACAACAAATAATCATTTAAAAGAATTTTTTAACTGCTTGAAAATTAAACAAATGAATATATATCTGAGGGTAATTTTGGTGTTCACAGAAAAAAGAAAGAATTAAAAGCTTGACGTTTTAAACCTTAAGAAATTCTAAAATATGAATTTTTATTTTTGAATTACTTTCTATTCCATATTTAAGCGCCCTCCCGAAATCAGTTTCTTTAGGGGAGAGAATAAAAGTCTTTACGCATATCACTGTGAAGAGATGGTGCTCAAACCAAAATAATCCAATCACACCCCAAAATAAAATATATCTGTCTTATTCGAGCATATTCATTGTACGTCCATGAATGGCCTGTTTCGAGTTAGCATAATGTGTCTTATAAATTCTTATAAACTTCTCTGAAGCTATGGGGAATATGCAGACATTAGTAACACTTAGAATGAATGCTTCACAAACTTACAAACTGAGTTTTTAAAAACCTTTAATAGTAAATATGCACAACCCTTATGCGATAAGCAATAAATATGTGATAATTAGTATGGGAGTATTTTTTTTCTATCAAGAGCTACACTTTCTGGCCAAAAGTATCCGGTCACCCCTCCCTCCCCCTAAAGAAGTGGATCTGGCTGGAGACGAAATTTGATGTGTAACCGAAAGCTACAAAAGTGATGGTTGCTGTTTGTCAGGTCATATTTATGCGTTTGTGAGACGATGAGTAAGTCAAAGGAGCTTAGTGACTTTGATCGTGGCATTATAGTGGGAAATGAGTTTGTGAAATTTCGGACATTCTACAGAAGCCAAAATCCACTGTGAGTGATATAATTGTGAAGTGGAAACTAGGGTTTTCGATTTTGAGCAAATTTTTAAAACCCGGTTTAGGAAGCATTTATTTACATTAAATTTACTCAACACAAATATTTTTTTCTATAAAAAAGCTATGCAAATCTATCATTTCTTAAAGAAGGGGTATTACCGATTACATCAGTCATGCTATAAAAAATATTTAATGGATAACAGAAAGAAACATTTTCTTAAAATACTCTGTAAAGAAATTGGTGCCAACTAGTTGTGAATTAATTAATAGTTCATCATCAGACCGTAAAGTATTAAGCGTGATTGTGTCTCTGTGTAGTTCAAAAATGCTGGATTTTAGAAAGAAGTGTGTTCCTGCTAAGCGTTTACCACAAGTTTCCTGTAAGTTATTTTAACTTAAATTTGTTATTCTACCGTTAGATACAGCAACACAACATCAAAATGTATTTCCTGATTTAGACATTCATTGCACGGGAAGGAATTCATACATTTTCTTTTTTTTTCTTGAGATATTACACCAAACTTGCGATACTTCCATTATAAAGTGTTATGAATTAGATGGAACAACACTGAAGGGGCCATACTGTGCTCGAGTGTGTTGTTGACTCTCTCTTTTGATTGTGATAAAGTTGGTAAATTGCTTTCAAAATAAATACAAATGTTGGTATTTTATTAGTATAAGTAGTGAGGAACTTCGAGATATATAATTGTCATTGACGGACTTATAAATTGTGAATTTTTGGGACTTCGGCGTAAAACTAGGGCTCAGGCCTAGTTGATACACTCGGCGGCAACGGAAGAATCTTCGGGAAAAAGAATAGAAGTGTGTCAAGGTGACACAAAAGGCGTTTCAAGGTTAAATAAGGATAAGGTGCAAGCCAGGTTATTTATTTAGAAGACTCTGAACATTGTAAGTTGGGATAGATACTTGTTCTGCATACTTCAGTGGAATGATACATGATTAAATAGTGTGTTGGTGAGTTACATTACTTGAAATATTTTCTATTGAAATTGTATTGAGATATTGTAACTCAGGCAGTTAGTAACTCATATTGTATTTATAAGTGCATAGTGTAGTGATATTTATTTATTTAAATTGAATAGTGTTGTTATATATATATAGATAACGCAGTACAGATAAATTGTGTAGTATATTTATTAACATAGTGTATTGAAAAAGTATAATTATTACATCAAAACAAAGCGACAACAGAAATTTAATTAGTCCTTCTACTTGAGGGTAGATTTATATAGTAGTATATTATTCAAATTGGGTGTATTTGATATGTCGGAGGACCCAGTGATGAGATTGATATTGAAGATGTAGGGCGGATAAATATAGATGACGTAGAAGCGGATGAACTCTTGATGCGATTAGAAGAGAATGCAAAGCAAAGAATAACTTCATTGCCCAATAAGATAAACGCTGCTAGTAAATTTAATAAAGCTGAAAAAACTCAAATCTTTGAAGACACGAACAAATTAATCCTCGTAATACAGGAACAGCGATTATTTATAGCCGACCTAAAAGGGCAGATTAAAGCACTAGAGAGAAACTTCAGAGATAGACAGGAAAACCGTGTAGAACCGGACAAAGGTAGCTCTAAAAGAACAAGACCAAGATTAAGAAAAAAGAAAGAGGGTGAAGCATTCTTTGTTTCAGTATTTCCTAAAACAGAACAATCCTCAGAAGAGACTAAACAAGTGATAAAATAGACTATTAAACCAGATGAATTTTAAAAAAAATTGACCCCCTTCAGGAACGAAGTTCCTTACGTTATTTTTTCAACTCTAAACGTCATTTAATATGTAGATTTCTATTGATTATATTAGTGTATTTTTGTCATGCCAAAAAGCGTAGCCCTCTTTTATTCAACCAACTAACTCTCTCTCTCCCTCTCTAATTTGTATATTTTATTTTTATTTTTTATCATTTTTTCAAAGCAAAAATGTAAAGTAAGGATTTAAATCAATAAATTTCATTTAATATTTTAGGAAAATAATCATTTATTAAAAATTAAATATAAAATAGTGAATTCTAAATTATATATCAAAAATTCTAAATAAGAAAAAACTCTTTTTAAGTTTTATCATTATATTGTATCATGGTAATTATTGGCTTATGGTAACTATAATAAGATTCATATGTTTGAGATTCAATTTTACTCAAGTATCTCCAGAAAACAGCATCAACGGTTGTACAGTATTTTGTTGTGAACTACGCAGGGTCATTATTAATACTTAAATCAAATGTACCTGATAAAAAAGATTTTTGCTTTTCAAATTTTTCTCTATCATTGAAGTTAACGTTGAAGTCACCAGCCAATATGAGTGGAAGTTTATGAAAATTTTGGTTAAGTAATTTAGTACCTCCCTCAGTATATTCTAACAACGATCGATGGATAAATAATGTTATATCCTCAATCTTTTCATTTGGGGATATATAAATAGCTACTATAACTACTTTAACATCATTTCCCATTTCACAAACAACTGAACACAGGTCAGCAACTGATGAATGCCTAGTACTCAAATCACTAATGTTAGACCAAAATATTCTCATATTTTCTGTACAAATGTGGGCGGTATCTTCAGAGTTATGGTATATTGCGACTCACCTGCACGAACATTGTCTCCAGTTCACTCTACTGTAAGCCACGTAAAAGAACTTCGTTCCAAAAATGTATTCCGTAATAGAGAAACGATAAACTTCACGCCCCCCAACCAAAATGGTTATAAGGCACAAACAACTAGACACCCAACCTAGGGACCACCAACGGACACGCCATGGCCACCCACCAGGAACCAATCAGCAAAATACATACAAATTAAATTAGGAACAAACAATAGGCAACGCCGCCTAGCCAACACCAAGAAACGTCTGAACACAATCCTAACCGAAAGGCCAGGAAGAAACTCTAGCCACATATTTTTTAATTACCTACCCCAAAGCCAAACCCAATACAACAGTGAAACAATTCTAATTTTCGAGTAACTAACTAATAACCACAACTGACACAAGGGAGCACAGACTAAGTAACAGAACCCGCTTACAAGGAGAACCGCCACCAAATCAACCCATTGTCAACAAACAAAATTCTCCGACCAATAGTGAGCCCCAGTGCAGCCGCACCCAAGGTTAAATACAAACATATTAATCTAGTCAAAATAGCCAGTGCTCATACACAAAAATACCAGGTAATCACCCGATAAACCTGACAGAATCACCGAGGCCCGAACTCGGGAACTGTCACACTCCAGACCAAACCGATAGCACCACGACATACCGAAGATGCATAAACCACTAAAAAAGAGAAAGAGAGGGAAAGGTCGCCTGGAGAGGGCATAACGCTTTTTCCTTACGTGACGATTTCTGCCGGTTCACTCTACTGTAAGCCGCGTAAAAGAACTGCTTTCCAATAGGAATTAGTGCATGCAGGAAATATCTAGAGGAGGTATGAAGAAGAAGTAGACAAATTAGTTGCAGAATTTGTTCTGACTGAGAAATTGCTCTAAAATTATACTGTAAACAAACCGGTTAAGCTTAAGCCACAGGTCATAATATATGGAATTGAAGAAGAAGTGGATAAAGAAAAACTACAAGATAAACTTATATTTGCTCACTTCTACCCGCACTTGGGTGTATATAATTTGAAGTTGCACTCTAAATGAATTTGATACAAACACAGTTTATACATGAAACAATGTTTATTGAATTCGTTGCACATATAGAATTTGCTTTTACAGCAATAAGCATACGTACTACTTGTACGGAATATATATTAGCATTCAATAAAAATACACTTTACAATACTCACAAACTAGAGTCAAACCAGCAGTTCTGCCACGTAAACTTTGGGCCCCCTAAGCACAAGCTCCCGGTTAACACTTGAAGCTGCTTACCTCGTAGCTCCCTTAACTCGCTTATTTATCACCCTTAACAACCTTTTCACTTAATCAAGGTGCTTGGTATTTATACCAAGCGCGTATGCCGAAATTAGCATATCTCAAGCAGCTTCTTTAATTTATTCACTCAAAAGTTCGATTCTTGTGAATCGAATGTTATGTATACCTTACAAACTTATAAAGCAGAACGAAGAATTAAACAAATTAGAAACAAAGGTTTGATTCAAATTCAAGGGAAGGTCGGGTTATAACTGGGTTTTCAATACTAACGGCGAATCTTTCAAGGAAATTATTAAAAATAAAAGTGTAACATTTGATTGGCAGAGATACCAGATTAGAGAATATATCAAACCAAAAATTTGCTATTGCTGTTACAGGATAGGACATATTGCAAAAAACTGTAAAAACAAAAAACTCTGTAAAAACTGTGGTAAAAAAGAACACGGGGTCTGTAATAAAGAAAAGAGTTGCCCTAACTGTAAAATGCTAAATGAAAGACTTAAAATGAATTTAAAAATCCAACATACTGCCACTGATAATTCGTGCCACTATTATTGCTCGGAAGTGTACAGAATAATCTCTAGGACAGATTATGGATAATGCACTTTCTTGGGAATCGGAACTTGCTCCCTCGGATCCTGTGAATCATTCGGTTCGTACTTGTATTCAGCTGAATCTAAACAACTCATATATGGCGGCGATTGAACTGTTTTAGTCTTTGGAATGGGATATAGTCACAATTAATGAACCGCATTATAGAAAAAAAGAACCCAGGCAATTCATAGGTATACCAAGAGAATACCAAATTATATATAGTGATGGTGAAGACAGAGTAGCTATGGCTTTAAAAAGAAACTTAAGGTATTCACGACTGATCATCTAATAGGTATAAGATGTGGTGAAGGGGAAAATGAAATGATCTATCTACCACCGGCGAACGGTGAGATTCACAATCGGGAAACTTACAAGAGTTATTGACAAAATTCAGAGGGGGAAAAATAGTCTTATTAGGGGTTTTACCATATTAGCCCAGTCAAAATAGGTTTTATGGCTAAAAATAATATGAAAGTTTTGAAAATTGGTGGAGATGTTTGTTTGGACATACTCAAAGTCCCCACCGATCAGACTTGAGCTTTCGCCGCTATCTTGGAAAATGTGTACACGTTTTTGGTTTTTTTCAAGTAATTTGAGAAATATTGGTTTTATGTAAAAAATTTGAATACAAAAATTGAAGAGCATTAAATTGTGAACAAAAACATTATTTACATTTTTTTCTAAGTCGAACACGAACAAACATAATTGACTTTGAAAGGACCTGGGACGCGGATGCGCGTGTCATCTCCATCGCGATGGGGGAATGACCCACGCATGTGCGCCAAAAATCTTGCATACTCATGTTTGTGAAATCTGTGCATATCAAAGCTCGAGAGAAAGTGGCACAACATCCAATCTATTGTTATCAGGTTGTACTTTTTTTGTAATACTTAGGCTTTTTACATAATGGAATAATGGCTGGAGGTGGGTTAAAATAAATACTAACTTTGATGTACGTAACTACGTCAGTAAAAAAATGTTGTCTGGTCATGCATACGCTAGAAAAATCCTAGCTCATTTATTTACCCAAATAATTTTTGACGACATGGACATATCTGATTTCTAAAGCAATAATCTCCATGAGTTGTTTAGAGATTTTAAAGGCTTTTTTGTGTTTTTGCGAATAACTTGGGAAATATTAACTTCATGTAAAAAAAAGTTTAATACAAAAATTAAAGAAAATTAAACTGTGTACAAAAAAATTAAATACATTTTGTCGTAACCCTAACACGTATCAAAATATTGACTATTAAATGCGCATTGATTATGGAGGTAGCATCCAAGTCTCTTTGTAGGCGCTTTCCTTTGAATTTTCTCTACTCCCTCATTGCGGCATTCTTTAAATACAAAAAAATAGACTTAATGTGTTTTGGTGTGTAGATAATTGATCATTATTAATTTATAAACTAATGTAATAAACTTGTGTGTATTCAATACCGTATTTTCATTGTATATATTTTTTTAAGCTTGCCCCCTTTATGGGTGACGTGCTTTTTTCGGTACGGGATTGTTCGCGTCGTCAGTCTTGAAAAGATCGTCTATGGGTCAGCTAGCATCACCTCATTTATTAATTCCTTTCATTGGATCGTCGTGATCTACAGGGCAATAACTTGAATGGGGTATGTCTTTGTGACATATCCCATTGCAGTTATTGCAGGCTGTTGTGCAGTTGATGCCTGCTTTCGGACACACACATATTTCAGTCTTACAGCTGTAAAACACTGCTTAAAACTGAATTGGGAGCGACTGCATCCGTAATTGTGATGGGCACAAGGGTTTTCTCTTGACGTTTCCAGTCCCACACTTCAGGATTCAACTCATTCCCAAACCACTTCATCACTTGGTGATACTATCGAAAGGAATATAGCCTGGCTTCCTCTTCAGTTGAGGGAAGAGACGAAATATATGGTTTTATTTTAGGGCCAAATTTTGCGAAGTATTTGTACCTAAACTTATTTAGGGACTTTTCACTGGAATGTGCTCCACACCAGATCAGAATAAAACATTCTCCTGCTTGAGCAACATCATTGTGCGTTGAGTTGCATTTATTAACTACTGTCACGGTGTGTTCCATATCTTTACTTTGGAACATTTTTTACACAAAGTTTCTTTCCTTTGTTGGATGCTGCAGAAGTAGTATCGCATCCCCTGAACGCATGGAGTAAAAGGATACTTTGGTATGTCCCTATGATTGTATTTTATTTGATGAATATATTTTTTCTTTGCGTTCCCTTTGAGAGGTTTGACAAGGAAAATGTATTTTTTCTGTAGAAGAGCTATTAATAGAACCAGGTGGTCAACATCTTCGCCGATGATTATAACGATGTTGTTACCAGAACATGCTTCATTACTTGCAGTATTTATAATGAGAATATCGGCGTCGTCATTACTTTGTCGGAATCGAATCCCATTGTTTTCCAGCTGAACTGATAGAATGCTGATCAATTTGTTCTTGTTGTTTTCATTTGAAAGGAACTATTCTTGTTGAACAGTAACTCGCATGTTTCCATCAAAGTTTATGTCTAAAGATTTTTTCACAATAGACCGTATATTTTGTTCAATTTTTTTGTACTGTTAGTATACAATATAGACTGATAACTATGGATTGGATGTTGCTGCAACTATCTCTCGAGATTTTCTATGCAGAGATTTGACAAACGTGAATATGCAAGACTTTTGGTGCACATGCGCGGGTCAACCCCCATCGCGATGGGGATGACCCGCGCATCCGCGTCCCAAGTGTGATAGTTCGCTCCTTTCATAGTCAATATCTTTGTTCGTGTTAGACTTATAAAAAATGTAAATGTTTTTGTTCACAATTTAATACTCTTCAATTTTTGTATTCAAATTTTTTACATAAAATCAATGTTTCTCAAGTTAGTTGCCAAAAACCAAAAAAGTGTACACATTTTCCAAGATGGCGGCGAAAGCTCAATTCTGATTGGTGGGTACTTTTAGTATGTTCATTAGCATGCCTAAACAAACATCTCCATCGCTTTTCAAAACTTTCATATTTTTTTTAGCCATTCGTCAAAATCGGGTCAATTTTGACTGGGGTATATGGGGCAGAAGAGATTCCGATAATAGGGGCCTAGCTATTAGTGATATGGTCATACAATTTGATGGCATCATTCATAACAAACCTGATAGTCCACCGACCTATAATGGTCCATTTGGACAAGGGTGGATTTGTCTATAACATTTGGAATAGAGGAAGACTGGATAAGGAATTGGATAATAAGTGATGAATTTAATACTACCGATCATAATGCCATCATATTTGAGATCAATAAAGAAAATCTTAAATGGAATATGAAAAGCTACCCTAGATGGGATATGAAGGAAATGTATTGGATCGGGTTTAAGGTAGAAGTCAGAAAGTTTATGAAAGATTTAAAGCAGAAAATGAATAGTCAAACGATTGATGAAACAATTAAATAATTAAATAATGGTCTTACTAAACTGTGGGAGAAACACAAAAGAAAAAAGAAAAAGGTACAAAGAGTTAATGCGTACTGGTGGACGAGGGAATTGAATATTGAAAGGAGGAAGTTAAGGGCGATGCGTAGAAAGTATCAAAAGGTTGGAGACAGTAATGAAAGAAATATTCTTATGGAAAAGTTTAAGAAGGAAAGAGCTGTTTATAGAAGAAAAATATTAGAAGCTGAAAGAAGCGCTTTTACACTATTTTTGAACAAGTTAACAATAAAGGACACTTTCGGTTCGGTTAAAGGTGTCATAAACGAGAAAAAAAAGGAACGAGGTGAGCGCGATGATAAATGAAGAAGGAATAAAAGTGGATAAAGAGGAAGAAATTGAAAGAGTATTGGCTTCTCATCATTTTAAATGTACAGAACACGTGGATGAGGAAGAAGAGAATGAAGGCCAAATGGATGAATTCAGGGAAATTAGTATACTGGAGCTGGACCTTATCATTGGTGAAATGGCAAAGGACAAGGCTCCAGGTATAGATTAGGGTGGGGCGAAAAAAAAATATTTTTTTATAATCAATTTCTAATAGGACGGAAAACTTGCGCATTGGCATCTTAATAACGGGAAAAATAATATAAAAAATATGAATCGGATTTGAAATCGCGCAAGGACCCTAAAGTTTAGGAAAAAAGAGAAAAATCTGCACTTTTAAAACATGCATAAAATTTTTTTAATAGTTTACTCTATTTCTAATAGCGTAAAAACTACTGTTTGTAGTTACCTAAATGCGTGAAAAATACTTTTGGACACATTACCGTTCATTTGAATTTGCGCAAAAAGCCTTAAAATACCATTATTTTTGTAAAATCCTCATATTGCAGCTCTTCGCTCATTTCAGCATGCTTTTCCTTTATGCTGAAATGACCTATGACGGACCACGGGGAGGTGGCTGCAAGTCGAGTCCCAACCACACCCTACCCAACCAACCATCCAATTTGAGTGTGGTTACTTACACTGAAGTCCCTTAAAATTCTGACTTCGTATCAAATTTTGGCATGAAAGACCTTGATCCTAAAGTTGTCCGAATAAAACCTTCTCTGTTTTCATGCCCGCAAACTTTTCCAGCGGCCTCTGTTGCAAGTTTCACAGATATCTCTACCGACTTAGTGTGGCATGGAAATTTCAAATACTCAAATTCTGGCAAGGCTTTGTCTTTCAATAAAGTTGAAATGTGTTCTGTTGCTATATTTGAAAACAATGGAGGTGGTGTCAACTTACACTTTGTCCAATAAATAATTTCAGTATAGTCTGTGGCTTGAAAATTAAAGGAAGCTTGAGGGCTCTAACGTGACCTACTACTAGCGGTTCATTTCTGGCTTTCAGTATCCTCCTGTAGCCTAATTCTCGAATGTGTTGTCTCTCGTCCAATATCGACAACATCATATTCTCTGGATGGCAGAAGAACGAGTTTCTCTGAATGACCGGATCGAAGATTTCTTTTATGTTTTCCGGGAAATGTCTTGTTGTTTGAATGACCTTTAGTATGTACTTCGGACCGTCTTTCACAGTGTACAGTACTGGCCAGAATGGATGACTCATTTGTTTTTTCCCATTCATAGTGACGTATTGGCTCCAGATGTTCGTTTTGGCTGTCTGCCAAAGTGTAGGTGTTCTTGCTTGGCATTTCGTCAGTTCATTAGTTGTGTTAGCCGTGTGTTGACGTACAAACTTTTGCAGAAGGGTGAAATAATATAAAAATGCCTGGTAAAAGAATTTCACGCGAAATGCATGCACAAATAAAGATTCTGAGCGAAGAAGGTTATAGTGCTCGGGAAATTGCTGCAAAATTACAATTGGCACAAAAGACAGTTTCCAGGTCTATAAGTAATTTCAAAACAACCGGAAATTATGGATATTCAAAGCCAAAAGGTCGTCCCAAGAGCACAAGCAAGCGCATGAATGAGTCCATAATTTTGGCAGCGAAGAAGTCACCCAGAAAATCAGCGAAAGCAATCCAAGCTGGTTTACCAAAAGATGTTAATATCCTTAGCCAAAGGACAATCCACAGGAGGCTATTCAATGCCAATTTAAAGTCCTACAAGCCTGCTAAGAAGCCTAAATTGTCTCCCAAAAACATTGCTGACCGACTGACATTTTGTAAAAAGATCAGGATTGGACTGTGGAGCAATGGAAACATGTGATGTTTTCAGACGAGACTCAAGTATCGCAGTTTTATGCATTTTGTAGAAACATACGACGGCCTCCCAATAAAAGAGACTGTCAACTCTACATTATTCTCACCGTGAAGCATGCTGCAAAACTCATGGTCTGGGGAGCCATTTGTGCCAAAGGAAGATGTGGATTGTGGTTCATGCCTGAAGACACATCAATTAATGGAACTGTTTATCTCAATGTGCTAAAAGAGAAGTTACCACCGTTTATGAATATCAACCAGTGCACACACTTCCAACATGATGGAGCACCTTGCCACCAGACTAAAGCTGTTAAGACATGGATTGCAAAGCAGGGGTTTCAGATCCTTGGGCCGTGGCCCGGAAATTCCCTGGATCTAAACCCAATCGAGAACGGTTTTGTAATTTTAAAGCGCAAAGTTGCTGAGCGCAACCCCACTTCACTTTCGGACTTAAGAGAAACTATAAAACAAGTGTGGATTACAGAAATTACACCAGACTATTGCGAAAAATTATGAATTTCCATGCCTGATCGTATCCAAGCTGTAATGGAAAAAAATGGTTTCCACCCCAAATATTGAACCCTTTCTCAATTATGTATGTATACTGTGCTTATATAACTAAAATTAATAATTCCCATAAAATAAATACTTAGTTAAATACAATTATTCTTGTGCATTCAAAAACATCACAGTTTTTTGTGGTGAGTCATCCATTCTGGCCAGTACTGTAATGCATCTTAGTATCAAACCAAATAGGAGTATAGTTCTTTACAATGCAATTTAAAAGTGTCTTCATTTCTCTTGTCGGGCTAATAATTTGGGAAACAAAAAGTCTTAATACCCGGTTAGCAGAGGTTAACCATCGGGAATGGCTGAGGGGTCCAGGATCTTTAACAGCTATTTCTGGATCATAAATTCCTATGATGACTGCCTTAACAATGTCTAGAAGATACTGTGGATCTTTACTGAGATCAGTTTTATTTATTGTGATGACAACTGCAGATTGAATGGGCACAAAATCAACGACAGGATTTTTCTCACAGTTAGGCAGCTGCTTGCCAATTGGACCACTGAATGACGCTGGCCCAGTTTCTGTATCGTCTAAGTCAGGGGTGGGCATTAAGTCGATCGCGATCGACCGGTTGACCACCAAGACATTTTCGGGTGACCGCCTTTACTAAGACCTAAGACGCGCATACTAAAAGAAACATATTTATAGTACACCGACGCCATAGACACTGAGTTTTTTTATTGTAGTTATGAAGGTAAGTACATATTCCGTATTTATTATTAAGTTATAATAAATATTGTAAACCTTTTTTTAGCTCACCACACCTACGCCTCTGGGTGGACCGCAACACCTTGAAAAAATTAGAAGTAGCTTGTACCCTGGGAAAGTCTGTACACCTCTGGTCTAATGCTCAAACAAATGTTTATAAGGCAGCTCATTAAAGTGAAGCGAACAAATAAACCACTGCTGTGGTCGCTGACACCTAACTTCGATGCTCTGTACAACACCACTTTTTCAATCGGTGTTTGTGACTGTCCCATCACATCCGATGGCTACGACTACACTCACGTCTTTATCATGTAGTCGAAAATGCTTTCGGCAATATCATTACCGGTTCCTGTTTTTGGTATAACATGGCCAATGTATTGGCCACCAGGTTCCCTAATCATGCTAATATGTTCTTCTTTTCTTACTTTGCGGTACATTTTAGCTCCTATTTTTTCTTTTGTAAATATATTATCTTTTCTACCGTCGAAGTAGATTCCATTTACTTCTTTCAGCTGATTTTTTTTCCTTTATTGCTTTTCGAATCTTCACTTTTTTCCTTCTAATCTTACTTTTGTCAATCACTCGTGACATATCTGAATCAGAGATCATTCCGAGATCATGCAGGTCATCAGAAGCTATTGCTGCTGTGGCCCTGTCAGAAACACCGTACCTATCACTTAAGGTGACTGCCTACGTTGAAAATGCCATTTTTTGACTATTTTGATCAATTTAATTTTTTGCAAGAATCTTGTAATTCAATCTTTTCTCTTTTCAAAACAGCTTTGATTTTCATTCTACATCAATTAGAAGCAGAGTTATAGCTATTTTAAAAAACATCGTCTAATACAAAATTTAAGTGACAAACAACTTTAAATGCGTCCATTTTTTGACCATTTTGGTCAATTTTATTTTTTGCAAGAATCTTGTAATTCAATCTTTTCTCTTTTCAAAACCGCTTAGATTTTCATTCTACATCAATTAGAAGCAGAGTTATAGCTATTTTAAAAAACATCGTCTAATACAAAATTTAAGTGACAAACAACTTTAAATGCGTCCATTTTTTGACCATTTTGGTCAATTTTATTTTTTGCAAGAATCTTGTAATTCAATCTTTTCTCTTTTCAAAACGGCTTAGATTTTCATTCTACATCAATTAGAAGCAGAGTTATAGCTATTTTAAAAAACATCGTCTAATACAAAATTTAAGTGACAAACAACTTTAAATGCGTCCATTTTTTGACCATTTTGGTCAATTTTATTTTTTGCAAGAATCTTGTAATTCAATCTTTTCTCTTTTCAAAACGGCTTAGATTTTCATTCTACATCAATTAGAAGCAGAGTTATAGCTATTTTAAAAAACATCGTCTAATACAAAATTTAAGTGACAAACAACTTTAAATGCGTCCATTTTTTGACCATTTTGGTCAATTTTATTTTTTGCAAGAATCTTGTAATTCAATCTTTTCTCTTTTCAAAACCGCTTAGATTTTCATTCTACATCAATTAGAAGCAGAGTTATAGCTATTTTAAAAAACATCGTCTAATACAAAATTTAAGTGACAAACAACTTTAAATGCGTCCATTTTTTGACCATTTTGGTCAATTTTATTTTTTGCAAGAATCTTGTAATTCAATCTTTTCTCTTTTCAAAACCGCTTAGATTTTCATTCTACATCAATTAGAAGCAGAGTTATAGCTATTTTAAAAAACATCGTCTAATACAAAATTTAAGTGACAAACAACTTTAAATGCGTCCATTTTTTGACCATTTTGGTCAATTTTATTTTTTGCAAGAATCTTGTAATTCAATCTTTTCTCTTTTCAAAACCGCTTAGATTTTCATTCTACATCAATTAGAAGCAGAGTTATAGCTATTTTAAAAAACATCGTCTAATACAAAATTGAAGTGACAAGCAACTTTAAAGGCGTTTTTCTCAGAATTATGTTTTTTAGCACAAATCTCTACCGTTATCATGATATTTCAGATAATAATGCATATAATTTGATAAAATTTTCAGGAAATGTTTTAGATGCTATTGTTAATGAAATGACGTACAATAATTGATGTATAATAAATAGTTTTTTTGTTTAGGGCTGTTTTTATAAGGAAAGGAATGACGAATTGGGGAAAATTTTCATATTGGAACATAAAATTGTCTATATTATTTTTGCATTTTAAAATTTCTCTTAGATTGTAGGTCATTTTGAAGATAACTGTTATATGTATCATGTGTGAAAAGGAAATTAAAATAGTAGCATTAGAATTTTGTTCAGAGTGATAAGCGTTTTAGCTAAATTTCATTAAAAATTAATTCAAATTGACCAATTTATAAAAAAGTATGGTGTTTACAGGAAAGTTTTTTTTATTTTTTATTTTTAAATGCTGTTTTACCACATGAGACCAAAAAATCCTTAAAAAAACAATTTTTTTAAAAAATTGGCTCCGAACGTAGGCAGTCAACTTAATAAGGAAGTATACGACAACTTTGAACGTATTTGCGTTGTAGAAGGCAATACCAAACTCATAAAGGAAAAACATGCTGAAATGGGACAAGAGCTGCAATATGAGGTTTTTACAAAAATAAATGCCATTGTAACGAGGAATTCGTTCCAGAAATATTTAATTTGGTTGAGCAAGTAACGCACGTTAAATTAATATAAATTCTCTAATTCTGAATAGTTGTTCCATAAAATAAACTAGTGTAATTTCTATACCGTTCCCTTGACGTGTGTGTTCTTGAGAACTTAGCCGTTGGCCTTTTCTCTTAAACCGTAAAAGCTTCTACTATATTGCTTAGCCAGGTGTTAGTCTCCGGATACCCTTGTTAAGCTTTTCTAAGATGCACATTTTATGGATGGTAATTGCAGGGTGTTCTTATCAACATTCAACTAGCCTTTGTCCAGGGCATGTCGTTTTACGTCTGTCCCCGAAATTGGACCATAAAATCGGCTCTCCCTTGTTCGAAAGTTGTTTTCCCACGAATGAACTTGGCGTCAGCTTGGCGAGAGAGCGCCTTACGTTTAAGATCTTTCTCCCCTGGTTCGACCAATCGTGCAGAGGCGCGAATTTCGTAGTATCAGGGCTAAACCATTCACGGGCCTCCATTTCTGCGGGGCGCTCTTGTGTTCTCCTCTTGGCGAGGTTTCGGCATGGCCGGGTTCTTGTTTTTGGCCATCAAGCGCTCGCCTAGTTATTACTGTATTTTTTCCTCTGCGTTGAGGTAAGCTTCCGTACGCCTTGCACGGGTGGTCTTTCTTTGTTGACTTTGGCGTATTTCTCGTTATTGTAACCCTCGTTTTCCGTGTCTGCACTACTGTCCAGGGATGAAAAAAAGATAGAAGAGTAAGCGATATGTTTTTTTTGGACATAGAGAGTTGTCTCTTATATTTTTGCGTTTAAGCACCCCATCAGTTTTGGCCCTGCCAATTCTGCATCGGGGGGCTATTTTTTGTGGTTCATTTTTGACCTAGATGGTCATCAAGTATTGGAGCTCCTGTAAACTTCGAGCTAAATCTTTTTTTAATTTACGAATGTTGAGAACTTAGATCATCATCACGTGTAAATTTATATATTTTATATTATTCAAGACATGCTTCCTGTTCACTGTTACTGAATAAATCTATTGTAATTTAAAAAAAAAAGGAGACTTTGGCAATTTATTTAAGTTCCAGCTCCTTTCAACTTTATTTAAGATGACGGTGATGTTCCTGTAGTTATTGTGGACAGCCAATGCCTTTACGATCCGGCTTCAATTAGGCCGAAATATACTCTGTTTTATTTTGCGAGCGTCTAAAGGTACAATCGAAGATTCTTCTAGCACCGTTCCTATTATTTTTACGACAGTTCGTTAAACGGCTACACCACTGACCGCGCGCCTACTATTCTGCAGAACGGTTTCCAGTATTTGAATTCTTCATATTCTTCTGAATAATTTTGGGTTATCAACTCCTCCAGATATCTTCGGGACATTTCTAGAATTCTACAATTTAGATTTGATGTCTCATATAAGACTTATTGACATTCTCTTCGTCATCTTTCATCAACAGACTATTAATGTATAATATAGACTGATGCCTCTTCAATGTCTTCAAAATTCTTCGTAATAGACTGGTCCCTTTTTCTTCAATTAGACTGATTCGGGACTCCGCCAATTTAGGCAGTGTTACAGCCATTTTAAGGCTTTTTGCGCGAATTCAAATGAACGCCAGTGTCCAAAAGTATTTTCCACTCGTTTAGGTAACTACAAAGAGTACTTTAATAGTGTAAAAATTAAACTATTAAAAAAAATTAATACGTCTTTAAAGAGTGCAATTTTTTTCTTTTTTCTGAATTTTAGGGCTCTTGCCCGATTTCAAAACAAATTAATATTTTTTTATATTATTTTTCCCGTTATTAGGATGTCAGTGCGCAAGTTTTCCGCGCTATTAGAATTTCATTATAAAAATATGATTAATTGATTATAAAAATATGATTAATTGATCAAATCTTGTACGTCAAATACGTAAGCGTACACGTGTGTGTAGACGGCGCCAGTAGAGAAACAGGCTTTATAAGCGCGCGTAAGTTAAGACGCATTTCGTTCGCTAGCACACATCGGCGAATTTCTTGGTGTTATTTTGCAGCAATCGGTTAATTTCAAATTGTAACAGTAAAAGTGAGTAACCACCAACGTTTAGATGATGGAATGAGGTGGCGAATTGTGGGGAGGCTAGAAGCAGGCCAATCTCAAGTCAAAATTTGTAGAGAGTTCAATTTCACGCCCAGCGTCATGTGTAACTTATGGAAAATGGATCCAGGATACCGGATCCATCGAGAGAAAGCCTGTGCAAGGTGGTACAAGAGCCACGACGACCAGAGAAGATCGCCATTTGTCGATAATAGCGAGGCACAACAGGAGTGTTACAGATTCTCTGCTCTCCCGTGACTTGTATGCAGCCACAGGAACCCGTGCATCAAGGGTGACTGTTTCCAAAAGACTTCATGAGAGAGGATTGTTTGCAAGAAGACCTGCTGTTTGCGTACCGCTCACTTCTACGAACAGGAGAATCTGATTTCGCGGACATTTTAGGGTAGGTAGTGAGTCCCTGGTTCTCTCCATATGAACGTACGGCGAGAATCGGTGTTTAGGCTGAACCGGGACTCATCAGTGAAGAGAACGGCCGCCCATTCATCCATACTCCAATCTCTATGCTCTCTGCACCATGATAAACGGATTCTCCTGTTCGTAGAAGTGAGCGGGGCGCAAACAGCAGGTCTTCTTGCAAACAACCCTCTCTCATGAAGTCTTTTGGAAACAGTCACCCTTGATACACGGGTTCCTGTGGCTGCATACAAGTCACGAGAGAGCTGAGAAGCTGTAGCACTCCTGTTACGCCTCGCTATAATCGACAAATGGCGATCTTCTCTGGCCGTCGTGGCTCTTGGTCTACCTTTCCCAGGCTTTTTCTCGATGGATCCGGTATCCTGGACTTGTTTCCAAAAGTTACACACGACGCTGGGCGTTAAATTGAACTCTCTACAAATTTGGACTTGAGATTGACCTGATTCTAGCCTCCCCACAATTCGCCACCTCATTCCATCATCTAAACGTTGGTGGTTACTCATTTTTACTGTTACAATTTGAAATTAACCGATTGCTGCAAAATAGCACCATCTATTAACCCATTTTTTTGTTTATTCTGCAACCGGTGTTTCGTACCTTCCGACTCCTACGAGTGTTACACACTATCATGCGTGTGTATTACAATTATTGAATGGTTATTTATTTTGTATTGTATCAATGTATGTACATATCAAATTTCATTTAAATCGGTACAGTAGTTCTAGAGATAATCGACCAAGTCTGCAAATTCTCTTAATTTCTTACACCAGTGTAGAATAATAAATTTAAACTGAGCTTCAGTATGTATACTTTGTTGTACTAAGTGACTAAAAGCAGTTGAATCGTATCTTAACTGTACAGCAATGTGTTTTATCTTCAATGGCGTATTGTATTATTATTAAATGTGTATGGTGTGCATAAATGGTAGCATAGTGCAAATTGATTGTAGTGCTGAAATATAAAACTGTAGCATTGAATATCTAAATTATGTTGCATTGTGAATCTAAATGGTCGTTTTGTGTTCTTAAATAGTGTTGCATTATTTTCCCAAATCAATTTGCTATGAATATTTAATTAGTGTACTAATATAAAAGATGTAGCTATATTAATTTAATAACTACTGCTGCTGTGTAACTGTGACGGTACTATTATATATATATTGTTGTGTATGTGTTGCTACATATGCATCAGTATATAATATATTTGTATTGTTATATATATGTATTAACTGTATTATTGCAACTGTGCTGTATTATTGTATATTATGAATAGTTGTATTATTGCACTGTATATTATATATAATTGTTTTAGAGTGTACTAAGTGTAATTGTATTATTGTAAAATAAAAAAATAAAAAAGGGGGAAAACGAAGAAAGGAAAAAAAATAAAAAGGAAAATCAAATTCGGCCAAAGCCGGGTGCAACCATGAACAAGGCCTAGGATATTTAGAATATAATGCTTTACAAAAGAGTAATAATAAAATTAATGTAGATTAATGAATCATCAGCAATGGCAATGCGAGCGCTTATATTTTTACAGTGTTGCTAAATGAAATAGATACTTAATTAGAAATTAGTTAAAAGTTTATTTGGTGGCTGGTTGGGTTCCCTGACTGGAAGAATACTGTGGGGTCGATGTGTCAAGAGGAAATATGCCGTATAATTTTCGGGTGAGGACGGTTACACATATTCATATTTACATGTAACAAGTTTAAAATATTAAATTGAAATTCGAAAACCTGTCACAATTCAAACAAGTCTTTTTCTTGTGTAGAAATAAACTTTTGTTGCATTTCAAAAGAAAATACAGGATAAAGTTGAAGCAAATGATAATGACTCGAACCACCCTTAGCTACAAAATTTTGTCAGCTATGGAGTTGTATGCCATCGAAATGAGTTTTGAGAAAAACATCATTTCTTCAAATCCTCTTATGTACAAAAATAACTTAATGACAAATGTTGTGAAAATAAAATAACCCCTGAAGAGGGAGTGGACATAATTTTAGATTATAGAATATTAACTGCTGATCTTTAATTTCAGCGCTTTGAAAAAACAGAGATTTTAATTTGAATAAAAAATGAGTGTTACAGAAACATATAAGGCCTACACTTAAACATGCTTTACTTTTGGTAGAATTCAATATCTTAGGTTATGAAAGATATACGCTAGATCCGAGATAAGTTTTAAGACTGTGGCATGGTTGATATTATAAGAATTGACTCACTACTGGGTTTATATTAGCTTCAGATATCCATTGGAAGTTCTATATTTGTCCTGTATTTTAATATTAACGATGGTAAATTGAATTTAATATCTCTTTATGTAAAACTCTTAAATTATAGAAGTATTTGAAAAAACGGCCTTCAACCGGGTATCGTAAATGAAATCTTTTATTTCATTATAGTATTCTCTTTACTTTAGTATGATATAGAAATGCTCGAATTGTAGAAAGTTTCTCGTAAATGTGGATGTTAAGTTTTTGAAAGCTAATAACAAATGAATAATTAAATTTATTTTTTATACAGTAAATTTAGTACCTAATGGGCATTTAAGAGGTTGAAACCTCTATTATACTTTTCTAAGGATACTATTTTCGTTGCTTGATGTAAGATATAAATCTAGATACAAAAGTAACAAAAAATTCCTTTCTGCAAATTCTTTGAGCATTTTTGAAAATGCAAGATTTATCAAAACTCATATCTTTGCCAAATTCTAAGATATTTGAAAGATAAATAGCATTTTAAGAATTCGCTCTTCAGCGTAAGAATAAATACCACTCGTTACAAAAGCGCCATCAAATCTCAGAAATTGTTATTTATCTATGAAAATACTCCTGGAATAAACGTTACTACTTTAGTCACCAAATCTTCCCTAAATCTGTCTGTATTACATAAATAAATCTTGACATATTTTATTTAATTCCAACCGTTGGAAAGGTATATTTATACCAACATTTATTTATATCCCTTTGACCGAATGGAGATTACTAGCCACACTTCTGCTTTCTTTTATAATTATATCAGGTACCGAAATTTGTTTTTGTTTCTAAATTATGTTTCTCTGAATAAAAGATATTAATTCAAATTTTAAAAAATAATTTTGGAAATATTTTTATCAATTTAAAGAGTTAAATATTATTCTTAAACTTCTTCTTTGTCAGTTGACACAAAATTGAACTTGATTTTTTTTAATAATGGATCCCAATTTCTTACAAAATGAAAATTCTCATTGAATAAACTAATAGTTGTCTCCCACAACTTTAAATTACATAAATGATTTAGAAATTTTAATGATCAAAATAATATTATAACTACAAGCAAATAGTATATTCTTTTGCCAATTATTGATTATTTTCCATGGTTTTCTTATTTTTTTTTTATCAAACCTAACTGGCTTATCAGATGAATGATTAACCCGTTACCGCCCAGTGATCTATTTATAGATCACCTTGTTTACAGAACGCCCACTGAAAACGATATCTTTTAATCACTTCTTATTGTCATTGTCTGGTTTCTGTACACTTGTGGCAATACCCCCAAATGAGTTTTAAAACTTTTTTTCCAGATCAGTTCAGCAGATAACGTCTGAAGTTAGCCATTTTGAAGCTCCATAGTACAGCTTTCGATTTTGTATCAAACGGGAAAAAAAATTAAAAGGAAGTTATACTTTTCTTATGTGTTCTACATTTTCAATACCTCTTTAAATGTTCTGCGTTATTTAGATTAGAAAAATAACTGTTTTTATCATTAAAATGTAAGTTTAAACATGCTGATCTATAAATAGAACGCTGGGCGTTAGTGGTAACTAAAATCGTTTTTTCCCCTTTTCATTTCTTCCAGGATGTCTCGGCGTCAAGTGTTTCACACCGCCGAAGAATCGTTAGAATATATGTTTTCTAAGGAAATTGAGTCATATATAATTGTTTTACCGCCTGACGTAGATAAATTAACTGAGGAAGAGTGTTGATCAGATATTACGGCTATCATTTCTTCAAGCAATTTCTTAACCCGTTAACTCCCAAATTATTTTAAAATGAGAATTTTTGAAAAATATTTTTAAATTACATTTCATATATCATAAATAGAGTAATTATGAAGTATTATTAATTTATCGTAATTAGCAGTTGAAATAACAGGTGATCTATAAATAGATCGCTGGGCGCTTATAGTCTGGCTTGGTTTATTTCTACACAAGAAAAAGACTTGTTTGAATTGTGACAGGTTTTCGAATTTCAATTTAATATTTTAAACTTGTTACATGTAAATATGAATATGTGTAACCGTCCTCACCCGAAAGGCGCTTATAGTAGTAAAGGAGCTAGTAACTTTCCTCTGATCTTATAATTTAGAAAATTATACGAATTTATTTATAAAAAAATGAAATTTTCGCAAAATTAAAGACAACCAAAAAGATTTAAAAGAAAAATCTTATTTTACTATTCTAAATTTACTTAGTTACATTTTTATAGAGCAAATTTTCAATAATTAAGTGTGATATAACGGAAAACATTTCACTAAAAGCGTTACATTGGATTTTGTACAAAACGTAATAAGTCTTTCCTTTTGCATTTTTGAAATTGGCATCTTCTTTGTGCGTTTAGACAGCAAAGACAATGTTATAGGTAAAAGACAAAACCAGAGTCTATCGCTTTTGGTCTCATTGACATCATCAGAGGTCTTTCAAAGCTTTTCCTAGAATTTGTTCCTTGTTTGTGGTACACAACGGCGATATGTCTTGGGATGTCTTTTATACTTTTCTTTTCGCAATTTGTTAAATTAAACAGAATATACGTATTTACGACAGCCACGTCAATAACACTTGTAAAAATTGACCAGTATCCTTTTTTCCCCCATGGATTTGAATGGATTGTTTTTCTAAGAGTCAGTCATGCTGGCCAACTTCACCCATATTTTTGTTATACTGGGCTACACTTACGAGGTTGCAAAATTTGGGATTTTTCTTTCAAACCTTTTTGATACCTTGAAACTTGGGTCAAAGCCTCTATATAATCAAAGTTTGTTGCTGTTGTTACACACTTGTTATCCATCCATTTAACTATAGTTATTTCATTCTTTTCGTCGAAACAGTAGTCATAAGTAGCACGATTTTTCTTTTCTAATACTAGTATCTTATCAGTCATTAAATGGCAAGAAGCAGTTTTGTTGTTTCTAATTGTTCTCGTGGCTCTGAATCCTTGTGTTTTTAATTCGACCAGCAGATCATAAGAATTTTAAAAAATTGCCAAAAAATATGATGTGGTAATTAGGATCAGTTACTGGTTGTAGCATTTTTTTCACCACTGGTGTTCTAAAAGATTATTTTGAAATTTCAGGAGTATTGTTAAACTCTCCTTACCATAATGTAAGTCAAAATTATAACAGTAGCCCTTCACTCCCCACATGGCTCCAAATTTATAGCCAAATCTTATGGGTTTACCCTTAAGAAAAAATGATAGCCGTAATATCTGATCAACACTCTTCATCAGATAATTTATGTACGTCAGGCGGTAAAACAATTAAATATGACTCAATTTCCTTAGAAAACATATATTCTAACGAAAAATCGTCGTACTTATGACTACTGTTTCGACCAAAAGAATGAAATAACTATAGTTAAATGGATGGATAACAAGTGTGTAAAAACAGCATCAAACTTTGATTATATTGAGGCTCTAACCTAAGTTTCAAGGCATCAAAAAGTTTTGAAAGAAAAATCCCAAATTTTGCAACCTGTAGCCCAGTATAACAAAAATATGGGTGGTGTTGACCAGCATGACTGACTCTTAGAAAAACAATACATTCAAAAACGTGGAAAAAATAATACTGGCCAATCTTTACAAGTGTTATTGACGTGGCTGTCGTAAATACGTATATTCTGTTTAATTTAACAAATTGCGAAAAGAAAAGTATAAAAGACATCCGAAGATATATCGCCGTTGCGTACCTCAAGCGAGGAACAAATTCTAGGAAAAGCTTTGAAAGACCTCTGATGATGTCATCGAGACAAAAACTGTTAGACTCTAGTTTTGTCTTTGACCTATAACATGATCTTTGCTATCTAAACGCACAAAGAAGATGCCAATTTCAAAAATGCAAAGGAAGACCTATTACGTTTTGTACAAAGTGCAATGTAACGCTTTGTGTGAAATGTTTACCGTTATATCACACTTAACTATTGCAAATTTGCTCTATAAAAATGTAACTAAGTAAATTTTGATCAGTAAAATAAGATTTCACTTTTAAATCTCTTTAGTTGTTTTTAATTTTACGAAAATTTAATTTTTTTATAAATAAATTCGTAATTTTCTAAATATAAGATCAGAGGAAAGTTACTCCTTTACTACCGGAAGCGCGCAGTTATCTATTTATAGATCACCTCTTATCTCAACTGCTAATTACGATAAATCAGTAATACTTCATAATTACTCTATTTATGATATATGAAATGTAATTTAAAAATATTTTTCAAATATTCTCATTTTAAAATAATTTGGGCATTAACAGGTTAAGTTGACTGCCTACGTTCGGAGTCAATTTTTAAAAAAAAATTAAGGATTCTTTGGTCTTTTATGGTAAAATAGCACTTAAAAATTTTTAAAAAGGAACAAAAACATACCTACAAATAGCATACTTTTTTATAAATTGATCAATTTGAAGTAATTTTTAATGAAACTTAGCTAAAATGCGTATCACTCTGCACAAAATCCTAATGCTACTATTTAAATTTCCTTCTCACACATGATACATATGACAGTTATCTCTAAAATTACCTACAATCTAAGAGAAATTTTAAAATGCAAAAATAATACATGCAATTTTATGTTCCAATATGAAAATTTTTCCCGATTCGTCATTCCTTTCCTTATAAAAACAGCCCCGAATAAAAAACTATTTATTATACACCAATTATTGTGCGTCATTTCATTAACAATAGCATCTAAAACATTTCCTGAAAATTTTATCAAATTATATACATTATTATGTGAGATATCATGATAACCGTAGAGTTTTGTGCTGAAAAACATAATTCTGAGAAAAATGCATTTAAAGTTGTTTGTCACTTCAATTTTGTAGCAGAAGATGTTTTTTTAAATAGCTATAACTCTGCTTCTAATTGATGTAGAAAGAAAATCAAAACAGTTTTGAAAAGAGAAAAGATTGAATTACACGATTCTTGCAAAAAATAAAATTGACCAAAATAGTCAAAAATGACATTTTCAACGTAGGCAGTCACCTTAACAGCTTTAATAATTTCTTTTAGAAGGTTTGGAGGATAAATGGATAGAACACAAGAAATAATTTTTTCCGTGCTTGAAGTAGCTTAGTGGTAGCGCCCCGGCTTTCGGTGAAAAGGGTCCCGACAAGCGCCACTAAAACTCTTCTGTGTCTAGTGCGGATATGGGACCAGTCGAAACAGGGAGAAATGCTGGCTCACCTCAAAAAATTGGTGTTTCCATAAGGGTGACCCAAACCCCATTTCCCCCCAATATCCGTCAAAAAATCATTTATAATTTTTTTTCAGAAAATGATACTACACACATTTAAGAACCTGTGTACAAAATTTCAGGTCTTAGGGACAATTGGAACAGTTACTAATTAAGCACTTTATAACTGCTCGCAAAGGATTTAAATGTCCGATCTGCCATTTTTAATGGGCCACTTGTTGTGTTTACATTTAGTTTCATGCAAGAACTAACCTTTGACCCAATTAATAATATTCCAATTTTTACAAAACTAATCAAATAAGAAGACACTGATAACTTGAGTAAATTGCTTTTAAGCGTAACTGTTTATAAACCGTTGCATTTCGATGTTTTGGTTTAGCTAATGTTTTGATGATCATTTGTTCTACGAGTATTTTGGTAAAATTTTTATGTTTACGAAAATGAATGGATATGGAGGAAAAATAAGTTGTTGCTTATGGTGCTGGTGTGTTTTAAGATAAAAGAAATAGCAAAATATATATTTTTAGTTGTTTAAAATAAAATTATGAAGCTTTATTTATGAATTCTAGCAAATCGTCCCATTTTCTTCACATATGGAACTGCCTATAATTTTATTTCTGTGTTTTAATTTAATATGTTCTTGATATCATAAGAACCTTCAAACATCATAAATTACTAAAAAATATGTTTGTTACAAAAGAAAATTATTTTTTCTTTAATTTCTGTTGTGTTTTATACTTTGAATGCATTTTTCTCAAAATCATGTTTTTGTAATTTTGTCTGACTTCTAAGGCTTTGAGAAATATACACTTACAGTTATACTTTTTATATTTTTTTAATCTGGACTGATGGTTTAAGAAACGTAGGGAGAGTTTTTTTGTATAAATGCTTAAATTCTTTTTACAAACTGATAAACATGAAAAAGCAGAATTTTTTTTCAAAAATTACCATATAATGAGTAAACAATTTTTTTTACAAAAATTCACAATCATATTTAAAACAATCTCTCCCTAGGTTTGTAGCATATACTATGACATTATTATAAACATTTAAATTGTAGAAAAAAATTGAAAATTGACAAAGGAGTAGTCTTTTAAAACGTATATAAATCGTGTAAAAAAAAGCTTAAAAATTTAAAGCTACATAAATTTTTATGATTTACTGTAGATTTGAAAAAGTATATCCTTGCTCAGGAATCAAATGTTTTTGATATTCTTTGCTCGTAAAAAGTATACATAATGAAGAAGTAACTTTTAAAGAAACAATATATTTGTCGCTTGTTTTTTGAAAATATAAAATATAACAATAAAATTAATATTTTGGGTACTGACACAGACTCAATTTCATATGTACAAATGAAATACACTGCTGGCCACCCAAATTGAAACACCAAGAAAGACAAGAGATATCACAACAAAATTTATTTTGTAGATAACATGTTGATCAAGTATCAAATGATTAAATTTATAGACTTCTGTGAAGTGTGGTTCCTGCCAAAATCAGTAGCCAGAGTAGCCGCCATTGTTAGAGATCACCACTGCCACACGCCTCGGCATTGATTCAAAGAGACTTTGGATGAGTTATTGGGGTACAGCAGACCAAGCAGCTTCCACACGTTGCCAAAGTTGATCTGCTGTGGCAGCTGGGGATGGAATCTGGGTCAATCGTAGAGCAACCATGGACCACATGTTTTCTATCGGCGAAAGATCCGGAGAGCGAGGCGGCCAGGGAAGCAATTCAATCTGGCGATTGACGAAGAACCGTTGGACAATGCGTGCCACGTGTGGTCGCGCATTATCCTGTTGAAATATGGCTGTGGGCAAGCCCTGAAGGTAAGGAAAGACAACTGGCTCCAACACCTCGGAGATGTAGCGCTGGCTGTTTAAAGTACCGGCAATGCGTACTAGAGGTGTGCGAGAGTGATATCCAATACCGCCCCATACCATAATACCCGGTGCAGGACCAGTGTGGCGGTGCATAACGCAGCTGTTCAGCATCCTCTCTTCACGGTGTCTCCAGACTCGAATGCGACCATTGTGGTGTTGCAGACAGAAGCGTGACTCGTCAGTAAAGACAATTTCATTCCATTCTGCCGTCCACATCCTTCTGTCATCGCACCATTGGCGGCGGAGACGTCTGTGGTTCTGCGTCAAGGGTAGACAAATCAATGGACGTCTTGCGGACAGACCACTCTGCTGTAAACGGCGTCGAATGGTACGCGCAGACACTGGATGATGCGTTACAGGCTGCATGTGCTGTGCTATGGTTCGTGATGTGACTGAGCGATCCGTCACTGCCATGCGCACAATTTGCCTGTCATCACGTGAAACGGTGCACTGAGGTGGATGCGATCGAACACGCCGGTCCGTCGTACCCTCCTGCATCCAACTATCACATATCCGCATTACAGTTGTTTGGTTTCGTCCAACACGACTACCAATTTCCCTGAAAGATAATCCACAATCTCGGTAGGCCACTATCCTTCCTCTGTCGAACTCGGATACTTGATCAAAAGATGATCGCTGTTTTCGACGAGGCATAATTGATCGTTTCTTTGAAAAAACCACAAGAAAAACACAATTGCCGAACTTGAAACCGTCGATATCTCCAAGCCTCAAATAGCGCTTTGAAGTGGCGCCACAGACGCGCGTGATGTGCGTCTGCGCTGAAATTATAATCATTTGCATATCTCACCTCCGCTAATGGATGTTGTAAATTTCATGTTATTTGCATGTTTCCTTCAGGGTGTTGCATTTACAGTGGCTAGCAGTGTATAAAGAGCGAAAGCGTAAGTGCGTGCCATATATTTGAGTTTTTGTTGAGTATGATCTCAATTTCGTTTATAGAACTCAACTATGTCAACTACTGTTATTTCATTTAAGTTAATACCACCATTCTATGAAATTAAATTAAATAAACAATAAAATGCATCTACGACAAACGTACAGAATACATAAGGAAAGCTTAAAAGATTAGAATAAGGACATTTGAATTGATTTTTTTATAAAAAGTTACTATCTCATCAGAGGAAAAATTCAATATAGAGAGGCAGACTTAAGGATAGCTGTCTACATATTAAAGAATTTCTAAAAACTGAACGGTAGAGAATTTATTTCAGATAGTTTCTCTATTGAAAAATATAGAAAAATTATTATAAAAAAATTTTTAATATTCTTATAGAAAAACAGATGAATCGATATCGCTGATTCTCTCACAAATCCTTGTTTTTAAAATGTTAAACATACACCTTATTTTATAAAATTAGAAAAATGTTTTCATCTTTACTCATAACTCCTTGGCTTTCTTAAATTTCTTAAAGGAAGGGACTTCACAGGAGAATTCAAGATCTTTTAAATTTAAATATAAACTGAATTATGGGAAATATTAAGACTGTCATAAAGAAAAATAAAAGTATTTACTCCGATTTTGATGAAACTAATACCTCTGTATCGTTTTGACAGTCAATATCGCAGATACAATGACCTAAATTTAAAAAAGCATCTTGCTTTAGCCAAGTCGGATGCCCAATAATAACAAAATATCCTCATGTATTCGCATGGTAGTCCGTATGGTGACCCGAAATCAGAATACAATGGGAGGTTGGTAATAAACAAGTACACTCTTAAATTAAAAAAAAATTATCACAATTCGATGGAGTGCTACAGTCAACTAAAATTTTGTTCTCAGTTCCTTCACCTTTTCAAATTTTTAGTAATTGATGAGGACGCTAAAAATAAAAACAATTGAAAAATATTAAACATTTAAACATTAATTAATTTAGATTCTTTATATTCTTTATTTACGTTATGTTTCTCAAACTGCTTTAGTGATATTTCAAGCGATATAAATTTTAGTAAAACAATTGTAAATAAAAATATTAAAAAACAATCAAAAATTAAGTGCAAATTAAAATACTCAAATACATTGAAAAAAAAGGAATTAAAATATTCAAATATATTGAAAAAATACTGAATTAAATAAAGTATTAAAATGTATTAAATATATTGTATAAAAATATTCAAATGATTACTCTGATCAAATTACCGGAAAAAATTAAATAATAACTTAGACTGACATTGAATTTTTTTTAAACTTGGAGCTTACGAAGGACTTGGAGGTTGGAATAACGCGAATGTCATATGATGTAAAGTTAGTTTAGACATAATGAATTATTTGAGTTCTAGAGTATTTGATTGTTTTTTAACCCTGGATGAGTTATAAATGCGTGTAAAGTGGATTTTAGAAAGTAGATTGAGAGTAGAAAAATTTCTTTCATTCAGGTCACGCTTATCTGATTTATTATTTGAAGACTAAAAAAAGTATGGATTAAAATTGATACAAAAATTGGAAAGCCCAGAAAAAACATTAGAGCTTCAAATGAACTAAGGTAAGGGAATTCATTATTCCAGCTAATGAAAATGATTATAAAACATGAATTTTTACGTTATAGGGGGTAAAACTACTTACATAGAGAGAAAACGATAAAATGCATAGATAAAATTTGTAGAAGATTAAAAAGGTTTTTTGAGTAAAAACAAATGAATTTCCATTATTAGTAGATTTACTGTCATCCAAATTTTTAATTCAAGCCGTGAAAAGAATAGTAATTTGCCAAACTTAAACAACCAGGTAGAAAATTAGAACGGCGTTTATATTCTTCACTTGAAAAACAAATAAATTACAGATAAAATTGATAAAAATAAATTGATAAAATTGATATAAAATTGATAAAATTGATAAATCATTGATAAGAAAATGATATAATGCTGATTATTGCTACTAACGGTATATAAGTAATTTAATTAATAGCGAATCATTTTATTCCTCCTCATTAAGAAATGGATGCTATCATTATAACTTAAAATTTATTAGGTTCTTTTTAGCCTGTAATTTTTGAAAAATTAAATGCAGTTAAAATATCAAAATCACATATCAAAAGTATCCGTAAGAACACTTACTAATCGTTTCTACTAACATTTAATTGAAAAAGACATTGTTATGAGGGGTACCAGAGATACCCCTTTGCATTGTGTAAATTTAGGGAGGTGAACTCCAAAGGTAACTATGCGTTTATAAATAAAAATAACAACATTTATTATATAATATTTTACAAGAAAAAGGTCGGGTTTACATATTATATTTAAGATCTTGGCTATACATATTTTTAACCGAATTAGGGTATACTTCATCCGCTTCCTGCGGCATAACCATTATGGGTCGAGTGAAATAAAAGTCTCGTAATCTCTCAGAAGGCATGAGCACTATTTAGAGGGGGAATTTATGACCAACCTGGGGAGTTTGATGAAAACAGCAGAGCGTGGCATCGTTGAGGGCATTTCTACAGGAGGAGGCTTTAGGCATCGGGTAGAAACTCATGTGGCTCTTCACTGGCGGATGCAACAGGATTCGGCGCTGGCGGTTGAAGACGGGTATCTCGCCATTTTACGGGGGCGTCTTTCCTTCCCAGGCTCTCTTGCAGCTCGCTACCTCCAATCGCTCCCTTGCTCTCTCTCCGAACGTCGTTTTCTCCCACACTCGGGTCTCCTACATTCTTCATTATAACCCCTCCCCAGGTTAGTTATTCACGTAGATTTATTGCCTCTTCGAGTTTTTTATTCGAGGGCAGGATGCTTTGACATTCCCATGGTTGACCCACGTGGTACGTTTATTTCCAAGAAAATTGGAAGTCCGTTGAATTTCCTGGAATTTCTTTTCCCGCGTCCTGAGGAATTCAGGAGGGGTGATGTTTCTTGGAAAATTGGTGCAGTTCCAAAATTGCCGTTTTATGCCCCGTAATCGTGTTGGAAGAACAAAATGGCTATAACGTTGGAAGGAGTTCAAAATGTCCAAATTGTGGATCCTTCACAACAATCACTCCCCCCCTTTTCTAGGCGTGCTGGCACGCCACAGTCTGTAGGGGTTGAAGAACGGATTGGCTCCATTCGCTTCAGCAAAATAGACTCCAACTGCACAAAAGTCACAATGGCAGTAAAAAAAAAATCATGAATGACATCAGTTGTAAAAGTTCAGGAGGTCAAAATCTCCCCTTATAGTGCTGCAAGTTTTACTGATTTAAAAAAAAAAAATTCAAAATTTATAAAGTTTTCTTTAAGCTTACATTAACTCTGACCAACATTAAGTAACATCATAGAAAATGGTATGCATACCCTGTAAAACAAATAATAACAAAATAGTGGCTCGATCAACACATGTGATCAGAGATTAAAATGTAAAGAAAGGGTTATCTTACAGAAATAGAAATCTCTCCGCTAAAATCGTACAGCGAAGATGAAATTTTCAAAAACGTTGGCAAATGTGCATAATCGCCATTATGTGTTTAACTCGCGGAAAGAGTAAAAATGTTCTCTTTTCCTTGCGCTGCCATTTGTGTGAAACATATAATGTGCTATCCATGCATTCAATAATAATAGTACTAATAATGATAATAATAATAATAAAACACAATAATAAAACACAATACACGCTAATCTTTTAATAATATATATATTTTTTTTAATTTTTAAATTTTCCTTTTTTTTTTTTTTTTTTTGTTTATTTATTCATTCATTCCCCAACGAAATTGACCAAATTTTGCTCTATCATCAGATTTGTACACTGAAACATCGTCAAATTGAATTTAAACTATGCGCACAAATGAACCCACGACGAAAATTCTAAAGTCTGCTAAGTTTCCTAAAAAAAAATTATATAGATATCTCATAGCAATATAACAGAAGACGAAGAGTTAAGAGAGAGAAAAAAAACTTATTTTTGCAAAATAAAACTTAACCGAAAGGAGAGAAAAAAAAAAATTTACTTGGTACACCTTAGTTTTCAAAAGCCTATCGTTGACACAAGATAGTTGATCAGACCCTCTGGAGTAAACGATAAAACCCCTTAAACCGAGTTTTCCCTTGTAAATTGGCAAATAGGCAGAAAACCTTAGGCGGCCATTCCCAAAGAGTTCTGTCCATGACTTACTGATATCACTGAACCAAAAACATTTTAAGCAAAAAGTTTTAAATTCTGCGCGAGTAAAGAAAGTTTAATAGCTTAGCAGAAGTATTGAGCGTCTATTTCCCATTCGCCTGATTTTTGTAATTTTCTTCCGGCAGCGGTTCGCTTGCGGTTTTGATAAATGTACTCTGCATCTCCGTTCGCAAAACGGCTTTCGAATTTCGCTTTGTTTGACACCCCGTTGTAGAGCATAATACAACTATTCGCGACCTCACGTTACATTTTCGCCTTGAACCTAGCGTTGGGGGAATTAGCGGAATTAGCGAGACTAACTTTTTCACTCTCTCTGTGGGGCAATTGTTTAGCCGGGGGTCCACCAAGTTGCTGTGAACTCCCCCTTCCATTCTCTTCTGTCGAGAACGGGGCGAGGGAACCTCGAATATTTAGTGTGTTCTCAGGATCCAACGACATTGACTTTTTTCACTCCCCCCTTATTTTGGGTCATTCTTCCTATTCCCCGCGATCAAAGTCGCGTTCCCGTTTTAAGGGTAAAGTTGAATTCCGAGTGGGGAAAGTGTGGATTTCGTCTTGCTCCCTCTTACTAGAACACCATTTTAAAAAAAGGTGGCTATTTTGCCTACTGAACAGTAAAATTCGCGCATTATTCACCGTACTGCCCCCTAAATTTATTACTATCTTTATTTTGTTATTCATTATTTTCTCTTATTCACTCATTATTCGTTACCATTATACACAATTATTATCTTGCCCCTCAACCGGTATTTAAACATAGCAATTTTTCCTACGGGCGACCACTGAACAAAAGTTGCTAAGGCCTTGAATTGCATAAAAAAAAACTCATAGCAGTCTGAATCTGGGGCACCATCGAACGTGGACACTAAATGCGTAAAGCCGGGAGTTTTCCCGCTAACGGCTGAATCGGTCGCCATAATACTATAAAGTAGGGAAAGGTAATCCGAGATACTGCTATTGTGCTTCAAGACAAACCCTTTTAAACAATTTTTGTTTTAACATATACATGCGAAACATATAATACTCAAAATAAAGTAAAAATCATTATCCTAGAATTATATATATACTAGCCGCGAACACATAAACTCTAACATTTCAATACAATTTGTTCACACAACATGTAGGCATGGCAGGTACAAGGGAAAGAAAAGAGAGAAATTAAAAAAAAAAAATGTATGCATAACACTTTACAGATATATATATGAACCATAAGAACCTTGCGCGACATTAAAAGGCTTTTTGCCAAGATACACAAAAAAAAAAAAATTTTTTTTAGTATGCCCAGGTTTTGGACTAAAGTAAAAATACTATAACATACCCAGGGAAATCCTCGTCACGAGGCACCAATATATGTTATGAGGGGTACCAGAGATACCCCTTTGCGTTGTGTAAATTTAGGGAGGTGAACTCCAAAGGTAACTATGCGTTTATAAATAAAAATAACAACATTTATTATACAATATTTTACAAGAAAAAGGTCGGGTTTACATATTATATTTAAGATCTTGGCTATACATATTTTTAACCGAATTAGGGCATACTTCATCCGCTTCCTGCGGCATAACCATTATGGGTCGAGTGAAATAAAAGTCTCGTAATCTCTCAGAAGGCATGAGCACTATTTAGAGGGGGAATTTATGACCAACCTGGGGAGTTTGATGAAAACAGCAGAGCGTGGCATCGTTGAGGGCATTTCTACAGGAGGAGGCTTTAGGCATCGGGTAGAAACTCATGTGGCTCTTCACTGGCGGATGCAACAGGATTCGGCGCTGGCGGTTGAAGACGGGTATCTCGCCATTTTACGGGGGCGTCTTTCCTTCCCAGGCTCTCTTGCAGCTCGCTACCTCCAATCGCTCCCTTGCTCTCTCTCCGAACGTCGTTTTCTCCCACACTCGGGTCTCCTACATTCTTCATTATAACCCCTCCCCAGGTTAGTTATTCACGTAGATTTATTGCCTCTTCGAGTTTTTTATTCGAGGGCAGGATGCTTTGACATTCCCATGGTTGACCCACGTGGTACGTTTATTTCCAAGAAAATTGGAAGTCCGTTGAATTTCCTGGAATTTCTTTTCCCGCATCCTGAGGAATTCAGGAGGGGTGATGTTTCTTGGAAAATTGGTGCAGTTCCAATATGGCCGTTTTATGCCCCGTAATCGTGTTGGAAGAACAAAATGGCTATAACGTTGGAAGGAGTTCAAAATGTCCAAATTGTAGATCCTTCACAACAATCACTCCCCCCCCTTTTCTAGGCGTGCTGGCACGCCACAGTCTGTAGGGGTTGAAGAACGGATTGGCTCCATTCGCTTCAGCAAAATAGACTCCAACTGCACAAAAGTCACAATGGCAGTAAAGAAAAAATCATGAATGACATCAGTTGTAAAAGTTCAGGAGGTCAAAATCTCCCCTTATAGTGCTGCAAGTTTTACTGATTTAAAAAAAAAAAATTCAAAATTTATAAAGTTTTCTTTAAGCTTACATTAACTCTGACCAACATTAAGTAACTTCATAGAAAATGGTATGCATACCCTGTAAAACAAATAATAACAAAATAGTGGCTCGATCAACACATGTGATCAGAGATTAAAATGTAAAGAAAGGGTTATCTTACAGAAATAGAAATCTCTCCGCTAAAATCGTACAGCGAAGATGAAATTTTCAAAAACGTTGGCAAATGTGCATAATCGCCATTATGTGTTTAACTCGCGGAAAGAGTAAAAATGTTCTCTTTTCCTTGCGCTGCCATTTGTGTGAAACATATAATGTGCTATCCATGCATTCAATAATAATAGTACTAATAATGATAATAATAATAATAAAACACAATAATAAAACACAATACACGCTAATCTTTTAATAATATATATATTTTTTTTAATTTTTAAATTTTCCTTTTTTTTTTTTTTTGTTTGTTTATTTATTCATTCATTCCCCAACGAAATTGACCAAATTTTGCTCTATCATCAGATTTGTACACTGAAACATCGTCAAATTGAATTTAAACTATGCGCACAAATGAACCCACGACGAAAATTCTAAAGTCTGCTAAGTTTCCTAAAAAAAAATTATATAGATATCTCATAGCAATATAACAGAAGACGAAGAGTTAAGAGAGAGAAAAAAAACTTATTTTTGCAAAATAAAACTTAACCGAAAGGAGAGAAAAAAAAAAAATTTACTTGGTACACCTTAGTTTTCAAAAGCCTATCGTTGACACAAGATAGTTGATCAGACCCTCTGGAGTAAACGATAAAACCCCTTAAACCGAGTTTTCCCTTGTAAATTGGCAAATAGGCAGAAAACCTTAGGCGGCCATTCCCAAAGAGTTCTGTCCATGACTTACTGATATCACTGAACCAAAAACATTTTAAGCAAAAAGTTTTAAATTCTGCGCGAGTAAAGAAAGTTTAATAGCTTAGCAGAAGTATTGAGCGTCTATTTCCCATTCGCCTGATTTTTGTAATTTTCTTCCGGCAGCGGTTCGCTTGCGGTTTTGATAAATGTACTCTGCATCTCCGTTCGCAAAACGGCTTTCGAATTTCGCTTTGTTTGACACCCCGTTGTAGAGCATAATACAACTATTCGCGACCTCACGTTACATTTTCGCCTTGAACCTAGCGTTGGGGGAATTAGCGGAATTAGCGAGACTAACTTTTTCACTCTCTCTGTGGGGCAATTGTTTAGCCGGGGGTCCACCAAGTTGCTGTGAACTCCCCCTTCCATTCTCTTCTGTCGAGAACGGGGCGAGGGAACCTCGAATATTTAGTGTGTTCTCAGGATCCAACGACATTGACTTTTTTCACTCCCCCCTTATTTTGGGTCATTCTTCCTATTCCCCGCGATCAAAGTCGCGTTCCCGTTTTAAGGGTAAAGTTGAATTCCGAGTGGGGAAAGTGTGGATTTCGTCTTACTCCCTCTTACTAGAACACCATTTTAAAAAAAGGTGGCTATTTTGCCTACTGAACAGTAAAATTCGCGCATTATTCACCGTACTGCCCCCTAAATTTATTACTATCTTTATTTTGTTATTCATTATTTTCTCTTATTCACTCATTATTCGTTACCATTATACACAATTATTATCTTGCCCCTCAACCGGTATTTAAACATAGCAATTTTTCCTACGGGCGACCACTGAACAAAAGTTGCTAAGGCCTTGAATTGCATAAAAAAAAACTCATAGCAGTCTGAATCTGGGGCACCATCGAACGTGGACACTAAATGCGTAAAGCCGGGAGTTTTCCCGCTAACGGCTGAATCGGTCGCCATAATACTATAAAGTAGGGAAAGGTAATCCGAGATACTGCTATTGTGCTTCAAGACAAACCCTTTTAAACAATTTTTGTTTTAACATATACATGCGAAACATATAATACTCAAAATAAAGTAAAAATCATTATCCTAGAATTATATATATACTAGCCGCGAACACATAAACTCTAACATTTCAATACAATTTGTTCACACAACATGTAGGCATGGCAGGTACAAGGGAAAGAAAAGAGAGAAATTTAAAAAAAAAAAATGTATGCATAACACTTTACAGATATATATATGAACCATAAGAACCTTGCGTGACATTAAAAGGCTTTTTGCCAAGATACACAAAAAAAAAAATTTTTTTTAGTATGCCCAGGTTTTGGACTAAAGTAAAAATATTATAACATACCCAGGGAAATCCTCGTCACGAGGCACCAATATATGTTATGAGGGGTACCAGAGATACCCCTTTGCGTTGTGTAAATTTAGGGAGGTGAACTCCAAAGGTAACTATGCGTTTATAAATAAAAATAACAACATTTATTATACAATATTTTACAAGAAAAAGGTCGGGTTTACATATTATATTTAAGATCTTGGCTATACATATTTTTAACCGAATTAGGGCATACTTCATCCGCTTCCTGCGGCATAACCATTATGGGTCGAGTGAAATAAAAGTCTCGTAATCTCTCAGAAGGCATGAGCACTATTTAGAGGGGGAATTTATGACCAACCTGGGGAGTTTGATGAAAACAGCAGAGCGTGGCATCGTTGAGGGCATTTCTACAGGAGGAGGCTTTAGGCATCGGGTAGAAACTCATGTGGCTCTTCACTGGCGGATGCAACAGGATTCGGCGCTGGCGGTTGAAGACGGGTATCTCGCCATTTTACGGGGGCGTGTTTCCTTCCCAGGCTCTCTTGCAGCTCGCTACCTCCAATCGCTAACTTGCTCTCTCTCCGAACGTCGTTTTCTCCCACACTCGGGTCTCCTACATTCTTCATTATAACCCCTCCCCAGGTTAGTTATTCACGTAGATTTATTGCCTCTTCGAGTTTTTTATTCGAGGGCAGGATGCTTTGACATTCCCATGGTTGACCCACGTGGTACGTTTATTTCCAAGAAAATTGGAAGTCCGTTGAATTTCCTGGAATTTCTTTTCCCGCGTCCTGAGGAATTCAGGAGGGGTGATGTTTCTTGGAAAATTGGTGCAGTTCCAATATGGCCGTTTTATGCCCCGTAATCGTGTTGGAAGAACAAAATGGCTATAACGTTGGAAGGAGTTCAAAATGTCCAAATTGTGGATCCTTCACAACAATCACTCCCCCCCCTTTTCTAGGCGTGCTGGCACGCCACAGTCTGTAGGGGTTGAAGAACGGATTGGCTCCATTCGCTTCAGCAAAATAGACTCCAACTGCACAAAAGTCACAATGGCAGTAAAGAAAAAATCATGAATGACATCAGTTGTAAAAGTTCAGGAGGTCAAAATCTCCCCTTATAGTGCTGCAAGTTTTACTGATTTAAAAAAAAAAAATTCAAAATTTATAAAGTTTTCTTTAAGCTTACATTAACTCTGACCAACATTAAGTAACATCATAGAAAATGGTATGCATACCCTGTAAAACAAATAATAACAAAATAGTGGCTCGATCAACACATGTGATCAGAGATTAAAATGTAAAGAAAGGGTTATCTTACAGAAATAGAAATCTCTCCGCTAAAATCGTACAGCGAAGATGAAATTTTCAAAAACGTTGGCAAATGTGCATAATCGCCATTATGTGTTTAACTCGCGGAAAGAGTAAAAATGTTCTCTTTTCCTTGCGCTGCCATTTGTGTGAAACATATAATGTGCTATCCATGCATTCAATAATAATAGTACTAATAATGATAATAATAATAATAAAACACAATAATAAAACACAATACACGCTAATCTTTTAATAATATATATATTTTTTTTAATTTTTAAATTTTCCTTTTTTTTTTTTTTTTTTTTTTGTTTATTTATTCATTCATTCCCCAACGAAATTGACCAAATTTTGCTCTATCATCAGATTTGTACACTGAAACATCGTCAAATTGAATTTAAACTATGCGCACAAATGAACCCACGACGAAAATTCTAAAGTCTGCTAAGTTTCCTAAAAAAAAATTATATAGATATCTCATAGCAATATAACAGAAGACGAAGAGTTAAGAGAGAGAAAAAAAAACTTATTTTTGCAAAATAAAACTTAACCGAAAGGAGAGAAAAAAAAAATTTACTTGGTACACCTTAGTTTTCAAAAGCCTATCGTTGACACAAGATAGTTGATCAGACCCTCTGGAGTAAACGATAAAACCCCTTAAACCGAGTTTCCCTTGTAAATTGGCAAATAGGCAGAAAACCTTAGGCGGCCATTCCCAAAGAGTTCTGTCCATGACTTACTGATATCACTGAACCAAAAACATTTTAAGCAAAAAGTTTTAAATTCTGCGCGAGTAAAGAAAGTTTAATAGCTTAGCAGAAGTATTGAGCGTCTATTTCCCATTCGCCTGATTTTTGTAATTTTCTTCCGGCAGCGGTTCGCTTGCGGTTTTGATAAATGTACTCTGCATCTCCGTTCGCAAAACGGCTTTCGAATTTCGCTTTGTTTGACACCCCGTTGTAGAGCATAATACAACTATTCGCGACCTCACGTTACATTTTCGCCTTGAACCTAGCGTTGGGGGAATTAGCGGAATTAGCGAGACTAACTTTTTCACTCTCTCTGTGGGGCAATTGTTTAGCCGGGGGTCCACCAAGTTGCTGTGAACTCCCCCTTCCATTCTCTTCTGTCGAGAACGGGGCGAGGGAACCTCGAATATTTAGTGTGTTCTCAGGATCCAACGACATTGACTTTTTTCACTCCCCCCTTATTTTGGGTCATTCTTCCTATTCCCCGCGATCAAAGTCGCGTTCCCGTTTTAAGGGTAAAGTTGAATTCCGAGTGGGGAAAGTGTGGATTTCGTCTTGCTCCCTCTTACTAGAACACCATTTTAAAAAAAGGTGGCTATTTTGCCTACTGAACAGTAAAATTCGCGCATTATTCACCGTACTGCCCCCTAAATTTATTACTATCTTTATTTTGTTATTCATTATTTTCTCTTATTCACTCATTATTCGTTACCATTATACACAATTATTATCTTGCCCCTCAACCGGTATTTAAACATAGCAATTTTTCCTACGGGCGACCACTGAACAAAAGTTGCTAAGGCCTTGAATTGCATAAAAAAAAACTCATAGCAGTCTGAATCTGGGGCACCATCGAACGTGGACACTAAATGCGTAAAGCCGGGAGTTTTCCCGCTAACGGCTGAATCGGTCGCCATAATACTATAAAGTAGGGAAAGGTAATCCGAGATACTGCTATTGTGCTTCAAGACAAACCCTTTTAAACAATTTTTGTTTTAACATATACATGCGAAACATATAATACTCAAAATAAAGTAAAAATCATTATCCTAGAATGATATATATACTAGCCGCGAACACATAAACTCTAACATTTCAATACAATTTGTTCACACAACATGTAGGCATGGCAGGTACAAGGGAAAGAAAAGAGAGAAATTTAAAAAAAAAAAATGTATGCATAACACTTTACAGATATATATATGAACCATAAGAACCTTGCGCGACATTAAAAGGCTTTTTGCCAAGATACACAAAAAAAAATTTTTTTTAGTATGCCCAGGTTTTGGACTAAAGTAAAAATATTATAACATACCCAGGGAAATCCTCGTCACGAGGCACCAATATATGTTATGAGGGGTACCAGAGATACCCCTTTGCGTTGTGTAAATTTAGGGAGGTGAACTCCAAAGGTAACTATGCGTTTATAAATAAAAATAACAACATTTATTATACAATATTTTACAAGAAAAAGGTCGGGTTTACATATTATATTTAAGATCTTGGCTATACATATTTTTAACCGAATTAGGGCATACTTCATCCGCTTCCTGCGGCATAACCATTATGGGTCGAGTGAAATAAAAGTCTCGTAATCTCTCAGAAGGCATGAGCACTATTTAGAGGGGGAATTTATGACCAACCTGGGGAGTTTGATGAAAACAGCAGAGCGTGGCATCGTTGAGGGCATTTCTACAGGAGGAGGCTTTAGGCATCGGGTAGAAACTCATGTGGCTCTTCACTGGCGGATGCAACAGGATTCGGCGCTGGCGGTTGAAGACGGGTATCTCGCCATTTTACGGGGGCGTCTTTCCTTCCCAGGCTCTCTTGCAGCTCGCTACCTCCAATCGCTCCCTTGCTCTCTCTCCGAACGTCGTTTTCTCCCACACTCGGGTCTCCTACATTCTTCATTATAACCCCTCCCCAGGTTAGTTATTCACGTAGATTTATTGCCTCTTCGAGTTTTTTATTCGAGGGCAGGATGCTTTGACATTCCCATGGTTGACCCACGTGGTACGTTTATTTCCAAGAAAATTGGAAGTCCGTTGAATTTCCTGGAATTTCTTTTCCCGCGTCCTGAGGAATTCAGGAGGGGTGATGTTTCTTGGAAAATTGGTGCAGTTCCAATATGGCCGTTTTATGCCCCGTAATCGTGTTGGAAGAACAAAATGGCTATAACGTTGGAAGGAGTTCAAAATGTCCAAATTGTGGATCCTTCACAACAGACATGTTCCCCCAATTATTGAAAACTATTTCGATTACTGAGTTCAAAAATTAATTTATTCAGATAAAGAGAGGAAAAGTTTCTATGATATTTCATTGGATTTATTTATTGTTCTCTCTTCTGTAAATGCACTCTCTGTTCCCCCTAGAAACAAACCGAACATGCATATGATTAAAATTTGGTGGCCAGCGAATGAATAACGGGAGCTGCAGAGCACCGGAACTGCGTATCCAGCAGGTGTATATAAAGACCGATTCTCGATGTGATGTTCAAAATTTCTGTTGCATTTCGACTGTGGATATCTTAAGTTGACTGTAACAATGCCTCGCCGATGGATTCGGGCTTATGACTAGCATATTTAAGAGTTTGAAAGAGGTCATGTCATCTGATTGAAAGGAGCTGTTTGGGCAAGAATCGTTCGACATCTGGATCGAAGCGATGCAGCGATTAGACGGTTCTGGCAAGAACTGGGCCAACAACGGCAGATTTAATCGTCAGGACGGCAGCGGTCGATCTAGGACTACAAAAGAACGGGAAGAAGCTTCGAATTATCAGGTCAGCTGTCACAACTGATTCGTCACTATCAACCATCCGACGTGTGACCCGCACACATGTGTCCAATATGGCCATGGGCAGACAACTGAGAACGGGATCTACGATCGCGCATACCGTTACGCCACTTACACCTCCCACATGTACACCATCAAGTCCGATAACAGTAGTGCTCAACTCGATCAACTTGAAACTTCGCTGACAGGGGACATATAGTCTTTAGTTACGCGTTCAGTTTCCAACTGTGTCCTGACGACAACCGAAGACGTATCTGGAGACGTCAGGACAGCGTGGGGTTCCAGTACTTGCTATTGCCCGCTACACAGGCCCACGACAGGGCATTATGGTCTGGGGTGCCATTTCCTATGATAGCCGGACACCTTCGGTAAGTCATTACCCAAGTAACACACACCGTTGGCCCTATCGAATATTTTCGATACATCGTTGGGAATGGTTACCGTTGGCAGAAATTTCAGAAATTCAGATGGGCCAACTGCAAAATGTGTATGTTGGACCAACTATTACAAAATGTTGTTGGTGCAACTGCAAATGAAAGCTGTTGGGCCAACAGTTACAAAATATGGTCGGCCCAACTGCAAATTAAAGCTGTTGGGCCAACAATTACAAAATGTGGTTGGACTAATTGCAAATTAGTGCTATTGGACCAACAATTATAAAATGTTGTTGGCCCGACAGTAAATAATTGCTGTTGGGTCAACAAGTATAAAAATGATGTTGGTCCAACTGCAAATAAGTGTTGTTGAACCAACAGGTATAATATGCTGTTGGTCCAACAGCTAATGAGTGTTGTTGGGCTAACAATTGCAAAAGAACGTTCTCCTAACTGCGTCCAATTACTGTAAAATGTCACCCGTATGTCATTCTAATTGAGCCCAAAACAGAATCTTTGGAACTAAACTTATATAAACACGTAAAGCCTGGTCCGATTTAGAAAATTCTTGACTATAGGCACAACTCGGGATGGGGGCCCCTAACACCATAGGCGTAGCATCGGGGAGGCACGTGCCCCTTTCAAATTAACTTTAATTAAATTAAAACGTTAATAGAAGTTCAGATAAAATAGGAAAATTGTAGAAAACTTTTAAGAAAGTTGATTTTTTCCCGCTTTTTCAAACAGTGAAACTAAAGATCCCGATTATGTCTTTAGCCTTAACATAGGTTTTAACAATGATATGATCCATAACAAAAATTCGATGCCATTTTTTTCCCTCATTATATTTATATTATATTTATATTTCTAGGGCTTGTGGCGGACCTGTGGTAGAGCACGCTGGTATTCGGTGCTGAGGGTGCTCAGATCGAATCCCGGCGTTGCGCCACGAAAACTGCCTCCGTTCGTATCGTCCTTCATAGGGGGTAATGCTGTCCGCCTATTGTCGTATTGCTCATCCAAAAGTTATTTATTAGGGCGTGATTTAGTTGGGGTAGTACATTAGTTATTATTTTAGGAAGGGGTAGTTCGGTGCGTTGTGTAAAATTTATTTGTTTATAACCCAAAGTTCTGGACGTAGTTACCAATAACGAACAAATTGAAGGATAGCGAAAAACCTAGACTAAAAGATGAAACTTTTCATTCAGTACCCTGAAAACCAACTGTGAAAACTAAAACAGACAAATAGTTTAATTTAAACTAAACTAAATTTATTTACAAATTTTACATTTATACATCTTATTTTAATCATTATCTTTTCATCAGGCACACTAGCCATCCACAAAAACTTAGTTTATCTTTAAAACAATATTAACATTCAACAATTACTTTTCAAGGAAAATAGGGAGCACACGATGATTACCCAAAACTCAGAATACCTATTCAACACTATATCTCCTATCAAATGTCTATTACACCGACCGTAAACAAAACTTAGTAAAAACAACTAAAAATAAAAGGGACTGAGATACACAATAATATTTGTGCGACTCACTCGGTTCAGTTGACCTTTAGCAGATTGATGATTCCTCTGATTTAGTTAGTTGAGGTATGTTGAGTCTTTCCGTTGATAGGCAGGGGCATAAACTTCCTTCTCCTCCGTCTTCTTAAAATTTCTCATGAATTCACACCACCACACAAACTTTATTCTATTAAGCACCTATATTTGGGGAACTCTAAGTTCGACCCAAAACGGTAATGACACCAAGGGGAACCGCAACTCTACCCTATACACAATATCTGAGGAGGCAACGGGGAACCGTAGCTCGACCCGATACGCCAAAACTCAAGAAAGAAAGGGGAACCAAAGCTCGACCTTACACCACCACAATAAGAAGTCTCTGCCTGAGAGATCTGAGAGCTTGCTATTTGAGAGAGAGGGGATATTAAATTTTCAAATTCCCCAATTTATATATTTTAAATCCCATTCTTTTTTCTTGTCTCCTCCTTCGAATTACTTTCCTCCATTCCCGATCCTGCCATCATCTCATTCGCTTACTTCACTCCAACATTATTTAATTGGCCGCCCCTGCTTCACCGATGTACGCCAACACGGAAACCACACGCAAACCTCCCAAGTTGCTTGTGGTTTTCTCCTCGTAAATCCTCGTACAAAGCTCATTGTCGTTTAATGTCAACTTCGGCGACAGTCTCGCCTAATCTTGTCTGGCGATCAACCCCCCACGTTCACCGTCTCCAAAAGACCTATTTTATACGCTACATCAAACACAGGACTGCTCCGCTCTTTAATTATCGTACCGCTTCAGCCGTCGTTTCCCATTTTATCAAATGAATATAATGATGAAAGCCTTTGAATCGACTTATCCTTTTAATAATTTTATAATATTTACACCTATCCGAAAGCGCATCATTACACGTATATGGTGCCCCCATAATAAAATGGATAGTAAATCTGCGGCGTAGTAAAGGCGAATGCTTGATTACAAGTGCCTCCGCATTGGTAAAAAAAATATTTATTTTTCTCATTGTATAACTTTTGAATACTACTCAAACTTCAATTCTAATTTTATTCAATTTAAAAAAATCATAATATTTCATATTTTAAGGAATGAAAATGCGCTGAGGAGGGTGGTCCTAACTGAATTCAATACGTGCCCCCCCCCCAACACCTTCTAAAGAACAAGCCGTATTACGGGTTGCCGATAACAGTTATGACGTAGGTGGGCCGAAAAAAAACTGCGAAGTGTTTACCATATTCTCACATGTATCTATACATTGCGAATTGACGTGGATGTGGCTGCTTTGTAACACCATTATTCACTACGACAGAAACTGGTTTAGCGAAATATTTGCACGTGTGACGAGTAAATGAACTACGTGGATTTTGTAATAGTTCAATGTAATTTTATGTTTTAATAATATTATCTACAATGGTGTACAAATGCATTGCACCAAAATGTAGGAAGTTTACAAAACTTTACCATTACCGCATCCTCCACTCCAGCTTCATATCCGAATTTCACTAAATATAACCTGAAGAATCGTAACTGGCTCAATATTAAATGTAACTTGTTTAATAATTTTTATGAGTTTCCAAATACCAATAGTAATAACATGGTCAGCACTATTCAGTCCTTGGTTTATAGTTCCTTTCCTGGTCACTTTGGTGATGTGCCCCTTTCCTCAGAGTTTCCTCATAAGGTCCCTTGGTGGACTTTGGAGTTAACTATCTCTAGAAAACGGGTCAGAGCGCTCCGTAAGAAGTACCAGCGTTCTTTTAGTTATTCTCAGACATGTGTCAGAATGTTTTTCTCAAATTAATAATTTTGTAAAAAAAAGCCACTATACGAAATTCTAATTATTATATGTTCTAACTTCACCTAACATATGGTGTCGTGACCAGGATCTTCGAGCTCTTCAATTTTAAGAATAAAAGTAATTATATAATTCACTGCACATTGTCTGAGTAAATTGTATGTAAAATGTTTATAATATATTTTAATTGTTGAATTGTATGTATTGCATCATGAAATTGAGTTAGGCATTTTTTTATTATTCATTTGATAAATTTAGAAATTCTGTTTGCTCAAATTTGAAATAATTAAACATGTCGAAAGGTTGTAGAACTATAAATAGGCAGGCTAGTCCTCCCCCATCACCTTCAAAGTCTGATTCAAACACCATAAATCTAATAGCGCCAGCAAGTATTATGATTTCTCTGACCTCTTTTGGTGGTTCTTCACAAGAGAACTGTAATTTTTTTTAAATCATTTTGAGGAAATCGCCTCATTAGAAAAATGGAATGATGAAAAAAATACATCCTTTTAAAATTGCGTTTAACAGGAAAGGCGTTAGATTTTCTAATGAACGACCCAAAATTTGAGAACATTTCTACCAACAAGGAATTAGTGCAGGCCTTAAAAGATAAATTTATTAAGTCCCCTTCGTTTTCGACACTGCAGGAGGATTTCCTAAATATTAAACAAGCTCCCGGTCAGTCATTTTCCAATTTGGCAGACACTGTTCAAGATAAAGCTACCAAATACTTAAAATTTGCAAACGCTGATTCCGAGGAGGTCACTAAATTCAAAGAAAACATGTTACTCGGCCGTTTCTTAGAAGCCATAAGGTCAGATATAAGGATAGAAACTAAAAGATTGGGTCCGGAAAGTTTTAAACAGGCTGTAAAAATTGCTAAAAATATTGAAGCAGCTCTTAATGAACAACAGTATGTTGAAATAAACGCGTTTCGAACGACTAGCGAAAATACGGATTCCACAATTCAACAACTAATTCAACTTAACTTTGAACAATCAAAAAAAAAATCCCAGCTTACAGACAAATTAAATGAATTTTCTATTAAAATCGAAAATCAGTCCACTGCGAAGATTTCTTGTCACATTTGTGGAAAATCACACAAAACCACTGATTGCTGGCTTTTCAAATCACAATCCTCAGCCCAGCAACCGCAACAAGTTTTCGCTCCCCAAAATTTCCCCCCATTTTCGACCCTTTTCATACCTTGTCCACCTGCAAATTACTTTCACCCTATGTACCCACCATTGAATGGTTTTGATACTCAGTTTCAACCCCAATTTCAATCGCAATTCCAAAATTCTAGAGGTAGACCAAAATATAAAAGTCATTATAACGCAGATAGCAAAAATAATTCTAAGAAACATTTATCAAATAACGAAAATTTAAACTCGTAGGGAACTCGTTTTCACAAAATGCTTCCGAAACGAAGTTCCACAACGGCTCGAAACCGGTATTGAAAGGAGGCATTGACGTCATCAAACAGACTGCTCCTTTTCCTAGAAAACACAAACAAATAGAGTGGATTCTCTTGTGACAAGAGACGGAAAAAGCTAATCTCCCAATAATTAAGGCTAAATTCCAAGACATTCAGGCTGGCTGACTGACAGGGGAGCAAATATTTCCTTAATCCATCCAAATGTAATAAATCAAATTAAACAAAAAGCAAAAATTAATTATATCTCGCATAATATTAAAATCCACACCTTAAACAACAATAGTATCCCGTTCACAAGTGCCTGTACATTATCTTTTAAAATTAATGACCGCTGGTTCAAAAACACTTTTAATATCACTAAATACGCATGGAATTGCAAGTATAACATTATTTTAGGCTTCGATTTTCTTAAAAGAAATAACCCCCTCATTGACGTTGAAAACAGCTGTTTAAAAATTGGCAGAATCTCTTTTAATTTTGAGGATGATCACAATCTCCCTGTTATTAATAATGTAAATATCACTCAAAACAAAAATTCTTTTGCCAAACTTGCACATCATCTTATTCTTCCCCCAAATGAAACTCAATTGATAAAATTAAAAATTCCGTCCGATTTTATCTTTTCAAAAATATCCAAATTAGCTAATATCCATTTTGATTTCTCCTTACATGCACCTAATTCATAAAAGAATGCCTGTTTATTTGTTACAAATCGCACGGAGAGGAAATTTCTTTCCGCAAAGATATGAACTTTGCTGAGATTTTAATCGAGGATCTTGAAATCTTTAAGCCAAATCAAGAATCTGATTTTCAAGTTAATAATATACAGTCTGAAGAAATTTTGGCCTTACGAAAAAATGAAATCTCTGCCAATGACTTTGACTTGTCCCATTTATCAGATGACGAAAGACCACAAGTTTTACAAATTCTACTCGATAACTATGCTGTGTTTTCTAAATCCTATTCTACCCTAGGGGCTACTGATGCAGTTAAACCCAAATTTAAACTATTACATGATTATCCTTTACAATCTCGTTCCTTTCCAATTCCTTCCATAGCCAAAAATTTTGCCTACACTTAAATAAAAAATCTGTTAGATGCAGGCATCATTGAATCCACCAATTCTAATTATGCTTTTCAAGTATTATTTGTGAAGAAGAAACAAAATCCTAATGACAAGAAATCAGAATAAAATTCCGTATGGTAGTAGACTATCGCCTATTGAATGATATATCGGAAGCTTTCAAAATTCACTTGCCCAATATAAATGATATCCTTCACAAAATTGCTGGCAATCAATTTTATTGTGTTCTGGATTTAAAAAATGCTTTCTTTCAAGTTATGTTAGATCCTAATGAAAGGGAAAAATTAGCCTTTGTGACCGAATTTGGTAATTATCAACCCACTCGTCTCCCATTTGGCAGCAAAAATAACACCTCATATTTTCATACCCTAATGAACAAATGCCTAGGTGATTTGACAGGCAAGCATCTTCAATTCTTTTTCAACATCATCAACAACTCAATCCTGCGGAGAGGCGATACTCTGCGGTGAAAAGTGAGGTATATGCCATTTACTCTGAGGTTAAACATTTTAAGGATTTATTATATGGTAAACCTTTTTGTATTCTCACTGATGCCAAGTCTTTAACTTATCATTTATCACTGCAGAAACAACCTGATATAGTTGCCAGATGGTTAATATATTTACTAGATTTTCAGTATTCGATTTCCCATGTTAAAAGTGTTACTAACCCCGAAGATTTCTTATCAAGAGTTACTCATTCACCCCCCATGCAAGTCGATAATTTATTCTCTGTCAATACTAATTTGAATAAGGAAAATATCCTAAATGAACAACTTCTTGATGCTGAGCTAAGGTACATTTGAGAAAAACTTGTAAATGATGATTTGAAAACCAAAAGAAAATTTTTTATTCAAAAGGACTCTAATATCTTGTATAGGAAAACGAAAATAAATAGAAAAAGATCCTTCAAAATTGTTATTCCTAAAAAATTAATAAAAACGTGCATAGAAACTACCCATGGTCCTCATTTTGGCATAAACAAAACCTATAATTTCATCAAAGACATTTATTTTTGGTCAGGTTCATTCTCAGATGTCAGGAATTTCTGCAATACATGTCATCAGTGCCTTAAACATAAATCTAAAATTCTAAATTCTAACTTTGATTTCATTAATAAATCTCATTTGGCTCCTGGTGAATGACAATTGAATCGCTATTGACATTTTTGGTCCACTTCCAAGATCCACAAACAATCATAAATTTATTTTAACAATTGTGGATCACTATTCTCGGTTTTTGGAGGCTGTACCTTTAAATTCTATTTCTTCAAAATCAATAATTAATGCTATGAATAAATATTTCTCCCTTTTTGGTATTCCAAAGGTTCTGATATCTGACAATGGTACCTACTTCACCTCTCAAGAATTTCAAAACTTTCTAACGAACTTAAATATACAGCATATTAAATCTTCAATTTATTACCCACAAAGTAATGGTCTTCTAGAAAGAGAGCATAAAACATTAAAAGAATCAGTGGCTTGCATTTCTTCCCATGCTTTCCAATGGGATGACAATTTGCTCTATTTTAAACTTTTTTATAACAAATCCTCCCATTCTGCTACTGGTTTCTCTCCCGCTCAATTGCTTTTCTCGAGAGAACTTAATACTACCATTCAACTTAATTTTGATCCGCAAAAATGTCAGGATTATCCAGAATATTTTTCAAAACAACAAAATTTGAGTGAACAATCTCGAAAAGCTGTTCAGGAATACGAAACGAAGTTACTAGATGGTAAAAATGTCAAATACTCTAATATAAATAATTCAACTTTCAAAATTGAAGACACTGTATTTTTAAAGGCTCTAATCACTCCTACTGCTCTAGCTCCAAAATTTCCTGGTCCTTACAAGATTCTAAAAGAATTTAGAAACAAAAATTTTCTCATTCAAGATTTAAATGACTCCAATGCTAAGCCAATAAAAATCCATCAATCAAAATTATATAGAGTGCCTTCGAAAAGACCAGCTATTGAATAACCTATAATTGAATATTCGCAGTTTAATCTTAGACCATTTTTTTTCTCTTCTTTCTTTTCTCATAAACTTTTACTTGTTGAACATGTATTTATGTCAGATGTGTTCCTTTATACAAGAAATTCATAGCTCTCTAAGCCTATGTATCTCACTGCAATAATGCAGCAATAATTTTCCTTTGTGTGTGTAATCTCTTGTTTTGTAGATATAGATATATATCTAGTGCTCTGTATAACCTAATGTTTATTATTATGAATATCATTTATGTCACTTTAATTAAGAATCTATGATCATATGATTTTATTTTAAATGTTTCTCAAATATTTTGCATTGGTGTTCATGCACAACCCAACTTTTACAACATCATGTGTGTTTGTTTATATTGGTGAAGTTATTGTTTCAGCCTCAGAATTCATATGCGAAGGCTCATGTTTGTTTTAAACTATTGTTTTCAGTTATTAAAGTCTATCTATGGGTTGTTACTACAAGCTTTAATTAAATAAAGAAATTAATAATAATGGACTTTGAAAATTTAACAGCTATTTCACTGACTTAAAAATTCTGCTTTGTAGTTACCAAAACTGATTTAATTTTGTTTAGCTGTCACAAGAATTTCTTTTATTCTTTTGTTAGCATCACATGTAGAGTCGACGCTGCATGCTGTTGTATTGTCTAGTGATATTGCTAATGTGGGCTGGTTCTTACTATGCTATTTAATTGCTAGTTAACATGACACTAAAATTTTGTTTGTTTGTTTGTCTTTTGGTTCCTGCTACTATTGTGAAATTTTGTGAACTGGTTTGGTCAATGCCTAATATATCTTAAGCGAGATTGTTGAAAGTTGAATTATTTATATTAGAGTTTTTGACATTTTTACCATCTAGTAACTTCGTTTCGTATTCCTGAACAGCTTTTCGAGATTGTTCACTCAAATTTGTTGTTTTGAAAAATATTCTGGATAATCCTGACATTTTGCGGATCAAAATTAAGTTGAATGGTAGTATTAAGTTCTCTAGCTATAAATAAAGCTATTAATGGGAAACAAATCTCGCAGTTATTATGTTATTTGTTAAAAATGTATAGCTAGCTACCAAGCTTAACTGCGTACATCTGCTTTGTGCCCATAAACATTAATAATAATAATAACAAACTTTTAACTACATTTTTTTGTTTTCTTTGCATATCCCCCTTTTGCGAATTGTATTAATTTTGCATGCTTACTGTGGCAACTGTGCTCTCCCTGGTGTGTTTGTCGTACCTCCATTCCTTACCACCACCATCACCTACTGTTTACTATTCTGCTATAATCATGCTGGGCGTTCTCCAAATTATGTGTGCTGCAAGAGAACACTGTCCGGGATGAATTGTTTGCTGCAGTTCAAGGCTGAGGTTATGATATCGCACCGTAACACTACTGGAGGGACTCTGTGCCACATATAAATTGTGCATTCATCTTATCATTTCTTTTCTCTCTTACTGCATCATCGAAACGACGCGGACGATTGTACATCCTGGAAGATCCAGAGGATCCCGATGGAGTTTTTCCTGATGCAAGTCTCTGCCGGCGTCGCCAGAGTTACTGCTGCGGCATTCCCTTCTCAACAGATGGTCTCTATGATCCTTTTCCACAGCAAGTGGAGTATCTTCGCCGTCCAGCCAGATTTTCTGAGGAGCGGGTTTCATGCTCGAGGCTGTTTTGCTATATTCACAGAACTCTTCCAAGAAATGAATTGGTTTTGAATCTGGTAGACTTGGCATGTAATATGGTATCCTTGGCATGTAATATGGTACCCTCTAAATCCTAATTTGGATTTATTTTTTTAGTTTTTTTTTATCTACATGGTTAATTTTATATTTGTGTTTTTTTCCTATGGGAGGGGGTGGGGGAATGTGACATGGAACTCGATTTTGTAAATATTTTCATCAATATGCTGTTTTGTATCTAAAAAATTATATTTTCTAATCTCATAGTCTCGATACAGCATTGATTCGGTTCCATGCACATTTAAGTGTATCTGTTTTATTATGTAGTTCTAAAATGTATGTGTGCTTAAAATAACGCCTATGGTTTATTTTGTACCGGTTTCCGGAAGAAAGGAATGTCCCTCCCGGAGGCAATTTAGCGTAACCTGTAACAAGGGTTTGTGCACAGAAGGAAAAGTTTACTTGCCACCCCTTCTCGGCTGTAAGGGGACTTAGCTTCCTCATAGTAACGGCCTAGCAACATCTTTTAGCCAATGATAGCTGAAAGGTGTTGTTTGTTCGAGGACATTGTCTGACCTCTGCCTTTTGCAGGTACTGGAAATTTTGTAACGTTTCTTGGCAGTTGAAGAAAAAGCAGCGACTGAAAAGGACCTCGTGGTGTCCGATCTTCATCAATCCGCCATTTTCCTGTTATGCCGATTCCGCTGGTCGACTTGAGTTAGACATCGATTAGATTCTTCAGTCTCCAATGAGGGTGGTGGTAAGTCATATTTAATTTGTGTTATATTTATCAGGCGAGAGCACAGTGATGATTCAATATGTGTAACTAGAATTTTATGTGTTCCAATAATTTTAATGCATGAAAACAATTCGTATGATGATTTCTGTAATAGTTTTAATCAGTGATAAAATTAATGTTAAGTAATATTAATAGAAATTAAATGGTAACATTAAACATTAAGTTTGAGTTTGTTTCTTTTAGTTATTCTCAGACATGTGTCAGAATGTTTTTCTCAAATTAATAATTTTGTAAGAAGAAGCCACTATACGAAATTCTAATTATTATATGTTCTAACTTCACTTAACTCTCTCTATATATATATAGTAATTAGGTTATCAAACTTCTATCGTTTAAACGTACGACAGCTTTCATATAATGCAATACCTCAGTTGCTGTGCTCAAAACCTTTTTCGATAATACTTATTACCAATGCATTTCGGAAAAAGTATTAATTTTGATGAATATAACATTATTTTTTAGCTAAGATGTAATTAAGCTTGTTTAGGTTTAAAAAATAAATTTTGGAACTTTATATTTTGGAAGCTTTATATAATTCGATTTGTGTTTCAAAGATTTACAATAAGTACATTTGAGCTACGTGATTTGCATCAGCTGAGTGAGTTTCGTGGTAAGGCTTAACAGTGTACATCGGTTGGAAATCTCAAGACTTCCTGCTCGATTTCCGGGCTTACTAGTTGCATTTCATCTGAAGAAAGAATTGATAATATTGTGAGTTAAGTGTTGAAGAGTGCTAATTATAATTGTATCAATAATCTGTTGTTTTCAATCCCCTTGGTGTAGGAAAGCCTACACCAAGTCCAGGGCGAAGGGTATTAAGCAGCTTCACTTAAGGCGAGGTACCACTAGGGCTCAAGTCTGACTTAACCTCGAAGAACATCGGTCCCGTAAGTTTGAACCGAGTCAAGTGACTTAACCCCGCACCTCCAGAGGTATTTTGGAAACTTGGAGGACATTGCAGCTACGACAGATTTTTTTTCGTGCACCAGCCGCCATTAGTGTACAAGTCGGTGGTTTTGTCAGCGACGATCAGTACAGAGGCCCTCTGCCTTTGCCACCCGGACCACCGAGCCTGTATCAATAATCTAAAAATATCTATATAAATATATTTTTTCCAAGTTTGTGGCAGTGTGCGGCATCAGCGCTTTAAACCGTTAATATTATCGACTTATAGTAAAGGGGGACGTATTAAAGTTTTCGAGAGCCCATACTTCGCTAATGTAAGTGCCGAATAAATGTCGTAATGAAAATGCTTTGTCCTTTCATCGGTCCTCTAATGAATAATCTAAACTACACTGCCCCCCATCGGCAAAAAACTATTGACCAGCCGCTCTACCGCAATCCTGCCGGTCCGTCAAGACCCGCAGGCACAAACAAAAACACCTCCAAGTCGGAATAACCACAAAAAAGAATAAACCTACCTATTGGTGGCAAACGAGCGAGTTAAAAGGAAACCAACACAAATAGTTTCAAAAAATACAAAGTAAAAACACATTAAATACAATAAAGGGCTCGTAGGTACTTCCGTCCTTTTTTTTCTCTCTTTGATAGATCTATTTATTTATTCCAGTACACAGGTCAGTCCTTCCCTTACATTATTCGGTGAGGCTTTCACCCGAAGTAGCCAAATCAAAATCAAAATTTTAACATAAAATAATACCGTACCACAAACTTGTTGACTGCTACTTGAATAAATTACATGCTGAGACACAATTACATGTCTCCCACAATACAAATTAAATTAGTACAATATACAATTTTTACAGGTTAATTGACTTTGTAACAATTAATTTAATACACAAAGTAGGTCGATAAACATTATTGAATAGGTGCGATTTACGCACAATTTGAATTAACTCACTAATTTACTTCTAAAGCCATTTAGAACAGTATATACCTTAGACAAATACCAAATCAATACAACACCAATAAAACATAAGAATTGAACATAAAACTATTGAACCACAATAGATTAATTAAACGAGTAATATATATACCCCAATAAGTTGCAGTTCAGAAGAAAGCAGAACCGCCCACCATTGGGTGTTTACCGTGAATTCTTAATGTTTATCACGTATAATAGGAATAACAGCATAACATAGAAGATATTGGACTAGATCAGAAGAGCACAGCCAAAGGTAAGTGTATTGTTTAAAATTAGCTGACTTAGCTGAAATGAATAAGTACGAAATATAAGAAAACAAATAACCGCAACTAGGTAAGGTAGGCCTAAGCCCTGACCAGTGACAATATGAAAGTAGAACACCCAAGATCACAACCAAACTTTGTATAAATTAACTTAAAGTAAGGTTGATTAACTTTGAGATAGAATGTTTTTTTTTTGTTAACACACAAAATTAAGTATTGAATAAGGAGTAATTCCAAATGAAAGCAAAACGTTATCCTCTAATGAATAAGTTTAAAAAATGCCTACGTGCAAAAGGTCATATCCTTTTCTTCTACCCCTGCTTGAAAGAGATTCACTATTTAATCGCAAATGATTTGCAATATACTACTAAAACAACAGATGAAAAGGATTCTTACCAAAAATCTACTTTGCAAACAGAAGTGACTTAAATCCCCTACACGAAATCTTGTTTCTGAAAGGAAGTTTCTGTAAAAAAATACTCCAAATTCTTCTAAAGAGTAAGTAAGAACATTTTATTTCAGTGGAAGTATACGTCAATTAAGAATGTGCGTAATTTTTCCATAAATTATCTTAAGACAAGTTCGGTGTTATAGATGTAGATTTTGTCCATCACAACAAAGAGTGGGAGATTTTTTAAAAATTTCTTCTAAAAGAAAAAAGATGAACAAATCATTCAGTCTGAACTGATTTTTATTTCTCTGTAAGGCCTTGTGAATACCTTTTTGTTGTCTAAGGTTAAAATACTCTAGAAAACAAATTACTCTATTTACAGTATAAATAGCATTTTTTAATTTGTAAGAAATAATTGTTAAGCTGTCAGTACTCCATATTTGATTTCTTTATGGTAGTGCGGATATAATTATCTGTTCTTTCTTTACTGGTAACAGATATTTTTGATCATGACACATACAAGTTGTTTTTTATAACCCGAAGTTCATAAACTACAAAATTCAACTTTTTTTATAACAGAAAAATTCAAATTCTTGTTAGTTGTTTTTAATGAATACATATTTAAATCAATTCAATTAATCACATAACGTTCGTTTATTGTTGATTTTTGTATTAAAGAACACAAGATTTCAGAGCCTTTTCCGCGTAAGGTATTTTAAAAACAAGATATTGATTACATGATTAAATAATATTAAACTCTAAATAGACACTTTGTTTAGTAGATTAAATGTAAAATATACTAAGCTTAATACAGTCTTCTAACTCTGTGTATTTGAAACATCTGATTCGGTTTTGACATCTTGCAATCAGGTGGCAAGTTTTCTATATTTCATAGTCCAATATTTCATATAATAAATACTTTAGGTTTTAATCCACGCGTACAGTTAATGGTATGATAAGTTTATTAACATTAAATACTGATTTGAAAATATCTGTATGGTTGTACTATGTTTAGAGAATTGCTTTAAATAAAAGGTTAGTTTAGTAATTCTTACATTTATAATACAGACTTGCAAATTTCGTTGACTTTTTTTATGATGACTTATTATCTTGACGATGTAAATGGAGATGAGTCAAGTCAAAAACAAAAACCATTACCAAAAGAATTTATACCTTTTATCTAAATAGTGATTGAATTGAAATTTTTTGAGAGCTTGTATAGGCTTAAATCGATTATAGTAGGTCACTATAACAGGAAATCTATTTGGATAATTTGCCTTATTTTTTGAAAGCGGAAGCACTTGTCGGTAGACATTCGCCTGTATGTACACCGTGAGACTAATGGCCATTCAATTTACCCATTCTAGAATACTAGAAATTTGAATGTTTAAGGCGAGGAAGCAAAAGTAAAATGCAGAAAAGCTCTCGACACCTGGTGGGTAGAATAGTAGCAGGATAATGTTTTATTCTTGTTATTAAACTAAGCTTTAGAGCAGTGATTCCCAATCGGTGTGGCACGCCGAGATAAACCAAAAAAAAATAGTATGGCCTTCTTAAAATAAATATTAAGTTAATATCAAACATTTGTTCTCTAAGCACCAACAGCAAGACCCCCATCAATAAAACAACACTATTAGTGATTGCCACTCTTAGTGATTGCCATTGAAGCCCTCTAGACACTGAATCTCATGGCTATTTTTAAAACTGCGTTAATACATTCTATTCTGGTGTTTGCTACTTGCATCTTTCAATAAATAAATAAAATCAGCAGTGGAGTAAGTATTTATTTGAACTGAAATTTGACATGTTCCTGATATAAATTCCTCTTTGACTTAGTATTTCATAAAATCTGAAAAAACTAAAATTCTAACAAGAGTTTCTAATCTCATTAGCAAGGGTGCCGCAAACGTCAAAAGGTTGGGAATCCCTGCTTTAGAGCGTTAAGTGATTTTTAAGAACTTTGATATACTAATCGATACATCTCCACCATCAATGTAGCTTTGGACATCGATTTTGCATTTGCCTCAGCAAGGCATAACCATTGAGTATGCTGGATTGAAAGGAATTCCTAATGCGGAATTCCTCGGAATTTTGACTGGTAACTGACAAAGTTCATTGAACCATCCCGTTTCGGAAAGAACCATTGTCAACCACGAACTGGGATACAAAATTTAGACATGCATGAAGATGAATGTATTTTGTCAATTCTTATAGACTCTTATCATATAAATTTCTAACTGTCACATATATTTACAAATGGTTCTAGTATTTGCTAACACAAGTAATGCAAACATTCAATGTGTTTTAGATTCATTCCTTTTTTAATTCATGTTCATTGATTCATTTGAACTTATTTCTGCAAACCTAAGCATATGACAGCTATGGTTTGTATTACTGAAACATAACGTGATTTATGTGGGTTTATTACCTTTTCCTTGCAGATTTTGACATAAATATTTGTTTTAGGTAGGGCCAACAACATATGACACAAGACATCGTCTCCTGATGATGAAACAAGTTTCCGCTTTCTAAATTCTAATTGGGACCGTCCTTAATAGTGAAAGCTTAAGGTTATTTCTGGTTCCAAATAACAGGAGAGTTTTTTCTTCTCATATCATAGTCTTAAACACTACACTAGTAGTAACCCAGTTTACTAAGCCCATTTTAATTTTCAGCTGAGATTCATTTAATTCCTCTTAAGACTTTCGGAAGTTATCCAGTGCCAGTTCTTTACAATCCAGCTGCAAGTCACGGTCAAGTAACACCTTTTAGATTAAACGGAAATCTATTTTTTGGGAACTTTAAAGTTTTAACTTTTTTATGCAATTATTTTCACAATTTGTTTAAAATTTTCTTCATTTTTAAAACTACATTTTCTTTAATTTTTTTATAAAAATGATTTCCTTTTGATAAAATAATGAATTTATAGTACACAACTGAGGATATTGGCAGTAATAAGATTATGAGAATTAATTTTTGTCAGAGTCGTGGATACCATAAAAATGATAGTCCGTCACTATTTTATATGAAAATGAGACTGAAATATTTTTTCCATTCCTGAAAGCTCTTTCCTTTTGTTCCTTCGGCGGGAGATGAAACTTCAAACTTTTCATACATGGAATTGGAAATCCAAATCTAACATTTTCTTGAGTTTTGTGAAAAACTCTATTTATGATCAATGACAGCTATAACTTTGTGATAAAACTGCTAGAGGTGAAATGTCGTGTACGACACGTATTTAGAAGAAGCATTAAGCTATACTGTTGACAAGGTTCATTGTTTTGCTGATTCTTAGGGAGCTTCTCATTTAATTAGTTTTAGATGTAATTAGTATAACAATATATTTCATGTATAATATTTCCCTTATCACGAAGTGTTTAAGATTTTATGGAATAAATTTATCCTTTTTTAGCTATTGCATGCAGTTACTACCTTTTTTGAAACTCTCGATTTTTTATTATTTTTTGCAAAGTTTATACTATTGCTCAGCATTTTAAGGTACCTCTATATATGAAAGCTCATTCTTAACCACCATTGTGATAATTTATATCCTCTGTAAATTGCTTGAATGTATGTCTGTGTTTGAATATTTTTTTAGACTGTGCCCTCCTAATAAATTCTGTACTTCTTGTCATGTTGCTGGAAGTTAGAAACCATGTTATAAATCGAGATATAGGTTTTCTTAAAAATCATGAGGTGAAAAATACATCCTAGTATTTCATACATTTCGTATTACAAAATACTATATTTAGCATGAAACGAAGAAGTTTCACAACAAAAGAAATATTTTTGAATTCTAAATATGCTCGAATTTCATGCTAGAGTTCATAGTATAATCAGCAAATTTTGGAAACAGCCGATGCCAACTAATTAATCAAAACATTTTTTTTATTGTCGCCTTATCTAACTGCTTTACACATGTACATTCGAAAAAGCCCCACAGAACTAAAAATTAGCTTTTGTATGTATCTGTATCTGATATGAAAGAAAAACTAATAACTCGTATCAAAAATTAAGCCCTTTTTCATATTGTTGTTGTTGTTGTTGCTAATGCCCCCTGGTTGGAGGTCCTAATAGGCTATTGGGCTGAAAGGGTCGACTCCTGTTTTAAATTAACACCACAAAGGTCGGAGTCCGACTTGGCTAAATGAACGGTCTCGCAATTTTGAACCGAGTCAAGTGACACTTGACCCAGCACCTCCAGAGATAAATTAACTTTTTCCTAATTTATGTATTGTGGGATGTAGTTACTCTCCCTATCTATACACTCATTACCGAGAGTATTTTTAAGAAGACAATTATTGCAGATTTAAAAAAAATAAGAATGAGTTTGGAAAATTTCATAAACGATTTTTGAAAAAAAGGAAAAACTAGTATTTGTTTCATTTAAAAAATATGAATTGTTGTTTAAATTTGATAGAAAATAAACATGCATTTTCACCGTGAACAAAGAAGAAAATTTATTGTGATACTGAAAACATCATTAATCTACAGTATCAATAATAAACATCAATAATAAACATCAATAATCTACAGTATAATAGTAAATATATTTTAATATTTATATATTTTACTTCAAATGCTACGCACAATAAAATTTACATAAAGAACGTGGAATTCCTTAAATGGTTTCTTAAGAAGTTCGCTTTCAAAGACAAAATCTTATTTTAACTGCTTAGAAAGCCTTCTTTTATAAATAAAACAGTTTATTTGATTGAAATTTCTAATCTTGTAACAGGAATTTCATTATGAAATCTAAACATTGATAAGAAGACAAAAAGGTATAACTCAATTTATTAAATTCTTTGACTCAGTAAAGAATTTCAATTTATGATATTCTTTACCGAGTAGAACTTTGATTCTAATTAAATGCAAAATCTTCATAAAATAATTTTCCTGCCTTATATTATATACTTTGTCAAGCTTGCATGACACGCAATATATTTGCAATTTATAAGAATAGGATATAATTAGTCTCTACAAAGAGATTTATAATATTTGTTTCCCCCGTTGCTGTAAAACTGAAAATGGAGTACTACCTGTTCCGTTAAATTTGTACACATAATGATATAACTCGTAGCCCATTAGAAAGCAAAAATCTTGGAAAATTGATGACCAAAAAACAAACAGTTCAATAACTAGGATTTCATTCAAATTTGACCGAGAAAGAATAAAAAAATTCGAACAATTTTGAAGACTATATGAATACGAAATTCAATTATTTCTTCTTCTTACCCCATGTCATTATACAAATACATGCATATCTCGTAGGAGAATCTGTTTCAACACCTCCAAAGATGTCACAAATAGAGTAAAATGGCTAACTTCCTAACGCAACAATATATGTCAAGGAGTAATTTCTAAATGATCGTAACTGCTTTAAAAATTGGGAAAAAGTAGAGAATTATTTATGATCACACATCTGTCATGATGAAATACGAGTTTCGTAAATACAATCCCGCCAATATGGAATGAAAAATTGTAAAAATAAAGAAAAAATAACCTTGCTGTCTACCTTAACTACTATTAGTATGATAACTAATCAATCATTCATTACCAATTATAATCTACATAAAGCTTGAGACAGTTCAAATTCAAATAAATGTTATCATACGACATTTAAATCCGAAAATGCTTCAAAAGATTAAGATACTTGCAAAACTTGAAATGAATCGCTTAAATAAGCATACAACAATTTGAAATAATTCACTTTACTCTGATTTAGATAGCTAACAGACTATTTTACGAAATTATTCTTTCTGAAGTCCAATAAGATATTTTAGAGCAAATAAATCACGCATCATAATTTCCATATCAAAATAAATGAAGAGAATTAGCAAAATAATCGCATTTTCATTTGAATCTTTCTTAAGAGGTGATAAATAAGGATTCTATGTCAAGTAATCTTTGGTTCCAATATACTCGGCATGTTTAGTCAATGAAATTAATGATGAGGAAAACTGGGTGTCATGCAGAATTTATCAGTTTAATTGGTATGCTAGGATCAAGTGAAAAAACCACACATTTTATTTTAATCCATGCTGACAGGGAAGAAGTCAAATTTGTGTGCAGCACTGTGAATGAATTTAACACTTAGCCTTGCCCTTGCCTTGACATAGCCTATGGGCAAGGAGTAAATTATAAGCTACTCAAAAATACGACAATATTTAAAGAGAAACTTCTCAAAGTTTGAAATTTCGATTCTTTAATATTCTGAAACTAGAAAAGTATAATTTTTCTTTGAGTTTACAATTTTTACTCCAGCAAAATGCAAAAAAAAATCTTTAAATATCTTGAATAGGGAAAATTTTGAGGAAATGTTATTAACATTATCAGTATTCTGCTTCCACACAAACTTACACCTACTTTAATGCCCTGCAAATTAAATTATAGATATTTATATAGAATTAACCCTGAAATTCAACTTCTACACCATTAGCTTTTTCAATTTCAAAACTACAGTAATTGTGCACGCTACATAGATACATTGTTGCTCTTTTTCAAACCCAAAATTCCTAAAAAATTCAAAACTGTTAGTTACAGACGTTTCATGTCTAGTGTAATTTCATGGTTAAAATTTTCTTTGGAGAGGTTTAAATACTTTGATTTAATTTGAGTTATTTGTAATATCTTGTGTGAGAATGAATAATAAATAGTTTGTAAAACTTAATGAAAAAGGAATTTTTAACGGACTCAGTATACAATCAAAATAATGCCTCACATTCAATCGTATACAGTTAGATTATTTTTACAGAGGAGTTTTATTTTTATTTTCCCAAAATTGTCCTTTCTATTGTAGAGTAGTTAATGATTAGTTTATTATTATACAACACTAACGAATATATATATAAATACAAATTTTGTTCACACATATAATATTAAGACACCTTTGTGCCAATATCATGAATTAATTTAAATGTTTACATTTAAAAAAAAGGTTTTAGAATTTGACTTTTGCATATTAAAGTACATACACACGTACGCACACACACACACACACACATATTCGTTCACACTTTATGGAAACGATTTTGTAGTTTATTTTTGCCATTTGCATTTTGAGATAAAACTTTGGCAACTTCAGAATAATCATCTGCTACTGTTTTGTTTTGATTGGAATGTAATATAAAAGATTTATTTTGAAAATGGGTCCTAAAATTTATAGATGGCTCAAAGGTTACGTAACTGCGCTTTCCGAGGAGAAATATTCGTATGAACGAATTATAAAGCAGTGTAAAATGCTTTATGAATTCGCAGTTATGGCATTTCAAAATAACATACTTATATTATATTAAATTTGAAAGGAAAAAAAAAGTCTAACTGAAAGGAAAAATTAAAACATGACCACGAAACCTCATCCTAAGACTGTTCGAACGCAGATAAATATCAAGAAAGTGAAGTAGCTGATCCTAAAAGAAAATACGCCGACTCAAAGATCCATTGCATTGAAACTAGGAATATCTTCTGGCACTGCAAGTAAAATAATTCATAAAGATTTTAAGTTAAAAAAGATGTTTAAACTTAAAGTTCATCTGCTTTTGTCAAAGCATATTGCTGAAAGAAAAGCAAATTGTAGAAAAGTATATGAAAAACACCTTACTGCTGAAAAATGGAAATTTGCGGTAACACTCGATGAGGTATTGGTGTATTTAAGTGACTGTAATAAAAAAAAAATTTTTCATTGCTTAACTGACATGAATGACCGTACGATATGTCTTCGTCAGAGTACAGAAAAGTTCCCAAAGGGATTCATGATAGTTGCAGAATTTTGTTATAACGGAAAATTAAAAATCAAAAAAGTCTCAAGTAAAGCCAAAATTAATTCACTCTACTATCTTGTTTTGAAACTAGGAATATCTTCTGGCAGTGTAAGTAACGGAAAATTAAAAATCAAAAATGTCTCAAGCCAAAATTTATTCACTCTACTATCTAAGTACAAACTGTGTTTTTACTTATGAAGATAATGTACTACTATTGTTATATCTTGATTACATAGTGGTTTTTAGCAAAACTAGTAAGCAAACTAATTTAGTCGTACTAATTTTAAGTGCCTAGTTTGATATAAAAGATTTGGGCAGAACTAAAAAAACTACTTTGAGTCGAGTTTGAGGAAAGTAATGCGAAATTAAACATACACCAAAGTGAATATATTGAAATAATACGTAGCGTGTTTAGCAGTTTTAAACTTCACTTTCCAGAGCACTTTCCATAGCGAAAGGCATAATATTATCTAAAACCCAATGCCCGAGTAATGAGGTTGAACAGAAAGAAATGAAAATAATCCCTTATAGGAGTGAGATAGACTATTTGTCATTTCTAGCTTCTCAAACTAGGCCTGACGTTTCATACCTCGTTAACATTCTTTCTCAGTTTCAGTCAAACTCGGGTATGGTGCATTGGGATGCTGTTTTAAAGTTACTGGGATATGTGTGTCATACTAGTGAATATAAGCTTGAATTATCAGGTTTGCATCCAACAGGGATGATCGTACACCTATAGGAAACATGATACTTTTAATGTTTGGCCGTATGTAAAGGTAGACTGTGTCTCTCAAACCTCCGCTGCATGCTTTCCACAAGTACTTATATGACGGCTAGTGGTATTTTCCTCCACTCGGCTTGGAGAAGACATGTAAGTTCCTTCACCGACTTTGGACGGTTGTTGCACCCCTTAATTCGGCGATCAAACTCGTCTTAGAGGTACTCGATAGGGTTCATGTCTGGGCTCTGGGCAGTCCAGTCCATTCGGTTAATCCCATTTTCACCATACCAATCCATGGTGGAACTCACAACTTGACAGCAGGCGTTGTTGTCCTGGAAATGAATCCAACCCATAAAACTGCCACAACGTAGAAAAGACGCTGTCATCCAAAATAGTGCAGTAGGCGTCAACGTTGAGCTTACCATGAATTGGGACCAAGCGTCCCAGTCCATACACGGAGAAACATCCCCAGACCTTCATCCCACCTCCGCCGAACTTTACTTTTCGCACAATGCATTCTGGAAGGAGCGTTCTCCCCGCAGACGCCAGACACAGACCCTGCCATCCGAACGGGAGAGGGTGAAACTTGGTTCGTCACTCCAGAGAACCCGTTTTTACTGATCTACGGTCCATTTTCGACGTGCTTTACCCCACATTGACCGAACAGCGGGGTTGTACTTTGTGATCAAAGGATAATGGGCGTCAGCACAACCATGAAAACGAAGCAGATGTGCTTCCTTGCGGATGGTATTCATCGAAACAACACTCCCGGAAATCTGTTGAAACTCATGGAATATGTGGGTCATCAGTTGAGTGCAGTTCTTCCGAACTTCTCTGGACAGGACCTGTCGGTATCTAGTTCCCAGTTTAGGGGGTCGGCCGACTTGGGGCGAATTCCGACAATCACCGCTCACCCTCCACTTCTGAATCACATAGGCCACAGTCGATTTTGGGTAATTCAGCTCTCTAGATTTGTCCCTTAAGGAACGGCCATTTGTGTTATACCCGACGATCACACCTTTATCGAAATCAGATAACTCAGCACTTCGTGGCATCTTGCGTGCGACTAATACCAATGTTGTTTCCTACACGATATTTAACGGTGGACGGCGGGACGTATATTAGGACCGCTATGTGTATATATATATATATATATATATATATATATATATATATATATATAGTGGTACCTCGACTTACCGAGTTTAATTCGTTCCATGACGGAGTTCGTAACTCGAAATACTCGTATCTCGAATCAATTTTCCCCATTGAAATGAATGGAAATGCCATTAATTCGTTCCGGGCTCCCACCAAACACCGCAATTTTTTGTTACAGGTATTTTTTAAGTAAGAAAAATGTGCATATAAATGACGAACATTGTATAAAAACGCAATACGGTAGAATGTACTGCAATAAAATTGTTTTATTAAGTGTTCTGTGTAACATTTACCGCGGATATTAGACTTGAAGATGCTGATGGAAGAGGAGGAGAAAGGCTGAACTGAATAATTAAATCTTATTCGTTGATTTTTGACCTTTTCGCCACGCTTTCCTCCCTTTCGTCTGCAGGGGTTTTCGATAAAAACTTGTCCAATGAGGTCTGTTCCAGCCCCCCCCCCCTTTCAAAATGTTTCTGAAATGAGCTATGCAAGTGTTATTAAATATCACAGTCGCAACTTTTTCTGGGTGTTTCTTTTGAATGAAGTCTCCCATATTTCTTTTTCTGACTTGTAGAGATAACCTCCTCCGCGTCACTTCAACTGTGCCTTGCTGTGTCTGTAGCTCCTGTAGCTCCTCCGTTGTCAGTTCCTCGGCGTGCTCCTCGATGTCACCTGCATCTATATCCAAGCTTATGGATACAATGTCCTCCCCCACTGCCGCTTTGGTATCGAGTCTTTCAAACCCCGTTTCATACACCACGTTAGGTCACAGCTTCTTCCTCGCAGAGATCAAAATCCTCTTTGTAATACCCTGCCAGGCCATATCGATAATTCTGAGGCATATCACGATGTTACAGTGGTACTTCCAGAACTCTCGAAGGGGTAGGTTTGTTTTCTCCTTCACATCAAAGCAGCGGCGGAACAGGTGCTTGGTAAAGAGCTTCTTGAAATTAGAAATCACCTGCTGGTCTATGGGCTGCAGGATAGGGTTGGTGTTGGGTGGAAGTTAGAGAACCTTTATGAACTGGAATTCTTCGAGGATGTCATCTTCTAGGTTAGGTTGGTGAACAGGTGCATTGTCCAGAAAGAGAAGGATTTGTGGGGGTAGGTTATTTTCAAGGAGTATTTCTTAACGTCAGGAACAAATACCAAATTCGCACACTCCCCAAAGAAGCCTGGTGAACCACGTCTTCGGGTTTGCACTCCACATAACATGCAGTTTTTTCTTTCAGAATCTTATGTGACTCTGGGATTTTCCGAATGATAAACGTAATCTTGTAGTCGCCGCTCGCGTTGGCGCACAGTGGAGAGTTAGCCTGTCCTTCATGGGTTTGTCACCCTCTGCCGTTATAAGTCCTTCTAGGCATCTTCTTCCAAAAAGGTTGGACGCTGTTCGGTTTCAGAGGGCGACTCGAGGGTGGGCAGAGCAAGCTGCCTCGGGTGATAATTGTTTGAGTGTCAATCTCTCGGTTTTAGACTGGATAGTAGTCTTAGAATAATATGTATACAATTGTACATAAAGGTTGTAAATATTATATGCTTCTCGTGTTCTCATTTGATGAGCACGTAACATGGCGTTCGCGCGCAAACTAGCGGTGGCGTATCTGAAGCTTGCTCGTAACCCAAATTTTAGCTCGTACATATGTGTGTGTGTGTGTCAGATTTGCTTTCTTCACGCCCAAACTATTGACACATTAATCCGAACGTCTTGAGAATCATTTTACCTGGCAGTCAGTGATCCGGTGGCGAGGACACACAAAACACTTAAAACTCCATCAAGCATTCAAGGAGTTGACACAATAGCAAGAGACCAGTCCAATTGATTTTCCCCAACATGTTTATTAACTTCTAATTAATTACTCAGCTCCATAACTAATACGATTGCTTCCCATCCCTTCCCAAAAACACGTACCGCCGTGCGGCACGTCTTATCATTTCCTAACCTTCCATGACTCTAAACTAACTGCTTTGTTCTTAAGCTTTTAACTAACGCAATATGACGCTCATTACTTATTCATGATGTCAATTCGAATGTTCCATGCTGACCTTAACACTTTCTTTCCCAGCGCCAAGCTTCAAGGCTATACGTCTACTTTAAAATCCTCCCATGTGGTTCTGCGGAATTGAATCAAGTCGAACCTTAAGCGCTATTTTCACTGCAATGCATTACTCCGATTATTTGAACTCCCAGACTTTAATTGCTAAATCCTATACTTTATAATTAAAATCCCATTTTAAGGTCACGCGATCGCCCCCCCCCATATTTTAGCCTTATATATATATATATATATATATATATATATATATATATATATATATATATATATATATATATATATCTTACAAATGTAAATAGTGAATTTTAATAATTCAGGTAAAAAGCTAACTAAGAATGAGTAAATAAAATTTAGGCGCCAAGCTGCTCACAAAATTTATTACATAATATTAGATAGTTGAAAATTAGCTAACAATGGGGACAGATGCGACCATATAATACTATAAACACAGATATCAATAAGGTAAACAGAATAGTACTAAAACAGAATGGAAATGGAGGCGTTATAGTTGATGACTGGGGAGGGTGTTGTGACTCCCCAACCCTGGTTAAACATGTTTTACATCCGGATAACACACCCGAAGGTCGACTACAACACCAAACCCTTACAGATGAATTAAAGGGGAAAAAAATTAAAGTGAAAAAAACCTATTAAACCAAAGATCGTCATTAAATAATAAAACTAATTATAGCGCTAATAAACTAAATAAATATAAACGTAAAATATATCAATACATCTAAATACATACCACCTCACCAAGCTAGTGTCACGACTCATCAACACACACAATTTTATAGTCAAAATAGGGAATTAATGTTACGAACTATAATATGAAACGTTGCTTGCATACAGTATTATTTAAATTGAAAAACTGGGTTAAGATTGACGTAAGGAATTGAACAGGAAAATCCTGTTCAGAAGCTATTATTATTATTATTTTTACAGATAAAACTTATGCAGATAAATTAAAAAAGAGAGTTACTGATAGATCCAGAAGTAGATCTAGAAAAAGACAAGACGAATCTGTACATGTTGTTGTGATGATAATTAATAGTTTTGGAAGTGATTAAAGTTAATATTAATACCGGGTATTCAGATAAATAAATTAGTAAAGTAAGTAAGTAAGTAAGTAAATTTTAGTAACGATTGTGCTTTGTTTTAATCAATTTATTAAGCCTCTGCTAAATATATGTAAGGGTTATACTTGTGGTGATCAGATAATAATTGATTTGATTAATGTCATCGCATTTGGAGAAGTGTGCGCAAGTTTCTCTAAATGTTTTGACATTGAGAAGAATTAAGTTTGAAATAGATCATCACGGGTTATACCTTATTGTTAATATTGATAAATTAATAAGCCTTATTTTGAAATAATTGTGAGGTGGCTGGTACGCTGGTGAATTTTTGGGTTTTTTATTAAATGAATGAATACAAAATTATAGTGTGTCTTTTCTTTTAAAGTTAAATCCTTCCTTTTGAGAACCCCTTTTTGTCAGTTGATCGTAAACTGAGACATCCGATAGCGACTGGTCACGGACACCCTCCCCTTCGGGACGTTTGGAATGTTGATGAGCCAAGCAGATACGAATGCGCTCCCTACGCGGTTGAATACAGTGGCTTGTAGATGGCGGCGTTTTCAAGGAGGAAAAATGTAATCAAAAATTATTATGTGAAATAAGAAAATGAAAAAATCAACAATGAGTCGGAGAGGAGATTCCTTCGGCTAATTCCGAATTTCAGCGTTTTCCTCGTCCGGGATTGACGGAGCGGATTGGACCTTCTTACTTTCCGCGGAATACAAAGTGAAAAAAGGAGCGTCTACTCGGGGGCGGAGGGTGCAAGTGGACACAGAGGGGGAGAGGCGAGCGAAGAGGCTGGGAGCTGACCCCAGTGCCTTGATGGTGCCCCAGTGTGATGATGGCTGTACGGAAAGGTCCGACGACGTTCATGTCTTGGCGTCATGCACGCTTTAGAAAATGGCGTTCAGGCTCCCCTCATGACTTCGCAAAATAATAGTGTTTTTTTGTGCTGCAGCATTTTAACTGGGTAATATGATTTTAATTTCCTTTTTTTTTGGGTTTACTGAATTTTTCTATAGTTTTACTTTTGTTTTTTTTCTCATCACTTTTTCATTTAGAAGGGTTTTTTTGATTCGCCAGCCACTTCACTTATTTGTATTGTTTTTATTGATAATTATTTTTATTATGGAGAGTAGAACTCATTTAAACGAAATTGTATTTTATTCATTTGAATTTGGTTGTCAGAATAATGTTAAGAAGATCTGGAGATAATGAGTTTGTTTGTTATAATGTCAGGGAAATTGTTAAATAAATTGTTATTTTTAGATTGTAAAGTGGTGTCATGTCGGTCCTTGCCTTTTTAGTAAATTTTCTGATTTTCAGCTTTAGGTTTTATTTTATTTCAGCAGATATGAAACTTTTTCTTTTTGGTGAAATAATTTTATTTTCTAGGTGTTCTCCAAGGTTAAGTAAATTTATTAGAGTTAATTTTTCCTTTTCTTTTGGCTCATTATTCACCAAAATGAAGCATTCAGTTCGAACCAGTGTTAGTTATAATATTAATTATGATGGGTTATTGCATTTAAAAATAACACAACGCAACTTACCATCTAACTTAAAATGTACTAACCACTATTGGCCAAATGGCAACTATTGAAGTAAATTGTTTTTAGAGATTGGAAGGAGTAATTCTAATTCTAAATTAATTAGTAAGTAATTATAGTTATTAAAGTTTTAAAATAAACCCCAATATCACAAGCTTCTTCGTTGCCACAATGTTGTTACAATTGTGCCTAAAACTCAACAAGATTCAGATGTAACAAAGTCAGTGGTACAAAGTGAAATAGACCCAGTAAAAATTAAAGTAGGAGTAAAAATATTTAGGAAAATTAGCAGAGGTGGGGTAATTATAGGCACTGACAAAGAAGAAGACCTAGATAAAATAATGAAGGAAATTAAGGACAAAGACAAATTAATCAGAAACTACAGAATAGAAAAGCCAGCAAGGAGAAGGCCTCAGGTGATAATATATGGAGTAACTGAAAAGCTGGGAAATGAAGAACTATGCGACAAACTTGTAGAACATAATGAAATTGAAGAGTTGAAGAATGGTGAAATAAAAGTGATAAGGAAATACAAATCAAGAGAAGGAGAAAACGTAATAGTTGAAATGAACGGAACAGCCTTTAAAAATATAATGAAAGAGAAAAGAGTTAAATTAGGATGGAGACGCTACAATATTAGAGAATATTTACAACCTAAAATATGTTTTAATTGCTACCGAGGAGGACATATTGCAAGATTTTGTAATAATGACAAAATATGTAGGGGGTGCGGTGTTAAGGAACATGAAGGTGAATGCAAAGTGGAATTACAATGTGTAAATTGTAAATTTTATAATACGAAGAATGAAATAAAAATCGCAACAAATCATAGTACCACCGATAGGACGTGCCGATATTATTGCACGGAGGTGGGAATGCTACAAAGCAGAACTGACTATGAGTAATTTTAATATGTTTCCTTATAAATTCGCCCATTTAAATTTAAATAAGTCTTTTCTTGCTGCCATACAATTCACTGAGGATATTATTCATCAGCGAATTGAATTTGTTTCCATAAACGAGCCCCATGTTGTAAGCGGGGATAGAGATCATATTATAAATTTACCTAGTACGCACTGGCATGTGTATAATGAAAAAGAACCAAAAGTTGCCCTCTTGGTCAATAGGAAATTTAAATATATGAATGTTTTCATATCAGATTGCCTTGTTGCAGTCAAAGTGTTTTTAGCCAATATAGAACTTGTTATTATTTCCTTGTATCTGCCGCCATCTCCAAACGGAGACATGGAGCGTACAGAACCACAATTGTCACACTTACATATGATTATTGCTAAGCATAAGAAAAGCAGAATACTAATACTCGGCGACTTTAATGCAAAATCTACGTTATGGGGTCAAAGAAGAACAAATACAAGAGGAAAGGCTATTTTGGATCTGATATAATGCAGTGATACATAATACTCCTAATAGTAAACCTACCTATAACGGGCCTTTCGGGCAAAGCTGGATTGATCTTCACATAACCATAGGGATTTCAGAAGAGGAAATTAAGAAATGGAGGGTCAGTGATGATTTCACATTAACGGATCATAATGCTATTATGTTTGAATTAGAAATTGGAAGGAATATACAGGGTCTTATAGAGAAAAAATATGAACTCAAAAAGTTAAATTGGATGTCATTTAGGGGAGATTTAAAGAAAGAAATTAATATAATTTCAGAAAAGCTAGATAATTTTTCATCAAGAGAAGTTTTAAGTGAATTAAACACAATTATAGTTCAATTATGTGAAAATCATAAGAAAAAAGGTGGGAGAATTCAAAAGAGGGCCTATTGGTGGAGTGGGTCCCTGGCTACAAAAAGAAGCAGAGTCAGAGCTTTACGAAGGATAGCACAGAGGGAGAGTGATATAGTGGAAAGACAGAGGAAAATGCTAATATTCAAGGCTGAAAGAGCGTGCTATAAGAGAGCGTTAAAAGAGGCCAAAAAGAGGTCGTTTAGTGATTTTATTCAGAATCTTACAGTTAAAGATACGCATGGTAAAGTTAACTATATCATTAAAGATAAGAAGCAAAGTGTTATAGCCAGTATCGTTGATCACGAGGGTGTCATACATGAAACAGAAGATAATATTGAAAAGGCACTTACATCGTATCATTTTAAGACTGAAGAAGATACTGAACTGAATGTCGTTGATGATGAGAGGGAAATTGAAGATAATGAAATAACGAAACGAGAAGTAGACTTAATTCTAGAGGAAATGCCAATGAATAATGCGCCTGGCTATGATGGGGTCACTTTTAGTATAATTATGGAAATTTATAGGGCAGATAGAAACTTCTTATGGAAACTCTATAATAAAATCTGGAAGGAAATGAAGTTTCCAGCAGTTTGGAAAATAACTAAGGTTATTTATTTTTTAAAGGCTGGAAGGGATCCAAAGAGCCCATCTTCATATAGACCAATTTGTTTGCTGCCAATATTGGGTAAGGTGATGGATAAAATAATAACCAAAAGACTGGTTTACCACCTAGAAAGCAATGGAATTATCTCTGATAACCAATTTGGTTTCAGAAGGAACATAAATACTAATACGGCTCTACACAATTTAAAAGTAATAATTGAGGATAATAAAGCTAGACAGGAACATACCTGTATTCTGACTTTAGATATAAGTAACGCTTTTAATTCAGTCCGCAAAAATAGCATTGTCAAAAGTTTAAAAGAATTAAAAATAAGTAAGAATCTCTATAATATAATAATTGACTACTTGCAAGATAGGAAGATTAAACTAAGAAATAATGATCTAATGGATTATAATATTGGGGTTCCTCAGGGGTCTTCCCTGGGACCTATTCTTTGACTACTGGTAATTAACCCGCTGTTACAGAAGGAATGGGAAGAGGCAAACATTAAAATGCAAGCATTTGCTGACGATCTGATTATTACAATTAGCAGTAAGGTATCTTATAAATTTACTCAATATGCGACTAAGATCTTAGACTTGTGTCTAGAATGGGCAAATAATAATAAATTAAAATTTAACACGGATAAATGTTTCTACACGATAATAGCTTTTAAAAAGCAAATCAAACGCAAACCTACAATCAAATTGGGTATGCATGGGATTAAATATTGTAAAGCAGTATTATATCCCATGCATACTCCATGCATCCCATGCATATACACTCAGTTTTAAGTATTTGGGTATACTCTTGGATAAAGACCTAAATTTTATGCAACATCTGGTGGAAGTACAGGATAAAGCTCTTAGAGTGATGTACAGTCTGGCAAGGTACAGTAAGAAGACTTGGGGCTTCAGGCCCAGTATATTGAAAGAAATATATAAAGTAATAATAGAAAAAATTATCCTTTATGGGGCCCCATTCTGGTTCAAGAATACAGTAAGACAAAACAATTTATTAAATAAAATTCAATGACCTTTCTTACTGAGCATTACAAAATGCTATAAAACAGTTTCAACGAACGCATTGGCCGTACTGGCAGGTTGTATGCCTTTAGATCTCAGAGCTGAAATTGACTACAAAATGTTTGAAATATATTACAAGGAACAAGGAATAAAAGTTATGGATATAAATTTTAGCAAAAATAATTGTGAATTGGCGAACAGACCTATAAAACGTGAGACTGATTTATGGACAATAAACTGGACATTTGATTTAATTCCAATTACTGATATTAATTATTACACGGATGGCTCCCGCATGAATGGAAAAACTGGGGCAGGTATTAATAAATATATTAAGGATTTAAAAGTATTGGAAATAAAACAAAGGCTATCTGATAATGCGAGTTCTTTCAGTGCTGAACTGTATGCAATACAACTGGCTATTGAAGATGCTATTGGACAAGGTCATAAAGCAATTGATATTTATTCAGACTCATGTAGTGCGTTACAGGCATTAAATACACTCAGTTTTAAAAGTGAGATAGTGGATAACATCAAAAAATTAGTTCAAACTTCGGGACTTAATGTCGCACTACATTGGATAAAAGCGCATATTGGGATTGATAAAAATGAAGCAGTTGATCAGACTGCAAAAGAAGCAACTAAATTGGAAGTAATAAATAAAGAAATTAAATGGACTAGAAATCAAGTAAAAGCAAAATTATTTCAAATGGCGGAACACGTCTGGCAAGATAGGTGGAACAATACAACTGCTGGAACTAGAGTAAGAGAAATTTTTCCTCAAGTTAAAACTGACAGGCTAAGTGCAGATTTTTACATAAACCAAGCAATCACTGGACATGGGTCATTTGGTAGTTATCAAAGCAGGTTTCACGGAAAAAGTAGCACTTGCTCTTGTGGTGCTGAACAATCGGTGGAGCACTGTATGATAGTATGCAGTCAATTTAATAATATACGCAGAAGCTTACCTACCAATATTGATATCTGGAATAAGAATAGGTTTTATAATGATTATTACTGTAGAAGAGCCATAAGAAAAATAGTTATGGCCATTATGGCTGTTCATTATCCGATTTCATAGATATTCTATTTCGTTGTGTGTTACACAATTAGCATAAGTCACCCCCCCCCCAGTTTTTTTTTTTAAACGCATAACCGAAAGGTTGGGTCGTTTATATTTGTATCTTTTGTTATTATTTTTTTATTCTAATATCCATGTTTATTACACTTGAATGTAAACGTCGGCAACGCATTAACTGGTTTATTACAACATTACGTTTGATATTTTTGTAAAGATCGTTATTACATGACATAATCCTGACTGTATTAAAATTATAATGATCTCGTTTATCATAAAGAAAATACGAGACTGTTTATTTACTTTTAAACATAAGTCTAAATATACTAAAATGCCTTCCTTGTCTTTTTTAGTTTCTACCAATTTAAGATTATCCGGATAAAAATTAATTTCTAATAATGTTAAATTTTCATTAAAAAAAACCAGTATATCATCTACAAATCTAAAAAACAAAAGTTCATTTAATATCATGACACCTCATTCTTAGAAGTGAAGGTAGATGTCTGCTAATTCAGATGAACATCCACCTCTCATAGATATACCATAAATTTGTTTATAGTAACTATAGCCGTTATATAGTATAGTTTCGTACAGGACTAGGTCCAGAAGTGCACGGTATTTATTAACCTTTCCCGTACGGGGTGGGATAGCATGTATCCCAAGAATGAATATATATATATACATACATACATAGTATATATATATATATATATATATATATATATATATATATATATATATATATATATATATATATATATATATATATATATATACACTGCTGGCCACTGTAAATGCAACACCCTGAAGGAAACATGCAAATAACATGAAATTTACAACATGCATTAGCGGAGGTGAGATATGCAAATGATTAGAATTTCAGCGCAAACGCACATCACACGCGCCTGTGGCGCCACTTCAAAGCGTTATTTAAGGCTTGGAGATTTCGACGATTTCAAGTTCGGCAATTGTGTTTTTCTTGTGGTTTTTTCAAAAAACGATCAATTATGCCTCGTCGAAAACAGCGATCATCTTTTGATCAAGTATCCGAGTTCGACAGAGGAAGGATAGTGGCCTACCGAGATTGTGGATTATCTTTCAGGGAAATCGGTAGTCATGTTGGACGAAACCAAACAACTGTAATGCGGATATGTGATCGTTGGATGCAGGAGGGTACGACGGACCGGCGTGTTCGATCGCATCCACCTCAGCGCACCACTTCACGTGATGACAGGCAAATTGTGCGCATGGCAGTGACGGATCGCTCAGTCACATCACGAACCATAGCACAGCACATGCAGTCTGTAACGCATCATCCAGTGTCTGCGCGTACCATTCGACGCCATTTACAGCAGAGTGGTCTGTCCGCAAGACGTCCATTGCTTTGTCTACCCTTGACGCAGAACCACAGACGTCTCCGCCGCCAATGGTGCGATGACAGAAGGATGTGGACGGCAGAATGGAATGAAATTGTCTTTACTGACGAGTCACGCTTCTGTCTGCAACACCACGATGGTCGCATTCGAGTCTGGAGACACCGTGAAGAGAGGATGTTGAACAGCTGCGTTATGCACCGCCACACTGGTCCTGCACCGGGTATTATGGTATGGGGTGGTATTGGATATCACTCTCGCACACCTCTAGTACGTATTGCCGGTACTTTAAGCAGCCAGCGCTACATCTCCGAGGTGTTGGAGCCAGTTATCCTTCCTTACCTTCAGGGCTTGCCCACAGCCATATTTCAACAGGTTAATGCGCGACCACACGTGGCACGCATTGTCCAACGGTTCTTCGTCAATCGCCAGATTGAATTGCTTCCCTTGAAGCCTCGCTCTCCGGATCTTTCGCCGATAGAAAACATGTGGTCCATGGTTGCTCTACGATTGACCCAGATTCCATCCCCAGCTGCCACATGAGATCAACTTTGGCAACGTGTGGAAGCTGCTTGGTCTGCTGTACCCCAAGAACTCATCCAAAGTCTCTTTGAATCAATGCCGAGGCGTGTGGCAGCGGTGATCTCCAACAATGATACTCTGGCTACTGATTTTGACAGGAACCACACTTCACAGAAGTCTATAAATTTAATTATTTGATACTTGGTCAACATGTTATCTACAAAATAAATTTTGTTGTGGTATCTCTTGTCTTTCTTGGTGTTGCAATTTGGGTGGCCAGCAGTATATATATATATATATATATATATATATATATATATATATATATATATATATATATATATATATATAACCCTCTTACTGGCTGTTCTTACAAAGGGGGTATAAAATTTCCCGTTCTAAAGAGAGAATCGAAAAAATGGTCCCGTAAGCTAAAGGTTAACTGTAATATAAGATTGTAAATTATACTGTTCGTATAAACTAAGTATAATAATGTAGAGGTCCTTCAAGTCTATAGAGTTAAACAGGTCCGTAAAGTCATAACTTTTCAAACCAGTGATACCACCTTTATCATTTAGCTGTTTTCATAGCTATTATTTATGAAATATCCTTCTTCTGAAATTAACTTTTTATAAACTATTTTTAGAAGACTCAAAATTTTATTATTAGCTAGAGTTAAATAAGTAATGCAGACTACAGTAAGAGTTCTGAACTTAACTGGGAACTTATGAAATTTAGGGATCAATTCTAAATAAGGGAATTTAAAGTTTTTAATTTCATACCCTGCGTGGCGATATAAAGCCTTTATACGATTTTGTATAGTACACTGTTCAGAATCCAGTTTTTTATATATCTTATTATTATTATAGCACTTGATTAAGTTTTCACAATATAGTTTTTTACATGTAAATGCATAATTAGAAGAAAATTTATCTACATATGTTATGGCAAATTGATCCTGTAAAGCTTTAATAGACGGTTTCATATTTTTTATATTTATTTGTTTGTCATTGTACCTAAAACTTAGATAATCTGTTTTAAAATCATTTATATAATTATGTTTCCATTGTTCAAACGTACTTGTAGGCATACCATGAGTCATAGCTGTCTTATATATAAATTGTTTAAGATTTTGCATGAAAATTTGGATTACATTCTTTTTGTAACCAATACGATAGCCAGTACCATTATTCATTAAATATGACAGTGCAATATTATCAGTTATTTTAGTGTTACAAGTAATAATGTGACTGTAGTGTTCATTATAGCCTATCATATTTTTTATACAATTAAAATTACCTGGAACCAAATTTTTTTACATATTATTATAATTGAAAATATAGCGACCAATCGGCCTACTATACCGAAAACTATTATATATTTTTACATTGTTAATAGGAAAGTAACTGATATTTTGAAAAAGTATATTATCGAAACATTTGTTGAGCTTTTCTGCTCGCTATCGTGTAATACAACACCACGACTATCGCTCATTTTTTAATTAGATCTATTATTATAGGTATGAAGTGCGTATTAGTTGGTAAAAGATGTTGTCCTTTTAACCAATTTCCACAAATTTTGACACCATATTTTTTTAAAAGTTCTTAATCCAATTTAGTGGATAATCCGGTTTTACGTTAATTTTTCTAAATAGGATGATATAATCTTTATAGCCCCACGACCTCCTCTTTGTTTACGTTTTTTATCATGGAACAGTTAATATTTTGATCCAATACACTAGGTGTTGAGGATTTTACGATGTTACACCAAATATAATTCTTAACATAAACATTAGTGTTTAAACCGTAAGGGTAAGCAGTGTTGTATATACTAATGCGATTCTTTTCCCACCATATTCTTGTTTTAGTATCTGGTTTCAGTATCTTGTTTTAGTACCTGCTTTTAGAATCTTGTTTTAGTATCTTGTTTTATAACTGCCACAACGTAGGCAACGGAGGTTCTCGATTGGGTTCAGGTCTGGGCTCTGGGCAGTCCAGTCCATTCGATTCACCCCATTTTCACGATACCAATCCATGGTGGATCTCGCAACTTGACAACAGGTGTTGTCGTCCTGGAAGTAACATGGATTCAACCCTTAAAACTGCCACAACGTACAAAGCTCACTTTTATCCAAAATAGTGCAGTAGGCGTCAACGTCGAGATTACCATGAGTTGGGACCAAGGGTCCCAGTCCATACACGGAGAAACATCCCCAGACCTTCATTCCACCTCCGCCGAGCTTTACTTTTCGCACAATGCATTCTGGCAGGAGCGTTCTCCCCACAGACGCCAGACCCAGACCCTGCCATCCGAACGGGAGAGGGTTAACCTTGGTTCGTCACTCCAGAAAACCCGTTTTCACTGATCTACGGTCCATTTCCGAACAGCGGGGTTGTACTTTGTGATGAAAGGCAAATGGGCGGCTGCACAACCATGAAAACGAAGCAGATGTGCATCCTTCCGGATGGTATTCATCGAAATCTCTTGAAACTCATGGAATATGTGGGCCATCCTTGGAATATGTGGGCCTTCTTCCGAATTTCTCTGGCATCTAGTTCAAAGTTTAGACAATCACCGCTCACCCTCCACTTCTGAATCACATAGGCCACTGTCAATTTTGGGTAATTAAGCTCTCTAGATTTGGCCATTTCTTTGATACCCGACCATCACACCTTTATCGAAATCAGATAACTCAGTACTTCGTGGCATTTTGCATACGACTAATGCCAATGTTGTTTCCTACACGATATTTAACGGCGGACGTGTGTTAGAACCGCTATATGTATATATGTATTATACACACACACACACACACACACACACATATATATATATATATAACATAAAAAACTCTAATTCCCTTTCAAGATTCTAAATTCTTCTGAATTTCCTTGGGCGTACATTAATTTCATTTCCGATTTAAAGAACAAAGATAGCTGCGTGCCCCCCCCCCCACCGAAAATTCCAATTTCTCGCGCATTCTTATTTAACATATCACATGACATCTGACATTAGAGTCATGGGTTCAGCCAATGGCTACAGACATTTTGATCACATGGCAAGACGCTTGTGAAGTTATAAAAGCTCTAGCATGCCTCCAAGAGCAGTATTTTGGCATGGCTCTGTTGCCTAGTAAACCGCCGTCATCGATATTAAAAAAATGGATAACTTAACGTATATATATATATATATATATATATATATATATATATATATATATATACGTTTAATAAGCGTATATATATATTTATACATATTTAGTTATTTATTTGAGTTTTTGTTAGTTTTTGCATTGTGTGTGAAGTAAAATATATTTTTCAAGATATTTGTAGTGTAAACATTTCTTCAAATAGTTCCAATGTTTCAAAATGTAACCTAAAAACACATTTAAAGACAAATATAGAAGAAAATTATTAAATTATGTAGAAAAAAAAATCAAAATGACACAGTCGTACGTATCTCTCTCTCTCTCTCTCTCTCTCTATCTATCTATCTGTTTTTCTTTTTCATATGTTTACAGACATACATACAGACAGACAGATACACACACATACATACATGCACCCTTTCATACATACATATATATATACACATACATAAATATTCACACAAATACATACATATACACATACACATACATATACACATACATATACACATATAAATGTCACTATTTAATTATTAATTATTTGAAATTCATCAATTATACTGTTAAAATTTTTCGAAGGTGAGTGACTTTTGCTTTTCATATCTTTGATTTTAATAAACTTCGTAGCATGTAGAAACTTGAAGAATATACTATAACCAAGAAATCAATTAATTGAATGAGGCTTCGAGCGTCAAACTTTCATTTGTTCAAGAGTTACACTAACTACAAAAACACGTTTCGCACAAACCAGCCAGGTGGCGCTACCAGTTCGCTAAAACAATATATATCTTTTCAATTTACAATATAGAACATTCAAAATTCGTAAACTTCCATATCTGATATTTTCAAATATTTCATCTTGAAATTTTTCTCCGTTACTCTGAAAACTTGAACATTTTCTTAATCTTTTAAAACTGATCTTTATAATACTGATGTTAGTAGACATTTAAATCCTTTTAAGATAATATGTCGTGGAAAAATCCAGACAACTCTAAACAATGATAGATTGTTAACTAAGAAGGGTGGTCAGCAAGACAGAATTTCGAAAATATTTGATCTGGACTCACATTAAAAAGAATATTTAAAATTAAGGAATGTTAGCAGTTTTAAGATATTCAACTAAAATTATAGATCAGGAGAACGTTAAATATTTTAAAATTAAATAATCGTCATATTTTCAAACTAAATATTAATAGTAACCATAGAAGATTAAAAACTCAAGAATTCATCATGTTATTAATGATGTGACTAATTATACCTGCAATTATTGTTAAAAAATGTGAACAAATTGTTTTTTAATGAGATCTCAAGGCATGAGGAAGTAACGAGGCATAAAATTTCATCAAACTCTTAGTCCTGCATCTTTATGAAATATCACTTACACTATTGATTTATGAAGTATGAGAATATGCATTACTTAAGACTCTTGAACTTGCGCTATCATTTTTTCTATTACCATAAATCTATATCAAATGTTTCTCTCTCCTTCGAATTTATATCTGCATCTACAGAGATAAACATAAAGGTATAAATGCAAATCATTTCGAACTTTTATCTTCCTTTTAGTTGTTTTGTGAGACGTTCGGAGAGTTTTTGTGAGACGTTCGGCTTTTGTTATTGAGTGTGGGCTACTTTATTGTGGGAGCACCATTTAAGTGAGCCAGCATTGCTCCCTATTAGAGGACAACACGTCAATGACCAAGTCACATTCGGGAAGCACACACTGCGTCCAATCTTTCTTTCAAAAGAAGGCCCATTGCGGAAGACCTTTCTATTCAACTTCATGTCACATTCCAGCAATCCTTAAATTTTATACAATGTAGAGTGTCTGTATTAAGGCAGTTTATTTCCCAGAAATTTCGGGATCTTTTTTGTATTATTAAATTCTACACTCATTTTTACTTTAAAAGTATGCATCCCTTTTAAAAAATATACATTAATTCTAAATTTTTAAAAATATTTTCGGTTGTTAATGTTTTAAATCATTCAGCTTGAATCTTAAAATTAAATTATCATAGTTTTTAAAACTATGTTAATCGTATCAGGGTAGGAAATTTTAAACTGAAATATATATATATATATTATTTCTTAAATAAATTTATTACAGTTGAAATTTTGCTTACATTGCGTATATATTCAATATTTTCATGTTTGTCTTACATGAGGAAATTGAAATAGACAATCACGTTGTTGTGAAATAGGTTTCATTGTTTGATGGTTCCTTTTTATTTCCCGTCAAATATCCATTTCGTATAGATAATCATATATTTCTCTACATCGTTTACAGGTAGTACTATCTTTAAAGTGGCAATTTAAGATTCTCTTAAAAGAAAGCTTAAAAAATAATTTCGCATTAAGTATTGTGTGAAAAAAATCTTAATGAGAGAAACAGAGATTTAACTGAGAACAATGTGAGTTCTCAGATATGGTTGATATAAAGTTGAAATAAGTTAAGTGTTAGCTTTTCACGTAATTGTGTCTCCTTCAATCTGTTAACAAGAAGAATAAAGAATAAATTTCCAAATATTTTTCCAATTTATAATTTTTCCATTACTACTTAATATTGAAATAAAATTTTATTTTACTCATTGTATGACTAGCATATATATATATATATATATATATATATATATATATATATATATATATATATATATATATATATATATATATATATATATAATATGTATGTATGTATGTATGTATGTATGTATGTATATATATATATATATATGTATATATATATATATGTATCTTGAAATGATAATGTACTGTTTTCGTCATTAAGAAAAAATAACTCTATATTTTGTTGACGCTTCATTTGTAGATTATCTTATCTGAAGTATTAAAAGTCGAATTAACTTGTAAGTAACAATGAAAGTTTCAATTTCAGAAAATTTCTTATTCAAAACTTTTTCTATTTATAATATTCTCTTAGCGCATAAAAAATCGAAATGATTCCAAAATAATATCGTTGGAAATGATGATTGAGTGAAATATTAAATGGACTTTGAACAAAAAATTGATGGCCAAATGAATTCTATTTGGGAATGAAATTTATTCAATAGTTCACGAGATGTATTTCTAAAATAAGAGGAGAGGATATTTTATTTAAAGGAAAGTTTGCTTCCTCCAATTAAAGATTTTATGGTATTTTGAGATGCAAATGTTTCATTGAACACTTGATGGTGTTATCGATTTCCCACAAAGCTTTGTAGGTAAATAAAGTCAAGAATATGATGGCAAGCTGCATCCCCGTGAATCGGGACCGTGAGATGACTCCAATGATGACCAGTGCTATTCGAAATGTGCATAAAAATAAGCTGTGGTTGCTAGCGATCGGATGTGGTGGCATCTCTCTCCCGGCATCTGTTGGCGGAGGCTTGGCGCCCGGAATTTGGCTCCTCTGCGTCAGTGGTTGGCGGCGCGCGCGCGCCCCCGCGTCCGTGTGCCGAAATCCGCGCGGCAGAGTCGTCCTCCTAATTGGATTACGCGGCTGCGGTAGCGGCGTCTTCGGTGCTCGGCATGGCCGCGGGACTCGGCACGTGCGGGACGGCGTACGCGGCCGATACCTGAGCGTTCCACCAAGTGAAACCATGAACGGCCGACGGGACCCCAGGAGCTAGCCCGCGGGAGGGGTGTGCACACTTTTCTCTCACCGATCGCGCGGGCGGCAGGGATGTCAAGATGCCTGGGGGGAGGAGAGGACTCGTCGCTCCACAGAACACTTTCCTCGAGAACATCATACGACGATACAACGCCCTGCGTAAGTACAAATCCACTTCCTTGCTACCTCCCTACACACACCATTCTTCACAATTACACATTCAGCACTCCAAATATTGATGCCTTCCAAATCCAAATTTCATTCAACTTCATATGTCACAAACTTATAACATGCATAGTCAAAATCAAAACTGGGAGGATTTCGCGAACAATGAAAGTGGATTTTTTGTTTTGTTTTTCAGAGAGAGTCTCTATGAAGCAGAAAAATAAAACGAGCTGGGGCACAGATATTTTTAAAATTCTACGCAAGTAAATATATTAGTATGCTTATTTCACTTACAATTTCTTCAACAATTATAAAAAAAACAGCATTTATGGAATTAATTTCAAACGTAAAAAGAATATCATTTCTCCTTGCTTATTTCATTTATATTTGACAAATATTTCTTGGTTACGAACCCGTAAACTTCCTAAATTAGTTAATTTGTGTCAATTCTTCTTTTCGAAGTTTGTTTGTGTGTTGCATTCTCGCAATTAATTACATCAATGGATAAATAGGTGGATATTATAAAATTGTATAAAATGATATTGGACGATTTTAAATTCAATTTATTGTATTGCTGCGGAAGTTTTAATGATCTTTTATGGCAGAAAATGGAGTATATTTTATTTTTAAATGAAAGCTACACAGTCTTTTATGCTGCAAGTCTACAGTTTTCATAAGAGCTTATATTGATCTGTATTACATATTCTTTCTTCGATAAACCTTATCTTCATTATTAAAAAAGTGAACTTTTGCAGTTAGTTTTAATGTCCACTTTTTGAAATAGAAAAAACAACTTGTGATTTGCAGGTACTTGTTTACTGAGAGGTTGCATTAAGGTATAAGGATCATTAATTTAAATATTAAAAGAAACAATAACAAAAGTGCTCTAAATAATAGAATATTTGACTTAATATTATTTATTTAAAATTAATTATGTCTTAGAGTTCCATTTTAAATGAAATCTTCATCTTACTGAGAATTTTATCAAATTTCTTTTATGTCTACCCGGATGTTATATGTAACTTTATTTAAAATATTTTTTGCAATCTTTAATCAATAATGTTACTTGACTGAAATAATATTTCTGAAAATAAATTTAATTATTTTCTCTTTATTCAGTTATTAGCTATTAAAGTAAACAGTTCAAAAACAAAATTAAATCTAGTAGTATTTTTATTTCATTTTATAAGACTGAAATAATATATTTAACTTTTAAAGCAACTCTGCAATTTAAAATTTAAAATTTCATGATCTGTAATTAAATTATAATATAATGAATAATATAATATACATAAACACTTGTGTGTGTGCGTGTGCGAAGTCGCGTTAATATTTATTTCCTTCATAGATCTAACATTTGCCTGTATAAAAACGCTTTATTAACGTTTGAATATAGCGATTTTTCTGCAGTTATGAGTCTACTTTGCCCTATAACTAATTTAATATGTAAGCTTGAGAATAAGGTCTGCATATTTTTCCTTCTTATTTCAGGGGTAAAAGCCAAAGTTAAGAGGTTTGTCCCTCGTGCAAGTTACAAAAATCGAGACATATTATTTCGAATATCTAAAATATTAAATTTTACTCAATTTATAATTTAATTTAATTTTCTCAAGGAATTGAATACAATTCTTTGATTTCGATATGATATTTTACAGAATTATTTAATTTGTTCAGATAGAGAACTGATAAAAATTTCCTTAAACTATGTTAGAATATTATTGGAGTTTAATAGTGAGATAATAATGAATTTTATGTATACATAATAATATATGAATTTTATTTCAAAATGAAATTAGGGACATTGCTATTTAGTTAAATAAGAAACAAAAAATTCAAAACATAATTTGGCTTAGAACACTTAGAAATTTAAGAATAAAATGTATTTTTCCTTTCTAAAATTTACTTCAGTCAATTATTCAAGAATAGAAATACTAAATCATAAATTTTAAATAAATTTATACATATATTCTACTCATTTTTTTATTGCGAGATATGGTTTTTCCTGCTGACATAATGTTGCAATGAGTTGAAGAAAAATTCAAATTAATAAAGTTGTATAGAAATTTTAATATTGAGTTATGCCCATTAATTGTTATACTTTCAATATTTAATAGAAATTTTATGCATCTTATGACAGAAAATGTGTCATACAAAGAAGGATTATAATATTTTTTCCCTTTTGAAACACTATTAACAATAATTTTGTGACTTATTCTTGCAACTGACAATCTTCCAAGATTAAATATCAACATTAATTTAATTTTATCTAAACTACAGCGTTTGGATTGAATATATATTGGTTTAGTTGGTGGAGTGAAAGAAATGAGCTGATCTGAAATTCTCAGAATTCGTGGCTAACATTTAACATAAATTTCATACTTTTCAGAAACAATAGACTATATAATAGCCTATTCATTAATTGAACTATCGAATTCAAATAACTATTATATCGGTAAAAAAAAAATAATCTCAGGAGAATAGATAAAGAAAAAAGTAAAGTCTTGTTAAAGTCTCTTGTAAGCCTGTAATTCTTGTAAACTTCTATTGTTGCATCTATTTTTCTTTATGCCTATACATATTGTAAGACAACAAAATGGAAAAGACTGAATTTTTTAAAAAGAATTCTCAAATATATACAGAGAAATTAATTATTCTTTTTGTTCAGATAGAAAACTGATAAAAATTTCCTTAAACTATGTTAGGATATTATTAGAATTGAATAGTAAGATAATAATGAATTTTATGTATTTAATATATGCATTTTATGTACATTAAATAAATTTGCTGCCTTAATGAATGAATAATATTCACGCAAATATGGAATTGAAGAAAAAAAACATGAACATTTTGGGTTAAAAGGATTTTTAAATATTCACCTAATTTTATTAATATATATAAAATTCATTTTATCATTTTACAAAATTATTATATATAATTCCTGAGAAATTTCAGTCTATTTTATGAAATAGTGATGGGGAGAATTTTTGATGATTTATTATTTTAATTGTGCTACGGAAATTTAATATAAAAGGTTCTCCTTCAAAATCATGCCCAGAATATGAGAAATCAGAATAATATAAATTAACATATGCATTTTTTCCTAATGCGTTTATGAGACAAAAGCGTATAAAATTTCCTTCATTATACTTAAGTTTTCAGATAAATAATTATAGCACTGACTCATGGACGTCGAAGATATATATAAACATAAACAGAAGATGTATATTTTTTATACCGTGTTCCAGGAACACGTTTAAAAATGTGTAATTAGTTATATAATTAGTTAAATTCTCCTCATGGATTGAATGACCGATGCTGGATTCTCCCCTTTCACGATGTTTAACTCACGCGTAAAGAAACGTAAGATTGAACTATTCTATTGATTTCACAAATTTCGCATTATGAGTGAGTTCAGTTATTATGAGTGAGTTCAGTGTAGAGACGATTTTATTGCGCGTTATATAATAATTTATATGGGAGTAGTTTATCCCACAAGTATTTCAAAACGTTTTAATTTGAAAAAAAAGTTTCAATTTATTAAACTTTTTAATTTCAATTCGATTTCAGATGAAAGGTTAACAATCTATTTAAAACAAATACGTAATATATTTCATGACATTCCGTTTTTGTTCTACTTATTGAGCATAGATATTCCGGGGAAAATATTATCGTATGAGTAGAATAAAATTTATAAAAGACATGGAAACATTTTAGGTACTTCTAGAGTAAAACTTGGCGTGAAACTTTAGTTGTACATCTAGCCTATTTAGGAATTAAACTTAAATACTTTGGGACAAAAGATTTCTTGACACAACAAAGGGAAATAACATTTCAATTCCCTTATTGAGATATTAATCACAGAACACTAAAAAATACATTTGCATTTTCAAGAGCAAAAAAATTGAAACATTTAAAAGCAAATTTAGTAAATGAGATAGTCTTTTTATTCTTTGTACACTCATTCAACCCTTCACTGTACTTCGAACAGATCATTTTTAGTCTCGTACATTTTATAAAATAACATACTAATTAAAAATAATAACAAATTTTGTTTAAAAAGCGGTCTTTTTTACAAAAAGTTCTTTTGTAATTATTCTGCATTTTTTAAAAATGGGTTATCAAAAGAGAATCAAACCTGATTGCATTCAAATCAAATATATCACTTTACCATATGCATTATCAAATTTGGTTTAATCATTTTGAATTATTAAATAACTGAGTGTATAAGATTATACATTAATATTTGAAGCCATAAATTATTATTAGTTTTTGTTTCGTTTCTTCGTTTAAAGAAAAACCTAATTGCATACGGAATATTTTGCTACATATGCACTCTATTAATAAAATGACATTCCTTTGTCCCTTATGAGAAATTATTGCAAAAACATTTAAGGATAAAAGAAGATGTTCAAATTAATGTATTATGATAATATATATGTATGGATACGTTTTATGAAATCTTTTTACATAAATTGCGTAAAGTGTTATATGTTCAAAGAAAGATCATTTTGAAAACCAAACACTCCAATTAGTTAGAGTTAAAATGTGAAAATTACGAAGAATTCATAATTTTTGGATCAAATTAAAAAATGTAAACAATATTGTATAAAAATTTGTCAATTAAAGTTTGTTTTGTATTTGTATCCCTAGTAATAGCTTTCAAGAAATTGAAATTTCAAAATCATAGTCATTTCAGTTAATTAACTGCATGCAATACTATTTTTATATTTCTAAAATAAATGCTGATGTTTATTATCAATCAAATAAAACTAAATGTACAGTGATATGGCATAAGCAATTTAAATGAATATGTTACTAAATATTTTTTTAAGAAATACTTCTGTTACTGTTAATATACTTTGTTTTTGAAGTATAAATCGCATTTAACTCATTTTTGTTTTGATCTCTGGTCTAAACACTTTTTTGTTTATTCGGAAAAAAATTATATTTTTAAGTATTTCTCTGATAAATATTCTTCAAAACACTGGGAAAAATATTTAATTACTGATTTCTTTTTTAAGATGAGACTGTTGAAATATTCATATCACTCGTAAAATTCAGTGTATTTGTGTATGTTAATCTCATTTCAAAATGAAATTTTTCAGAACAAGTGAACATTTCAAACTGGGTTATATTAAATTAAATATAATTCTTCTAAAGAACGGAATAGTTTTTTTGAGGTAATACAGTATGAATGTCATTTCGAAGAATTAGTTAATAATAACAAACCCTCATTAAAACGTATAGATTAATTTTATTCTATTTAAAGAAGTATTTAAATAAAATGCAAATCTTTTCAAATTATTTAAGTAATGGAAGAGTTCAAAATGTTTCATTGTCATAGAAAAGTTAATGTGTTTAAGATAATTAATTTAAGTTATTTTGTTTAAGTTAATTAATTTAAGAAAATACAATATTTTTTGTGTTGGGTGACTTCAAGTTGAGAGTATGTAAATTTTGAAACAATTAATCTTAAGAAAAAGTAATCTACGATGGCGAGTAAAAAAAAAAAATTAAAGGTTTGCAAATAGGGGTCTAAATTTATTTTCATTTGTAGTATTGTGATAGTTCAGTCTTTAAAACTGTCAGTTCTAAAAGTCAATGGAACCTGAAAGAATGTGGAAATGTAGATCTAAATTAGGAAAAATAACGGAAAAATGCTTTTAAATTAAGTGAAGGAATATCTTATCCTGCTTTTATATCCTGCTAAACGTAAAATCATGCGAAAAATCAAATTAGGAGTTTTAAAATTTTAAAATTTTTGAAAAGATTTTGATCAAATATATTTTTATGACTTGGTATTCTTTAAATTTTTCCTTGCTGAATAATTATACAATGAAAATTTTCAAAACAATTATATGTTGTCGTTTCCAAAGAAGTTGATTTCAGTGATTGATTTTATAAAATATGTGTTAGGCATCCGTGCTTATCTAAAATTTTATAGTCTAAAATTGTAGGTTCTATTACAATTAGACATCAAATAGTTGCCTAAATACATTTGCTTGAAAGACATTAATCTGTGCAAAAAAATATGGCGCCGAGATTTTATTGAAATTAAACAATCGAAAGCTAATATTATAAACAATTGAGAAACAATCTATAGTAAACTAAACTGATGGACAGAATTTCAACAACAGACATATATTCAACAAGGGCAATGAAAAAACCCTTTTATAAATATCAGGATTTATAAATTAATACATCAGTTAAATGCAGGAAAAAGGCCAGGATTTAAACCTAATATATTATCAGTCTAATGTCAGTAGAACACGTGGTCTGCATATGATATCTATAAATTCCAGAATTTCTTTTTTTCTTTAATAGTTGTAGACAATAATAGTTAATCACGCTTACATTAAAAAAATCATTTGTTTCAAAAGTATTATGACGTCTTAATGTGTGCAGATAAGACCTTATATTTACACTAAAAAAATTTCAAACAACTGTCACAAAAAGTAACGTTTTATCAAAGAGCCGTGGTAAACAATCCAAATAAAACTTTAGTAAAGAAAAAATCCTTATTTAAAGGCTAAAAATGAGATTATTATTTTTCATTTAATGTTAGCCTCTCTACACATAAACTACATCTAAGGGAAAAACGGTTTTACGGGGTATGAATGTAAAGAAGGTACTGAATCTCGTAAGTACAGGAGAAGATATATATATATATATATATATATATATATATATATATATATATATATATATATATATATATTTATCCAGTGACCTACTGGATTATCAATTTATGAATTCTTATACCGTAGTATTAGTGAAATAAATTCAGAACATCCCTAAAGTTGTCAATTACTGCTGACATTTATTATTTTACAATAATAAATAATGATCAAAAGTTCTGAATTTAGATATCAGCATTATATTTAGTAATTTGAAAAGATCCTCTTCTTTTTTTAAAGTGGCAAGATAATTTCAAAACGTAAGTTCAAAATGGTATAAACAGAATCTAGAGTGTGCGTGAAGCACTTCTGGCATTAAAGGTCTTCATACGAATTAACAATGCTCATAAGTATTCATATTTATTTACTCCAGAAAATATTAATGAAATTGAAATATTTGCATCATTGAATGAAGTAAGATATTAAAATGTTCGCATAGTCTAAATTAATTTGCTTAGAATACTCCGCATATATACTTTCGAGAAAAATTCTGAACAGTGAATACAGATATATGATGATGCAAACAATTTATGTTAAGCATTTCAAAAACGACTCACGTTTATATACGTAAGCAGTATCTTTCAATCTGACAGGCATAAGCACTATCATTTATACTGCTTGCTTGCGTCATTGTGAGCAATATCTCATGCGAATGTAAGGAATATCCCCAGCGACATTCCTGGAACTCATCGGATTTCTGTGTTTGGAGAAGAGTGTAAGGGGAAAGACTTAAAGCAAAACTGGAGCATAACATTCTTTTTACAGTTATTTTAAGGGAGGGGCAATACGAAGGAATTTTCTTACCGAAAGAAAAGTACGATATAAAGGAACTTAGAGAACTGTAAGACCCATTAATATAGAAAGAAAAGGGCGATAAATCTTTTATTAAAAAAATCGGATATCGCTGCAAATTTATTTTAAACAGTACATGTAGAAAATATCTCGGCTCAAACTACCCGCCACAGTTTTCCAGAATTTAAGAAATAGATATTGAAACATCTCTTTATTTCACTGAAGATTATGTCATTTAAATTTGACCACAAATCAATTAAATTTGTTAGAATTCCGGTTCAAGGGTAATTATAATTAATGTAAATATATTACAACTATAATTTGTAAGTAGGGTTCATAATATGAGTTTCTCAACTGTGTTGTTTAGAAGATGAAATAGACTTTGAATTTTATTCCGTAATGGGGAGAAATATATTTACATACTATTTATATAGTGACAAATATGTAAATAAATGTGCACATACTAAATGTTTTCTCTAACGTATGAAAACAATTTTTAGATTATATATTTGCTCAATTAAAGCCATTTCTGGACAATTAAAGCCATATTATAAATTCATTATATTTTTTCTATGATTTTTTATTGTTCAGTATAAAATTGAGACGAAGTCCATTTTCTGGATGGATTTCGATATTTATATTGATTCAACTTTCTTTCTTTTCCACTCGTACACATAGAATTTGAGAGATTTAAAAGTCCATATCATGTCTCTTTTGCATTTTAATATACCAAGCATAATCTAATACCGCCAAAAATTCAGTATCGTTCTCGAATCCTAGCTCGTGATAAATTATATTTTACTCAACGTTTGAAAATGCACCTTTTACTCAACAATTTTATCTTTCCACATATTTCAATCACTTTCGAATAAACTTTCAACATCGTCTTCAGTTTTCAATACATTAAAAGAGCATCCTATCTCTGCACAATTGTGTGTGGGAAAAATGTTTATGTTCGAGGTTAACGATAAAGAAATCGATGCGAAACATGAAATTCTTTGCTCAAGAAGACCATTAAAATTTTCCCTCCATACGCATTTTCTTTATGCAACAAGCAAAACTTTCAGTTTTAATCTATAAGATTTAGAACTCAACAATTAATGTCATTTTAATTCCTTTCGTTTTTTTTAACACTGCGAACCAAATTGCTTTAATTGCTTGAAAATGAATTCCTTATTCTCGCACAAACTGAAATTTTTTCTAAGGATAGTTTTCGTTAATTATCCTCTGAATTTTCTCTGAAATATTTTCTCCTTCAGATACAAACCTGCACTCTTAGAGAACACCAAGAAGTAGTTATCCGAATGAGATGAAAATCGGTAGAAATGATTACAATTTGAGAAAAATTGGATGATTTATTCAAGAACAAATTAAAAAAGCCAATAAGCGCTCTGGCCCTTATGCAAGCAGTTATTCGGCTTTGATTGATAGAGGTAGGGGATGTCCTCCCGCGGGATATCGTGCCAAATTCTGTCCAATCGCAAAATTGGACAGAATTCTGTGAGACAATTCTGTGAGATCGCCAAAATCCCGAGCTGGTTGGAGGGCGCTGCCCATAATGCTCCAAACGTGCTCAATGGGATAGAGATCCGGCGATCTTGCTGGCCAAAGTAGCAGTGGGCAAGCACGAAGACAAGCAGTAGAAAACCTCACCGTGTGCGGGCGCGCATTATCTTGCTGAAATGTAAACCCAGGATGACGTGATATGAAGGGTTACACAACGGGGTGTAGAATATCGTCGACGTAATGCTGTGCTGTAAGGGTGACGCGGATGAAAAAAAGGGGTCCTGCTATGAAATGAAATGGCACCCCAGACCATCACTCCTGGTTGTCGGTCCGTATGAAGGAAGACAGTCAGGTTGGTATCCCACCGCTGTCCGGGGTGACTCCAGACACGTATTCGTTGGTCATCGGGGTCAATTCGAAACGGAAATCATCGCTCAAAAGAATTCTACTCCACTCAGTGGCATTCCAGGTCGAATGTACCCGACACTACTACAACGCCTTGAGCTCAGCCCCCTTTCTTTGAGCCACGTTTAAATTGTCGTTGCGGTCAATGAAACACTAGTTGCTTGTACGATCGATGCTAATGATGAATCTGTGGCTGTGAGTGCCGCTCTGATGATTGCTCGGTCCTCACGTTCTGTCGTTTCTTTAAGCCGACCGCTTCCTTCTTGACGCTGTGTTTGGCCATGGTTCACCCATTCCTGCCAACATCGTCTAATAGTGGCGTCTCTCCTATCCAAATGTCGAGCAATTCGCCGATTAGACCAACCGGCTTCTTTGAGCCCCACTACACGTCCTCTCTCAAATAATGACATCTGCGCATATTGTTCGCGCACCTGCATGCGAGGCATAGTTACTGTCTGCCTTAGTACACGGAATGAAATTCGCAAAGAACTTATGACTTGGAAGCAAAATTTCTCCTTTTTAACATCCTGCCAGTTGCGCAGTTAAGATGCGCTGCCGCGTCACATGTTCATTCATTGGCCGCCAAACTTTAAAATTTTGCCTTTTCCATCGAAACCTGTATGCATATAATTTTGTGTCCAATTTGCATTACCTCTTCTTGGTGCGTCGTTTTTTTTTTTTTTTTGTCTAAGAGTGTATATCTTGTATATCTTGATTCATCGAAATGAAGGGATTTCGCAATAAATAAAAGATTATTTTTTTCGAAATAATCTACTCAGTTCTGTTTGGTTTAGAATTACGACATTTTTTTATTTTTGTATAAGCCCTATTTATAACAGTATAGATTTAAACTTTGGAAACAAGTTGCGAAAGGGTTGACTTTTCTTCTATTATGTAGTGCAGCATGACTGAAGATTTTATTTTTTTAAACAGTTTAAAATTTTGGGTTCCAAAATTTTCTTTAAAAATCTTTGAGGGTAATTCTACATAATATCACTTCTTAAAAGTTTTACTTTTTTGAAAGCACCCTTAAAATTCAATTGAAAATTTTTAGGTATTTTTCATAACTTTTAACATTCAAGAAAACGCTTCTTTAAAAAGCAATCCTTTAAGTTAGTGGTTTAAGATGATAAAAATTTATTTATTTGGATTTACTGTGTACGGGCTGTTAAACAGATGTATATTATATTAATGCATACGTATAAATAGTTACACACACATTATATAACTGATTAATCTTTCCATATGCATTAAAAAGATTAGACTTTGATTGAAATTTAAAAATTGGTCTCTATTCGTTGTTTTTCGGTTAGTACACAATGCCTTTTCCAAGGAGTAGTCTATCTCATAAAATATATCATCATACTATCATACAAAAATTTAAGATTTAATTTTGAAATTCTATATACGGTGATCTGATAACATTGGTTAAAAACAGTGCATTTGCATATGAACCACAATTCTGACTGAAATTTAGAGCATTTTAGAACAATACTATGTCTTTATGAAGCAATATATTTTCTTTCAAGTTAACAAAAGTAGAGTTCAAGGTACTAAATATGTATATATATTTAAAATACAAGACTTTATTTTATCAATAAAATTCAGAAAGGGTTTTGAGGGAGAGATAATTTGAAAAACTTAAACTTCATTTTTATATAAAAGTTTATTTTGTCTAAAAAAGAGTTCATCAGTACGATAACTAGTTCTTGTAACCAGTTAACGTATTGGTTGATATGGTTTTTGAATTTTTTCAAAATTGATGTCTTAATTTTCTATGTGCCACAAGTAATTTTACTGCTTTTGTGAATTCCGGTCCCTTTGACATTTGTTGGCGCATGAAGTCAGTAAGGAAGAGGTCTAAAAAATAAAAAAGAGTAAATGAAACCTTTCATATACAGACAAATTCTAAAAACACCCAGAAAAATTAACTTTTAAAGAACCTTAGTATAGAATCTTTGCTAAATAACGATAATACAATAGCTATAACAAAAACAAATTCTGATTCTTTTACGTTCGATCACTTCGTGTTTTTGTTTCTTATTCAGACTCTGTAAATCTACTTTATAAAGCATGCGCAATGTGAGAATAGTTGCGGAAAAAAAATTATTATTTTACTTTGAACTTTTTATTTTTTCCTCATTTCTACGAACTCATTTTAAAATTTTTCAAGATTCAAATTTTATTTGCCTAGTAATATAAATAGCATACTAAGACTTTAACAAATAAAAAACAATTTATTCTCTTAGGAAAGAAAACACTTTTTGCCTTCTCATAAATAACACAAATAGAATCTATTGCGTTACTATGAATAACTCAACATAATTTTAATGTATATCATTTTACTCTTAATGGATGGTGCCGGAAATTTGAGGTGAACATCGTAAATGGCAAATAAATGTAAAGGTTTTCTAAGTAAAATTCCAGAGGGTTTTTGTGATTGAAACATTGTTTATATTATGTCCTTCTTTTCCCATTTTTTTAAAAAATATTGATGGAATCATTATATGTACTTTATAAAAGTATATACTATTATTATAGATTATTTTTTTTTCTGCATGGAATTTACATATTTTTAAATACTGTTTACATTGTTTATGTAAAAACTTGTACTCTTAAGCACTACATGCAGCCAAAAAATCTTTTAAAATGCTTTAACATTAACTTGCGCTCTCAGGAAACCACCCACTGGATGGTTTGCGAAATGGAGAAATAATATAATTCTGCATTTAAGATATAATAATTTCTAAAGACATTTTGTCATAATATCATATTTTTAAGTTCTGGTTATTTTTAAATTTGATATTTTTAAGGAATTAATTCAAATAATTTTGAGAGACTATTGAAAATATCTTTTAGGTATTAGATCTTGCGTTTATGTATTGAATTTTAAAATCACCTATTTCGAAGCTTTAAAGTAATGATGTTAATTTCTTAAAGACCTTACCACTATGTCAATTCTGTACACTAAGATTCATATCTTATAGGGTTTAGTTCAATCATAATTTATTCCTCATAGGTCTGTAACTAATATGGAGTTTGTTCACAGTGTATACTTCTTGAGCTGTCTTCTCGCTGATTCGCAAAATACCTCTGCTTTCAGGGAATCTCAATAGTACAGAGACTCTTAAGCATTACACTCTTGTTTAAGAATGTTAAAATCCAAATTTTAAATGCCAGCGGAAAGATATTTTATTCGATTTTGGAAGATCCTTGAAGGAATTTACTTAGAATGTCCAGAAAGAGTCTGAATAGCTATGGGTCGATATGATCCCAGTTATTTGGTGGCTTGATTCGCATTTGTGTTTCGATTTATTCAAAGACATTTGGTAGATGAGAAATCAACTCTATGAGCCAGTAATCGATGGTCTAGTAAACTACTCTTATTTAAAATATCCTTGCCGGGACTGTACTGTCACTTGATTACGTTAAATTGGGGAAATAATCATCCATCTATTGCCCCATTTTTTTACATTCATAGAACAATGATCTTGCCAAAATGGCTAAAGCCACTAAGCGATAAGATTCCATCCCGTAGGCGTTGAGGAGATCCAACTCTAATCATGATAAACGTATCTCTATTTTACAGCAGGCCATCATGTGCTCACACATGGTGCAAATACCCATTTCGCATACATTTCAAAATATCAAAACCCCAAATTTCTGTAATTTGAGGGAAATATTCAGTGGGTACCTCTTGAAAACGGTAAAGATTTGGTGACAAGCTTTACACCCCTTCATATTATTTGATATATAGGGTTTCACATGACATTACTTTAGAGAATTTCCTGAACGTTGTTGTGCTAGGAGAAATTTCTCACTCATTTTAAACGGCTATCAAGATCACAATATGATTTTTAAAGTTTTCTGATCAGCGCATATCATACTAGTAGTTAGAAGCATCCTGCTAAAACCAATGGAACTCAACAGCAACTTTCTGAGCGTTGTACCTAAGTTTGGCATCAAAAGATAATGTCTTACTGAAAGTCATGACACTTATACCCAGAGATATTTAATTTTTTTCTCAAGTAATAATAAGCTAATTCAGCCCTTTCTTAATTACATAAGCTTGACGTTTATAGCCATATCCATTTCTTAAGGGCCTCTTAATATTGTTGATCAGAGAAGAAATCATGAGCATAATTATTTTATAAATGCTGACATTATCATTAACTTGATTCATTATTAGCATCAAATCCTTCAGAATAACCTGCGAATGTTCATTTCTATCGTTATCCTAAAGAGTTTAGGATTTTTTTCTGCTTTTTTTTCAAAATTTAATTTAATTAAGTTCTTTGCGGTCCCTATAATTGGGCATCATTAGGTTTCAGAAATTTTTCGAGAGTGTACGCCAAGATATCACTAGTATGTTCGTCAAAATATTGAGAAAATTTCTCCCTTTTTAATCTTAGTATAAAAAAAACTAACAAATAATTAATTGTTATAAAGCATTATATCGAAGGAAAACAATACGCAGAAGGGCATTCAACAAAACTAATATTTTTCAGAAAAATATTTCTTAAAATGATACGAAAAATTTTCGGAGTGACATTTAAAGTAACTTGCACAATGAGAATAAAAAGTGGTTAGAAATGACAAATGATTGGGAATCTAGGGGAAAGAGTTTTACATACTTAAACAATTGCTTTAAAAGAAAGATACTTAAGCAATATTCAAAAAATAGAGTGCATGTATCTAAGGTATACTTGTAATGATAAAATTTTGATAAGAAAAAAAATGTAGGATATTATCACCATGTTTTCTGTTTAAAACAAGGGAATAATATTGTACACTTTTGCAAAAGGCATTTTTTAAACTACTTTGTAAACATAATAGAATTTCGTGCTATAACCGGGTAGAATATTGATGTTTTAGTTTTTATTAAAAGACAGCTGAGCATTTTCGACTGCTATACTGAGAAAAATAGGTAAAAAATTATTAAATTGAAAGCATATACATTTTTAGATGAAATTGTCTCTAATTTAAGATTCCAACAAGAATTATCTTTACACCTTATTTTAACATTAGAATATTTAGCTTATTTCTTTAAATGGATCTAGATAGCTATGGTGTTATAAATATTTATTACTTATATGTCTGCTTTGATTTTAAGGACATATATAGGGCATTTAATGCGTAATTAGGAATATATATATATATATACACACATATATATACTTACGGTTGATAGGGGAGTGGGAGGGGGTGTTTCCTTTTTCCTCTGAATATCGGGCCTATATATCAAGGAATATATTTCGATACATGTTTTCTAAATGGAAATGGTTTCACTGCAGTTCCTCTTTGTATACAATATAAATTGAAATATCTTATGATCTTGGAAATTGGATGACGCCCATTACCCCACCCTTGCACGCCAGGTACAAATTAAAGGAAAATACATCCCATTGTGGTAAATTAGATATACTAATATTAATACAATGTAAATTATTACTTTGTATTGTGGATACTTTTATTAAAGTAAAGCAACATTTGATAACAATTTAAAAGATAAAGAAACGGAAGTAGACATCTAAGTAACAAAAAAGTACCTAAGAAAATTTCTAGTTAAAATTTAGTGTTTATTCTTTAACGCCAGGAGTTTCTGAATGATTTTCTTGAAGATTTTAGCAGTTATAATTCTATTCAATTGTTAATATATCCAATTATTTTTTAATTTATATGGAAAAATATGATGGGATATATTTTATCAACAAAGGACGCCATTTTATACCAAATTGCTCAGCTACAATGAACGCTAAATTGGGACTAGAGCAGTTCAGGACTAAATGCTTTTGAAATTGTTTTGACTGCTCGGCATCTTTGGTCTTTAATAAAGATAAAACCAAGGTCCTTGACATTTGGGATCATAAGTGCGCTAGTTAGGCTTGAAGAAAATAGCTTAGCAAATAATGCTCATTTTCAGTATCTACAGAAAATTATGAAAAAAAAAATTACATAAATTTCCAAAAATTTTCATTTACTCGAAGTTTATGTCTGGTTTTTACTGTAACGAATTTCTTCATCTGTAGCCTTGTACAGATGCATAGCATTAGAATTTGAATCCAGTGATATACAAATGAAAAACCTGCATCGCAAACTAAAGTATAGCTAGAAAATAGAATTTTAAAAACGAAATGAAAGCGAAGTGTTTAGATCAACTAAAAAACGAGCAATAAAACTATAGTTGTGAAAAATTGCTTTTATCCTTTCTTCTCTTGCCAGTTATTCTCGGTGAGTCAAAGTGATTCATAGCTCAGAAGTGACCATAAAATTGAAAATAAGTGAAGCGAGTTGCAAAACTCAAAGAATTAATTTGTTTCCCCATTGTAAGTTTATATTTCCTTAAAATAGAGTATGAGCGAAAATAGATTGCAAGAGAATTCTTTTTAATCGTTTTAGCATATAAAATACATATTTCAAACGTACTTCAATTTCAGAAAAGAAACAGGTAAAACAGATTGATTTTATTATAGAAATGTACAATAATAGGGTAGTTTGAATGAAAGCATGTATATTTCGAAGTAAACACACAGTACATACACTTTGCAAAATTTTTAAAAAATACATTGAAATACGAAATTTTTCTTTTAAGTAATAATAACGCGTGATGAAAAGTCTCATAGAGAGAACGGATGAATGGTTAAATAAATAGAAAAAAATATCTCTATATGAATTCTTAGCCTAGATTATTTAGTACATATTAATGCAAAATATAGGAACACAGAAATAATAAAAAGTAATTTAAACATTTTTTTGTAATTAAAAATATGCATTTCCAATGAATGTTTATTAAAAACATTGTTTATTTATGTGTTTTTAAACGGTTTTTCTTCCTGAAAAATGATTCATTAATTAATTTACTGATATACCTGTCCCAAATGAATGACTGGAATAGGCGGATCTTTTTAATTAATGTCAACGTATAAGGAAAAATTTGTATTTAAAAATAATTGTAATTCCTTGGTAAGATATCATATTACATTCATCTAAGAAACATTTTACTTTACGAGGGAATTCATAGTGGGGCATAATACAATTTTGAATAACATCAAAACATTTATGCATATATATATCGATATCTATCTATCTATCTATCTATCTATCTATCTATATATATATATATATATATATATATATATATATGTGTGTGTGTGTGTGAGTATATATATATATGTAATGATAATAGGTGTAGTCGTAAGTAGGCAAATGGAGAGAGTAACTGAGTTCAACGCCATGGAAGGAGGTATCAGGTCACAAAATAGTGTTTTATTTACCGAAATGATGCTGGACATCTTCTAATAGGATTATAACAAGTTTAATTCCACCGATGCCGGGCAAAAAGGTCCCGGCAGAGCAGAGCACTGCGAGATATGGACGGAGGCTCGACTTAAGTTATGTTAGTTTCATGGTTCGAACACAAAGAGTTTCAGAAAGGGACGCCAAATCTCCCAGGTAGAGGACCACTGACTTTTTAATTGGCTAGAAGCGGGCACATGACCCTAGCGCGTCATATGGTGTGATCGGTGGAAAGTTCTCCAACCTTATATAACTTTTATATAATGGTCCGCGCGTGCAACCAAGGTTAAGGGGACGGTATTCTGTTGCAATAAGATAAACGAATTTGGAAAAAGCATGTTAGGAGTATTTAAAAGGATTAAAATTTGTTTCATATATATATATATATATATATATATATATGACGAGCCTGTCTCTTGTCGGCTCGAAGCGTGCTCTTAATATTGTAAATTCATCTTAAATTCCCTAATACATATTAATAATATTGCAGTCAGTAAACATAGGCCGTGGTAAATGATTAGAAATTAATTCCATCCAATAAATTTATTCCAATTATTAATTTAAATACCCTCAAATTCAATCCGCGCATAAATTAGTTTTCCAAGCAATCATCTCAACCTCGTGACGCGTGACCGTGCAATCCAAATGCTAATCCCCTTCTGCCGAAATTCTATTGTTCCCCAAGGCGTCTAAACTTATCGCGCATGCCCATTGACGACTGCCGAATGTTCGAGAAGACATTTTTTGCTGACTTTACAAATAATTTTTCGTGCGGAACCTAGTCTGAACTCCAAAACAACTCCCCACGCAATGAATGCCTGTGATTCTCTTTCTTGATTCTCCCCAAGGCCATCCCACTCTATTAATAATAGTCTATGCATACGTAGACGCGTGTAATGTGATAGACTCTGAAATATCATGGCTTTTAATCATGGAAATTAGTTATTTCAAAGCCCCCCATAAATTCTCAATTAATTCCTCACACACACACACACACACACACACATATATATATATATATATATATATATATATATATATATATATATATATATATATATATATATATATATATATAACATGAGTTTTAAAATGTGAATACATATTTAATATTTATTTAAAAAATGCTTTTCAAACTTTTAGAAATAAATTTTACGGTCAGAAATTTGAATTTGGAATTGCGTTTTTTACTAACCATCATATCAATAACTTTAATAAATTTACATCCTCGTTGAATATAAAAAATGTATATATCCATTTATACATTTTAAAATACAGGAATAAAATTCTATAGTCTATTTTAACTGGTATTTAAACCACTTTTTGAGGAAGTTAATAATTACTGAATTTATGATTTATAGTTAAAACCAATGAGACCAAATTAATTTGATTTCACTTTGTTTTATATGAGTACTCCATTGGAATACTCAATTTTATCCTAATATGAACGTTCAGGAGAGAAAAAATACTTGCTGTTTTCACAAAGTTTAGGCAATATTTTTGTCAAGATTTCATCTTTTGATTTTACCACTCTTTTTGTGTATAGGCTTTATCGCGGTCCTTGATTCTTTCAAGAAACTAGTTTTTTTTTCTTTCACTTCAGGAACCTATTTCTCATTGTTATTGAGAAGATGTGGTGTAGTTAATATTATTACTTTATAAGTTTTTTTTCATAGTGAATGAAAGGATCTCTCTCTCTTTGGGATTCTAAAAATACCACATAAAGAAGAATTAATAAGTCTTTCGAGGATTAAAAGATAAAGATATGTTTGTGGCTATTCAGAAAAACAAGCAAACCGTAATTTGATAGAGATTTGTGTTATTTGACATATTCATGGAAAATTGAGGTCTGATTTCGAGCAAATTACGATCCCGATATGTATGTTTATTCAGAAAAAGAATTGACTATATTCAAGGATATTTGTTTTTCAATTGGATAAGGTCAGTGTTATACAAATTATATATTTATTTTAAAGGTATATTAAATAAAGATTCGAGAAAATTTCTTTCAGTGACCTTTTAATTATGTATATTTTAAATGTAAGAAGTACATTTTTTGCGCCAGTAGTAATACGAGAAAAGTTGGAAATATATCATTCGAAGGAATAATTTTTATTCCTATCACAAATATTAAGAAGTACAGATATCTACTTAAGCTATAATTTACAGTTTATAACCACGTCATTTAAATAACAAGGTTGTGTATTTTCTTCTTTTTGTTCACTTTTATTAATTAAACTGTCTAATACAATTTTACTTTCACGGACGCATTTAAGTTTAAAATGTTGTATCTTCTTTTGGTTTTAACAAAATTTAAACAGTATTCCTCCATGTACCTTCCAGTTCATGAAAAAAGGATATTCAACTGTTATATACATATATCCTGAGTATGTTCTTGGCCCTTTAATTTGGCTCCCCCCGTTTGCGGAACGTGGCCATTTCAAAGTGTTCATTCTTTGTGTATGTAAAAGAAATAATGAAAGATTACCGAGAAAATTAAACACTATGTTATCAAAACGAGTTATCAAAAATTAAGGTTATCAAAATCTTAGGAAAAATCACAAAAAGAGGGATAACACGTTCAAAACTAGGCCAATCTGTTTAAAATTTGAATATGTTGTTAAGTAAAAGTTGCTGAACAATACTACATTGTGCAAAATAGTGGCGCTGCAGTCGGAATGCGTCATTTCGAGGAGCATAAAAGTGCATGTCTCAGAGCAAGGCGACAATTGTCGCTGCGAGGCTGAGATTACACATCTTGCATAGCCAAATTGTAACAACGACCTCCAGGCATCATTTGACCGAAGAACTGCAATGGGAAGCTATCGGGAGACTAGAGTAAGGGCAAAGTCAGACAGAATTGGCCAGATGGCTAAATGGGAGTCCGTCTGTGGTTCATAGACTTTGGCAACAATTTCTAACCACGGATTCGGCATCCAGGAGGTTCAGCCAAGGACGGCCATACACTACGACGAGTGCCGATGACCGATATTTGTCATTATGCGCTCGAAGGATTAGAACCGCAACTCCATCTGAACTCAGTCTCCGTCTATCCTCCCTCGCTGCAAGCTCCGGAAGGTTGGTATCAACGTCAACCGTGCGTAGACGGCTACATGAAAGTGGTCTTTTTGCGAGGCGACCAGTCATTTGCTTCCCGTTCACGTCACGCCACAGGCTGGAACGTTTGCAATGGGCACGTCAACATGTCCACTGGACATGTGATCAATGACGGATGAGTCCAGGTTTAGCCTCCAAAGCGATAGTAGGCGAATTTTGATTTGGAGAGAACCTGGAACTCGTTTTCATCCATCACACATCCGTGAAAGAGATGCATACGGATCAGGCAGCAAGTGTCTGTGTTTGGGGTGGTATCTGTTTGGGTGGACGCACAGACCTCCTTGTTTTTTCCCGTGGAAATGTGAATGCTCATACCTATAGAGATGACATCCTTGATGCTTATGTGCGCTCTTATGACGGTGCAATAGGTGATGCTTTCGTGCTACAGGATGATAACTCGAGACTGCACAGGGCTCGCATCGTGGATGCTTATCTTGAGCAAGAAACAATTCAGTGCATGGCGTGGCCAGCTCGATCACTAGACCTGAATTCTATCGAGCATGTTTGGGACGCTTTAGGACGACGTATAGCTGCTCTCAATCCTCCTCCTAGGACCCTAGCCACGCTTTCAACTGCTTTGCAAGAGCAATGGCTCTCACTTCCTACCGAACTCATAGACCGCATAATTGTTAACATCACACATCGCTGTATGTGGTGTATTGCTTCTCGGGGGATCATACGCCATATTAAAGGTACTTTTCCTGTACCAAACTGACACATCCGATTTGTTCATTGTATACATATGCTAGTTTCTATAACACAATAATTGCCTGGCGATTTCTTTTTATGCTATTTTATACTTACCTATGTCTTGTATAATGTATATAAGTTTCATTAAATTCTACTCGTAACTTTTCGAGTAATCGCTATTTTTTTTACTTTTCCTTAATTTTTCTAACCAGTGTATTTTACATATAAAGGATAGATGTATAGGAAATGTGACAATCCAAAAGAGGATGAAAATAATTCAGTTGGCTTTTGAAAGGCTACAGTCAGAAACAAAAGAATCAGTACACCCGAGCACACAGGTTTAAAGCGTTTCGTGAGGAATTACGAACACTTAATCCAACAGCTGGACGCTTTCAGTACTGGAGATTAGTGTTTTAAGGGTTCAGCCATCGCATTTATAAACAATTCATTTAAATTAACGTTGCATGTTAGATGCTCCCATATTCCAAATGCCTTATTTGCTATACATTTTAATTTCATGATTAGTTTTAAATTAGAATAAACAAGGAGGCATTTGAATATTTTATATCACACACATTCACACATTTTGTAAAGATGTAACATAAATGTGTTTGTTTCGATCATATAGAATTTTAACTTTAATGAGTATTCTCCACATGGCCATTATTTATTGGTACATTTCCTAATGCAAAATATACATTTGCATATTAATTCTATCATTAATCCATTGCCTATTATAGATGTGACTGTAAACATTCCGAAGGCCATTATATTTATCATATGCTTACGAAACAGCACAAAAATCTCAAATGGTCTTTGAATTCATCATGTCAAGATTTTTCTACGATAGAATTGTTTCACTGTAAGAAGGCAGCAGTGGAAGAATATGCTAACTGGTTTACCTGCTTGCTATTGAAATAAGTAGATACATTTGAAAGAATAATCATTCATAAATAAATCGTTTATTTCAGAAATCCTTTAAGTGCGCTATTTTGGGAAACAAAGAAAAGCATTCTATTTTTGATATTATTATAGATTTTGTTTTTAAAAAATTATAGCATTAGTTAATACCTTCTCGAATGCATGTTGCCTGTAATTAACTTATAATATTTATTGCTTAAGTTTTAAATATTTTTTTTAAATTTTCAGTTAGGGGGTTTCTGCAATAAAATACGTTTTTTGTTATTTTCCAGAAGCATCCGCTCTTACCATTGGGAGTTCAGGGACGTTCTTGTACTTTTTTAACTTTAACGCTGAGGACCTGCCACAACCAATAAATTTGTTAACAACAACTTTTCCTTGGTTAACTTTGTTGAATTCAAATTGTTTGTTGGATGAGACTTTAAATGGTATTCTTTGGTTCTTGGGAACACCTCTTCCAGATGTTCCATGTCCTTCCAGGTGTTTTATTTTGAACTAACAGGTTAGTCTGCTTTCCAACTCAATCACGAGAAATTCCATTGATAAAAAAAAACATTTTTTGCAAACTGGAGAACACGATTGATCTTAATACTGCACACAAGTGATTTATTTCTTGTTTTTGAGGATGCGATTTTACTTGAAACTCTACGCTTAATTTCTCTTACTTCTATCAATGTTTGCAAATATATATCTCGATTGTTTTTAGTATCTCACGAATAAGAATTCCGTATCTGATTTTTTGTTTCATTAGAAATAGATAAACTGCATTTACCTGGACATTTTCCCATTATCTCATCAGGAACAGACTTTGATGGAACCATGTTACTTTATTGCTTTTGCAGCCTTCACCCTTTCACTCTTGCTTTCCGTATGACATTTCGTGTATAGTTCTCTTCATTTGTAATACCTAGTTTCCTTTTTGTTTGAAAATCGTCTTCAGAACTACTACTAGCCATTTTGAAAAACAAACTATCATAAAGCTCTACGTAAAACCGTACAGTAACAACACAGTAGTTTAACCTCTACACGAAAAACAAAAGCAATTTCAGTGTTGTCAACAGCGCAGTGTCGAAAGTAGGACAAAAATTAGATTGACTGCAGAAAAATGCTACGTGATGTCAGGTTTCTGTACTTAAGTTAATATGCACTGTCAATAGTGAACCCTAAAAGGGGAATGATAGTTGGCGGATTTCTGTACACAAATATGCGACCCTGATTCTGTAAAAAAATTAAAAGTGCCTGTTATCGGGTTTCTGAAATAAACGTTTAAAATTTTCAACATTTCTGAGGCATAGGACATGAATAACTTAATAAATTTCATTAATCAAATGATTTAGGTTTATAATTACTCAGGGATTTGAAGTAATAACTTTCTCATTTTAGTTAAGTAGTGCTAGAAAAAAAATGCAAAAAATTGTTTTAATGTTTGACTTAAAAAATGTGGTATACATTTTTTTATATAAATGCAGCATACATGATATTTAAATGAAATAACGAATTCAATTTTTAAAGTGATTCAAACTGTTAAATTTTTTCTGAAATAGAATTGACCTGTTATATGTGCTTAAGGAAAAAAGAAGATGATTTAAAAATTAGTTCTTCAAGTTCTCAGCAAGTTCTTAATGAGATATTAATATGAATTTCAGATTATGACAAAATAACAGATGCGAAAGGTGATTTAGATAGAATTATAAGCATATTTTCGGTCTTAAAATTATTTCATTGGTATTTTGGGAAGAAAACTGGCAATACTACAAATACATATCTAATGGTACATGAAAATTTTATTGTTATCTGAATTTTTCCATTATAAAGCTCTTTGGAACTTAACTACCAGCATCATAGGAATACTAGAAAATAATGCGTAAGTTTCGTTATTTATGCAAATATTAACTAAAACGAAGAGCAAAGAAATAAAAGTTGAATATACAAAATTTGATAGCGGACAGTTTTTATCTTAGAATTCTAATTTTAATGTACTTGTCATTCCGTTTTTAATAGTTCACACATTTACGAAATTATAGTTAATTAACTTGAAAGAGGGAACAAAATATATACTTATAATTAAACAAAATTTATGAGCCGAAATTTAATAAAAATTAAAACTCAGTAAGGCATGCTGGATAAGAGAGCTGAATATCGACAGTCAAATTGACTACGTTTAAGAATGCATTCAATTTTGAGAAAGTCAATCCGAAAAGACAAGGAACAAAGACAGAAGAAATAAGGACTTAATTTAAAAAACTGTGAGTCAACGGACGAAGTAAACGCACTTTCCAAGTCACCTCTTTCGTTTTAAATCTGCCTCATTCTATTGGGGAAAATGAAAGGAGAAGGTTGCCAGAATAATTTACACTTTCTCTCTTTTCCACAGATAGATTTTGAGTTGAAATTATAAGGAAAAGGTCTTGCAAATTTACGGTACATGGAATTCAAAATGATTTGATTTCACTGCGCCTGTACATTTCTATTTCTCTTCCTCCCTAAAGGGAATGGAACTTAATGTGTTGTTGAATCTATAGTACACAAAGTTCGGTGTTTTACTCTTTTGCGCGCACATAAACAATCGTATCTTTTGACAAACGAAATAAGCATGAAAAACATCGATAATGTTAAAAGGTCTTTTAAAAAGAATGTTTCGACACGACAGAGATTGCTGAGAGTTATTTGAAATTTACTCATTGATTTTCTTGACTGCGTTTGTTGTTCATTACTTTTCACGATTCAGGCACAAGGTAATATTTCAAAACATTGATTGTTAAATTGATACAAAATACTTAATGTCATGTCGTTACAAATATTCGATAGAGCAAAAGAAAAAAATATTATGTTGTCTATTCATTAAAATTTTTATTTTCATTAAATAATAATTATGAAAAAAAACCATTCTTACAATATTTTCCTTTATAGAAAAAGTAAAACATCAGCATAAACTTTAAAGTTATAAACGATAGTTGATCGATAATTTAAGAATTATTTGATATTCTACATAGAATAGGATTTTTTCAGAGTAATATAACTTTCTAGCAATCGGTTTTTAATGAAGAAAGACTAAATTACGAGTTTAACAACCTAATACACTAGCGATTCTATCTAGCTGAGCATAACAGTAAACAAAAAATAATTCTATTCAAATAAATCAATATCAATGAGAGATAAAATATAGGGAAAAACGTGATCGTTACTGAATTGAAGGGAACAAATAACCGCAAGAGCATTGGGTAGGGGTTCAATCGGTTCTTGTAATTTCATTCCTTTAATTTAAAAAAGATAAAAGGCCGAACTGTTGCAGGAATCAGAAATTTTAATCAAATCAATAAATGAAAGTCTTACTATTATCTACACGTACTTTTCGACACATATTTTCCCTTGTTAACTGTAATAGATAATAAGAATTAAGGCAGTATGTTTCTGTACAGGAAAGTTAATTAATTAAGTTCTTAGATAACGCATCTGAGTAACGACATTTTGTTTAATGTGTGAAATAAAAGTTTGAATGACTCCCTTTAATCGTTATAAACGTGCATTTTTCAGCAAACTAAATTTGATGTATGTCTGCATTATTAAATGTTTACTTGAGGGAAAAAGAAAAATGCAGAATAATAACAGGAAGACTTTTCAGTTCAAATTTTCTTGATAGTATTTATTTTGCTGTAACAAGAATTTAAAATAATATTAATGAACAGTAGAGATATTATCCATTTTCTATTGGTTCATTCGGGGTAAATATCATCGTGAAAATATAGATAAAAAATGGGTATTTTAAATTGAGCGATTTCTTCTTAAAATACCTTCTGCATACGAATGATTCTGAATCCTGAATATTTAACTTACTAATCCTGGTAATCGAATAATTTTCGGTTTTCATTTATTTATTATTCAAATAAAGAAATCTCTCATCTCATTTAATTCTAAAGTTCAATATTAGGTATATTAAGTATGTTAATTTTGTACAAAATCGTTTGATACTATATAAATAATCTTTGTAAATTATAGGTAAACTATTGAAAGACTCTTTTCTCTGCATAATGAATGGGATTCTATTGTAGATAAAGAATTTGAAAAATACACCATGACCTAAATAAGTAAGAAACTAAAGGAAATGAAATGGTATTTAAATTAATGTAGGGTATATAACAAAATTATATGATATGTAGGGTATATAACAAAAAATAATGATCATCAGAATTTGTAGGGAGCCAAAAAGAGCAAACCTAAATAATATGAATAATTTAATAATATAAATGAAAGGTAATATTGATTATATGAGTTTGGAACTGTTGCTAGATGTACTCCGTTATAAGTTGTGAGATACTGTAACAGTCAGTTATATTTGGAAACCAAAATAAATGTAATGCGAGAGGAACAAAAATAGACCAAGGGAAGAGTGTTTTCCCTGATGATGTTATTCTGAGGCCCCTGGTTCAACCCCAAATTTCGTTAGTATATTTTGGTACCTATTTGCAGAATAACCTGCATCAAAATAACAACAGAAATGAATTAAATTTGTGAATTCATGAGGTGCAGTTCTGTTTTGTTTCAAAATTATTCATTATTTATAAACTGAACTAATTTAAATTTAACAAAAAGTATTTAATTTTCTGAATCTCTCATTTTCAACCTTATGTATGAAAATATACGGCATTTGGAAGATTAAGAAAGAAATGACATAAATATTATAAAATCTTATCACACAATACCTTCTTATATATTCTCATTAGGGGATTTTCTCCTCTTGAGAATGCAGTCAAAGAAAAATAAGGAAGAGTAAAAGGCCAGTTCAGTAAAACCATACGAATATTTATACTTATTTACGCAAATATTTATACTGATTCCAAAGTATTCGGAGTGGCGATAGAATATATACAAATGCTTTCAAATTATATCCTTCAAGTGTATGGCAGATATAACTTCATTTTTATGGACAACTTTTTAATTACTGAAAATTTTTACTCATAGAGAACATATACAAATTAAAAATATTAAATACTGAATACGCTTTTAACGAGACAACCGCTATGCACTTAGTAATTCGAAAACGTTATTTTTTTCGCAAAGTATAAATTATCATAATTATTGTCATTCAGTCAATTTTACTTAAATAAGGAGATCCTCAAAGCAAATAACATTTGCTAGAGTATATTAGAAAAAAATAACATTATAAAATAGCTTAGCTGTAGAAATTTGAATCTTAGAAGATAAATATTTTTTAGATATAAAGATAAAAGAAATTGACGTGTCCAAAGATAATTTAGAGATGTAATGTACAGTGATATGGCTTTTTTGAGATTGTAGACAAACGCATGCTGTTACGAAAATTCCAAAAGCTTCACCCGTGGCCTCTTCTAACAGTAAACTGAACTTCTCCTTTCCTTTTCTCATCGAAAATCATGTCAGTAGAGTGCAGAAAATCAAATATTCTTATAATTATTTCTAAAAAGAGGATTCATTATGTAATATTTATATTACTATGCCTTTCTTTGAATTAAGTCACCGTCTAATGGTTTTTGCTCAGTTCCACTTTTATATACTGTATTCGGGAATATTCAGCCACAAATAAATTCACTTTGTATAGTATCCCAAATACACAGCTAATCGTTTTCCTTTTCAGCTTGCATATCAAAAATGCCAAGTCTGGAATTTTGAACTAAAAAAACATGCTAAAACTGTAGGCTGATGCTAAAACATAAGATCGTCAAAAGCTCCTGTGAAAGTATTTAAATCGTCATTACTATACAAAAAATATACTCGCCGCTGGGGGTTGAAGGCCTTAATTGATGTCGGGCCCGTCTGGTGAAATTCAAATTCAAATATATATATATATATATATATATATATATATATATATATATATATACCACCAACACAGAGAATAAAGCGCACTTACACTGATATTATGCCATCTATGTAAGTTGTTTAATGAAATTTACGAAAAATATACATATAAATGAAAGCACTAATGAATTCAGAATGTTGTTAATGAAGCAGAATGTTGTTAAAAACGCCATTTTACCATCTAATATGTTTTGAGAATGTTTTATAGTAGAAGCAATGCTTCATTACTTCAGAGAGACAATGAGATCCCATTCACGATAATGCCTTTTAAATTAAGGACAGTTTTCCTCTTCGCTACAATATTCAAATATTTCGATCACTCGTAGTTCTGTTGTATAATTTCCTTATAGAATGTCACGATACAAATATCTTTAATTTCTCGAATGGGAAGGTACACACAGATATAAGATTATTTAAAAAGAGCGAACTCAAAGAAAATTTGTTATTGAAATTACATATAAAAATTTTTTGATTGACCTGGTCCTTTTTTCAGTTAAATTTTACGCACAGAAGTTCAAAATACATTTAAATTCCCACTAAAATATTTGATATTTTTGTCATTCAATCCCCAGGCATGAAGAATATTAATAATGATACAGACTAAAAAGGTTATTTTGCCTATGGGGATATCCTTCCTCTGTGCAATCACTAACAGGAACTAGGCGATGATAAATAAGTTTTTAAACTCGCGGACTAGAAATAACGGTTAAACAGCGCTTCATCATTTAAGCAAAAGGTAGACGATCACAGCTTATTTCTTACATTTAGGATTTATTTATTCAATGACTTCAATGTCAATTATATTTTGTTCATAACGCAGTGGTATGCTATATGTGTTTATACGCGCGCGTGTGTCTGTCTGAAAAGAAAAAATCTGATTTCAACGTTTCTACAAGAACCTCATAAGTTTTTAATTTTACCTCATAAGTTTTTAATTTTAAGAAACTAGAGAGTTACTAAGTCATATATAAGACATGCGAATTCCATAACAGTTCAAGGATTTACTTAATTATTGTATTTGTTTGTCTTATATCCAGTCATCTGGCCAGTCATCAAAGCTATTTTTTATATCCAGTCTGCAAAGTTTATTGTCAAAGAAACAATGGCATCTCTAATAATAGATAAATTTGGCCATTTCAATTTATACCGCCCAAAAAGTTTTGCACACCGTGGCTGTCATCCCGTTCTATAACGAATCTCACATATGTTTTAAATGTAAAATATTTTTTATCTCTATGAAGGCGAATGGTAAATGAATATTAATCTAGTTGACCTGGTGGGATTCAACAATAAAGATCAGATGAAAATCCCTATCAGAAGCGTCGACTATTATGAAAGTAACAATTAGTTTTATCCCCATTATTACGATAGGCACATTCAATCTTTCAAGCTGAAGCTCTCTGTTGATAAATAAGATGCAAAAATATTAGAGTTTCGATTAAAAAAGAAAAGGCTATTGATCAGAGAAACAGGGCGGCTCTTCAACAATCCTTCTCCAACGACACGTCTTTTGTATAGTCATCGGCGAAGATAAAGGGAGAATATACCAAGGAAAGGAGACTTTAAAATTATAGTGAAAGGATATATGTAAAAATATATCACTTCCCACATCTTTCGGCAAAGAAAGCTTCGTGTCGTGAAAAGTTAGGATATTTATTGGAAGTATATAGCCGTCAAATAGGGATTATGTAAACATGTTCGTACTTGTGTTTTGTAACAGGACGTTTTGATAAAAAATAAATACTCAACCATAAGACTAATTCTGTATATTATAATTTAACTATACCAAACTTAATAGCACCAGTACAATAAAAAAAGAAAACTTGTAATAAGCTGCGTTTACACGGACAACAATAATACCCGCTAACAGGGAAATCCTTTCAAGTCCGTTTACACGGGGCAACATTTTCGTCCTGCTATTACCCGCCTTACCGGATGTAAAGGCCATCACATGATTCGGAGGAAGTGATCATCATACACCATCATTCTTTGTTTATTTATTATTTAAATGCAGCACATGTCAGTCGCTGTTGATAATCATGGAACGTTTACGATTTTTTCTGTTGTTTTTAAAAATAAATTTAGAAAATAGATTGGAAAAAAGGAATATCAGAACTAGAAGATTGATGCGGATATTAGATATAATCGTACGATCTGTGGCTTCATCGCTAAATTTAGTTTTTCCACAACGAAGAATGTGGGCAAAATTACGAATATCTGTTTGGTGGGAAGAAATTGTTTTAAATTCCAGGAGTAATGAAGACTGGAAAGAAAATTTTCCAATCGATAGGTACATTTTTTTAAATTATAAGATTAATTGTAAGATACTTATTATTTTAATAAGTCCTTTTATAAAACCAAAATGTAATTTTGATTTCAATTTTGTTTCAGTAATTTTTAGTCATGTATAAATAAAAAAATCATAAATAGATATAAGTTAATTTTTATCTGTGGATTCTAAAATAATTAATTTATAAATAAATTTTAATGTTACGTTTAATTATTGATTATACTTATTAAATTTATTAATTTTACCATAACATTTTAAATGAAAATGTTATTGAAATTTTATTGAAATGAAATTTTATTTCTTATTTTGCATACCAGATGGCAGTACCAGTCTATTTGCAATGTAATTGAGGATGGGTTTTTTTAAAAACTAGATGTGGCAGATCAAGAAATAAATAAAATCCTCCGGGAAAAAAATAGGAACTTTTCTACTGTTTTCTTGAAAATTATGCGATCGTTAAGGGGTTCCAGATCCCTCCATCGATCATTTGGCTGCATTTTCATGAATTCGCATATGCTCAAATCCGCCATGTTTGTTTACTACTAGCTTCCTGCTTTGAAATGCATCATGGGTAGTTAGAGGGTTTTATCCTAGTTAGAAGCAGGGTCGAAATTCCACCCTGCATTTTTCCCTATCGTAGGGAAAAGGAGTGAAAAAGCCAGAAACAACCCTGCTTTGACCCGGGTTTTTGGCACATGTAAACGGCACTATAGAGGACCTATAAACGCAAGTAAATATTATTTTTACATAGATATATAAAAGTATATACAAAATAGAATAAACGCTTTGTATAATGTAAAACAATCATGCATTATAGGAGATAAAAGCGTAGTTTTTTTACGTAGATATATAGAAATAGATACAAAATAGTATGAATGCATATTCATACTATTGAAGCTCATAACATACTCATGCACCCACTCTCGCGAACACGCACGTATTTGTAAGTGCATATTTTTATATTTTATTAAGCACAACTTGAAAAATTTAAATAATTGCGGGGAAATTTGACACATTTTTACAATGAAAATTAAAAGATTATTAGAGACTGATATACATCTCTTTAACCAAATACTTTCAAACCTAAAAATAATTGAAATTCATACAAACATAACGCGAGTTTGTAATTGAAGCGTAAAGCTTGAAATAGAAGACAACTTAAGACAATAATCAATGTCTTTCTGTCATCACACGTTGTGACTCCATAAACCTATAAATAAACATTAGTCTGATACCAAAATAGGGTAGCACTGAATTATAATATTCTGAAATATTCAAAATTTTAATATTCAGGTATAAAATCTTTGTTCAAAGAGCTATACAGTTTTTTCATCGATAGTTCTGTATTCTGATAAAATTGAATCAACTTTTATATTTGAAAACACGATTTAAATGGAATAACTGACGTCTTTGAGAGGTCCATTTCTTCCTCCTCCGCAGATCCCAGTTTTCTATCTGACTAGCCACATAAACGTAACACAACTAATGACGAGTTGGAATCTCCGACATAAAAAGAACAGTTACTGCATAAATCAAGGAAAAGATAAAGCATAATTTGGGCGTTGTTGTTGTTGCTTATGCCCCTTGACCGACAGCAACATCGGATCAAGTCCCGAAGATAATTTGGACGTTATTACCTTAAATACTTAGTAGGAGACAATGCGATAAAATATACTTATCTGCGCAACGTTCAATGAATATACACTTTGGGAGTCACGTAATGTAAAACTATATTCATTAATAAAAGAAAACAGTTCAAAAACAGGTATCTACGTTCCTATCATGTGCTTCTGTACTCCATTTGTTTTTGATGTCCATGTGTGAACAAATATATAGTCAAATGTATGAGTCAAAGCAATAGATTCGTTTTAAACATAAAGTCAGTGGCATAAAATTATAGAAAAAACATTTCCATTTCCTGTTTGCATGTATGTAGATTGACTATTTACACCACTCGACTCTACTATTTGAAAAGCACAACGATTGATTTGAATGATCAGGCGCCATCATCGTACCTATTACAGCATGACACCAACGCGGATTGCTGAAGCGTAATTGCATATGCATGAAGCGTAATTTCTTATGCAATGATGCTTCTATCTAATGAATTATAAACTTTTCATTGATTTTGTACTCATTGTTTTCTTCAAGTGTTCAACTTTATCATAGAATCTCTCCTTTATGCAAATTTACTTCTTTCAAATTTGCATAAAGGAACGGAATCGATACGTAGGTGGAGCAAATGCAGTTCAGCACTTGGCTGAAGGCTTTAGATAGTGTGCGTGTAAAGTAACACGATGTTCGTATGTCGCCCTAATAGATGCTTGAACTCAGCTTTTTGGGGACTTTGAGATTTGTTAAAAGTATACACAGCTCCACAATAAATCAATATATATACTATATTACTTTTATCGTAACAAGTTGATTCATATCCTCGTGCTACACTCAGGAAAAGAACGAGAATGTTATAGACACTAGGACTGTACAAAGCAGCAAGTACCTGGTGTTTGGATCTGACTTTGACAGTTGAATGAGGAAGTTGAGCCAATGAATTAAGTTTTACGAACAATAGTAAAGTGACTAAATATATTTACACAACGTCTCAAACTTGAAAATTACATTATTTCTGGAAAGTTGAATGAATGAAAAAAATGAAATACTAAACCATTTCAGATCTTGCAAAGGCAACTTAAAGGAATTTTTATTTTGAGAAGGTTAGTTAACACTAGAACTGCCGAGAATTAAGATATACCTTTTACTATCGATGCTAAAACCAGAAATTTTTTCAGGCATTTGTAGTTCTACTGAAAATGAATTGCTATGATTACTTTCTATTTAAAGAGCCTCCATGTAAAATAAATTGTTGCTTAATAGGGCGTATTGCATAAATAACCAGGTAACACAATAGAAATTAGCAAATTAGACTTTACGGCACATCATTCTTGTAAGGTTTTATCCAGATCATTTCCTTTTTTCTTCAGCAAATGATGTAGTAGTACTAAAAATCAGTTTACATTAATTGACGATGAATTACTGCGATAATTTTACAAACGGAAAACTTATTTTAGACTTTAAATCCAAGAAAAAATATGGGAGGCTATTCGAGATTTCTGAGTAAACAATAACCGTTGCGCCCTGACAGTACCGATTTCTTCTCAGGATCTTCAAAATACAGATCAATACCCTTTACGGCAAATATCTGTGTCTTACAATGCTCTAACAGCCTAGGTAGATTTTATGAAAAAAGAAAAATTTACACTGTATAAACCCTATTGGTAGTTATGTCTTTAATCGTTTGAGTAACATTAAACGGTCAGTGAAGGAATATACAGAAATCTGTTTTAGCTGTATGCTTTGAATGACGCCAATTTTCAACTTTAGTTTCATGCAGAATGAAGTGGTATCTGCTAATTAAAGGTTTGAAAGGGAACATTTTTATTTCGTGAACATCGTTATACACGAAAATCGACCTAAATTTCAATACTACCATCTTTCTATATTAAATGTAAAACAGATTGATATTTGTGGGAAACTTTTTCATTTGCATTTGTTTCTTTGTTTTTAGATATATGCATAGAGGAAAATAAAAACCAACAATAATCAAAACTGGATTCAATAATCGAAAAAGAGTGTGTATACGTGATGAAATATTTTTTTATCTGAGATTAAAGATACTAAACATAAATTAATCGATTCTTTTCCTGCTTTAACATCTAGTCACGTATCCATGGCACCTCTGTATAAAGTCTCCGATCTTTCTATAATCTGAAAAATTGAGAGCAAGGCCTAAAATCACTTTTGTTTGCACTTTTAAAATGCTCCGAGTTGTCTTTCCCCACATCTTCGATCAAACGGTCTGCAGCAAATTCTGCATGGAATACTGAATGCGTATTCTATTTTTAGTCTCGGTTTGATAAAATGGGAAGACTTTTTGGATGTCTAAGTGACAACAAATATCCCCGTGGCCTTTTCTTATTCATGCGATGAGTCAGGGTCTCATCCCTAAGGTGGAGATCTCACGTACATACTCTCTCGGGGAAAACAATAAAAATTTTCGCCCGTTTCTGGCGTTCGAATTTATACAGGGAACGTGCATAATTTTTTGCCATTCTGATAAATAGATGGTTCTGCTAATTGCATACAGGGTTAATGAAATAGGAAAAGCATAGAATAGAAATGAATATCCTTCAAGAGCTAAGTAATTATTTTTGTTTGCAGTCTAACACAAAAATTTGCATTATAATCACATTTTTTATGGAAAATGTATTATTATAATAAACATTTATTTTATAGTTATTTTAATAACACATTTATGTTGTCCGTTCTGAAATTTTTTTTTCTGAAGTCTAAGTTTAGTTTAGTGCCAGTAGAAGGTTTTAAAGAGTGACATAAATGCTAATTACACAGACATTCACGATTTTACATACATACACACACACATATATACACACGTGTATATAATCACTTCACATTTCATGCTACTCAAGGGCAAGAAGTAATGATTACGTTTATTGGGGAGGAATGTGTAAATGATAAATACGTAGCAGTAAAGTTCAGCTTCATTAAATAAATTTTCATCACACATCAATTGTACATGTAATACAAATAAAATTAAATATGGCATTCACTCTACTCGTTAATGTAAAACATACAGGATAAAATTACTTTATTTTGGAGGGTGCTTTCTAAAAGTAATTGACAAATTTAGAGCTTTAATTTTAATAATGCGCATTTACCTTTCGTAACAAAAAAGTAAGAATGAAATGCGACGTTACATGCTCGACAAATAACATACTAAATAAATGTTAAAATACATTAATAGTTAATGAAATCTATAGGATATTCTAAATCCTTTATAAGAAATGTAATATATAAATACATAATGCCCCAAAACGACTTTTTTATTCTGGCGATGTTATTATTAGATAAATAACGTAAAATATTGAGGATCATAAAAGACCTAATATAAACATAAAGTTATACCCTACTGATTCAATAATTTTGCATGCATTTATGCAATTTGATTCAAACGTTTAAGGCATTGCGATAGTTAACCCCGCAGATAATCGTGTACAAAGGGAAAGTTTGGAATTATTTCTGTAGGAAAGGAGCTCTACTGTTACACTAGAGCTCATTAGACCAGGACCTTCTGCTTCAGGCTGATTCCAAACCGCTAAAATCATCCATGCCAAGACTCTCATATAGGAAAATGGAATGTTACTGATGAAAGTAGTACTCATGTTGTAACTTTAACAGTTTTCTAAGAATCTAACTGATTCTGCATTAAATTGATATTGATTAGAAATTAACATATTATTGTACAAATAAACATTCAACTTTAATGAGACCGATCCCCTAATATTATTAAATAAAATGTCTATTTATAGTTTAGTAATGTCTTGAATAGTAGTTATCATAACAATGTTTCAGACACATACAAGTTTGATATTTAAGTATAAATCTCAAGAAATAGATTCTCTTTGGTCTCAATGAATGGCACTGATGCTTCAAATCATAATTTATCTAATTATTAAATAAAGCATCAAAGACTATGAGTAAAAGATATTAACTATTGAATTGCATTAAATGGGCAACTTATTTATTCAGCATAACGTTAAAACTAAAAATTATATTTATGGAAGCAAATTCTAAATTCCTCTCTAAAAGTGGGAAATGTTAATTGAATAATATTTGTACAATGATTTAGAAAATTTTGTCGAAATATCTAATTTATTTTTAGTTTTATCATCTGGATCAATAAGTTAACCTGAATCATTATCTAAACACTAATTCAAAATTACAACAAAACTCTTTATGATTAGCTAGCTTGTCTGTGAGGGGACTTAATTCATATTATGCCCTTCTATATTCAAAGAAGTTTCAAATTACGGGATAATAATATTTTGTTGAGCTAAAAATCTGTGTGCTTGAAAATCTGTGAGCTAAAAATCTGTGTCCCCTTTCATGTTAAGTTCGATAACGATAAGATTGATAACGATAAACGTTAACAATTTTCAAACATTTTATTGTTGCTCTCTAAAAGGTGAACTTGAATTCGGAAACATTAAATCTTTCGCTGGAATGGGTAATAACTAGTAAACGGCGATGTACCTGAGAAACAGCTCTTCCAAACTTTAATATCTCTTGCAATGATTGACTGAAAAACTACTTCTCCGGAAAACATTAGACTGCGTCGTTATGAATGACGATGCTACTTCTATCTTCATACCACTCCGGTTCGGCAGAAAATTAGCCTAAACATTTCGATTAAACTTCAATTCGTGTACCCAAACATTCAGAAAGTGAGATCAAGAGTATATAGGATAAGAGTATATAGGGAGGAAAAAATAAATCATCCCCTTACAATCGAAATTAAAATTCAAAACATATTTATCAGATAATAAGAATCAAGTTGGGAATATATCTAAGTGACAAAAATAAAAACATCACTATTAATTTATACTACTCAGTGCTTTCATTATGCCAAAAGTATGCGCTTATACAAATAGTTACGATAATTTTTGTAAAATGCAATTCTTCCAAGCACTTCATAAACGCTCTTTCAATAAATATAGTAAAGCTAGGGTATCATACACGCTAAACATTATGTTCTAATTCATAATGAGTGTGTTTAAATCAATAGAAATCCTAAGCATTGATTATGTTTGGGAGTATTGAAATTAATTTATACAAAGATGCAAAGGAAATAAAATTTTATAGTTAATGTTTCAGAGCAGAATTGTTTTAGAAAACAAAATTTTTACGAAATTAGTGCTATTTAAACTAATTATATAATCTATTGCATTTGAGAGTATTTTACTTATAAATTATATCAAACTTACACCCACAATATTATATTTCATTGTAAAATGTTTATATATCTAAGAGTTAGCTGGTATCGATCCATATATCTATCTATTTATCTCTGTGTCTATACTTAGAAATAAATAAATAAATAAATAAATAAATATATATATATATATATATATATATATATATATATATATATATATATATATATATATATATATATATATATATATATATATATATATATATATATATATACATTTAGATAGATGGATAGATAGATTTTTCACAAGTATAGAGAGGGGCAAGAAACACATGTAATAGCAGTTTAAAAACACATGTCCATTGATTTAAGACAAAAATAAATGAGGGTATAGATAGGAAAACTTAAGAAGCTTGTGTTAATATCAACATAATAGTTATAAAAGTATAAGCATGGATAAATAGATTTCAAATTCTGAAACCTTCCTGATAAAATTCTTATTTAGTATTCATATTTCCCAAAATAGCTAATTTTAAAAAGAATTCTCCTAAGTTAGGTTTCAATAAATTAAAGTAATCTTTCACGCATTATTACAAAATGTAAGTATTACAAACTATTGTAATTATTTGTCGAATAATATATTTTTTGCATACTTTTAACAAGGCTGCAGAAGATTTTAGCTAATCAACCTAGAAACAAAAAATTGAATTTAACGACTGTGGAGTATATTGAAGCTGATATCATTCCTCCAATCCCTTAAAAAATACTTAATACTTTTTTCTGCTTCGTACTAATTTCCGAAAAGAGAGGTTATGATTGTAAATAATTACATAATTATCTATGAGTAAGAGCAATTCGTCTTTATTTGTAACACTTTTACAAAGAGGGGAAATCCAAAATAATTGAAGCGTAATTCCATTTATTAGGATTATCGAGATAATCTTCAGATAGGTTTTGGCTTACGAAAAGAATTCGAGTTTATTATGATTTCAACGAACAAACGAAAAAATGGTCGTAAACATAGAATTAACTTAATTAGAGAGATATCTTTGCATGTGACGCAATGTAATGTTATTTGTTTAATCATACTTGGGCTATTTTTATTCCCTTTAAGAGCCTTTAGAGATTGAAATGCTTTTGAGGTCTTAATTAGTGACTGAGTGAGAGCTATAGGGAGGGGTTTATTAGGTAACACACGATCAGATGCTCACTTGAAATGCGAGCTTAGAAAGAAAAAGAAAATATTGGTATGGGAAACATGATAAACGTCTACCGATCCAATCAAATTGATATTGGAAGGATTTTAGAGCTATTGAAATGATTTAGTCTTATTGAGATGATAGCGAATAATACGTCAGAGATTATTCATAATTTTTTTTCATGCCCTGGGCCCAAAAAGGACTAGAAAATACCCTTATGACATGATTTGACGTTGGAAATTCGAGCTAAAAAATAGTAGAGAGTGAATATTTGTTTCTGTAATTTTACAAACTGATTGGAAATACATTCGGTAAAACTTTTTCTTGCGTTCACTGATGTGCTTCGTATAAAATGCTGATTTTATTACATGAATATTTTTGTTTCAAGTGAAAATATATTTATTAAGGTTATTTTTTTAAAACTTGAGCACCGTTAACTAAAAGCTGTGATGTGAGTGAGGAAAGGTTCTATTTTATGTTATGCTGTTTTTTTTTCTTCCGCGTTCACTGTAGAGATTGAATCACTGTAGAGATTGAATATAAATAGCAGAGCTACATAGTTCTGATTCTCTTTCGTATTTCTTTGTAAGGAAAGGATTACAAGTCTAACATCCACGGCAACCTTATAGCGCATCCGTCAGTAGATCGGATCAAAAAGAAAACTGTATAACCTATTTATTCCCACTTCTACCTGCTACTAGATACTCCTTTCATCTAACATCCATTATAGCAACGCTTATCCGTATTTCACGCATGCTAGGCTAAGAGGATTTCTCTGTGTCCCAAACTCTTCTTTATGCTCCTTTAAAGATAAATAAGATAAAGATTTTTTTTCTCCTAAAACATCAACAAGTGAAATGTTTACGGCCCAAAACCTCTTGGGGCAAACTGCTGAACGAATGTCATGCGATACACTTATGAAAAAATGGACTCTTTTAGAGGAAACCCTCACAGTTAGTTTTCAAAAGGTAATATTTTTTTTTTTTTAATATAACATGTTAACGAAAGAGTGAGTTTCATTAAATGCATTCATTTTTTAGAGTCAATTTTCTTAGTATAACGGAAAAATATTTACAAATGGAATTTTGTAATGTATTTATCTTCTTTTATTCAATTTGATTCGTTAATTTAATTGTGAGAAATCAAAATAAATGATTAAATTGGTTAAATTTTGAAAGGTTAAATGTATACAAGAAATCGGAAGTAATTTTAATAATTGAATCACAATTTTAATGACGAAAAAGTATAAGTACCAAACATGAAGATATTTTAAGGGTTTATGAAAAGAAAAAGATCTTTGATTTGAAATCAACTTTCCTCCTCCTGAATTGGAAAAATAGTCAATAAACTTGATGAGAGTTCAGTAACCAGTGCATATAAATGCTAGGTTACAGAGTGTATATATAAAAAAATGGTTAGAGAATGAATAGAAGTAAAAGAACGATTTTGCTATCTACAAGTTGAGTGGTTTCAGAAAGAATGTAAGGATAAATTTTTATTTGTATAACAATCCAAATCTTAATTTTGCAGCTAATATCTTTGCTCATTCAAAAATTTGAGAGTCACCAATTCTTTACCTTTTCTTTAATATCTTGAGTTAATGCAAACAATTAAAGGAATTTGACTTTCCGCATTTTAATCAATATGGTAAAGTTATGTATTTCCTTGAACCATGCACGTACTTAAAGGAATGAATGTGTATATGTATAGCATCAAACACTTATATGTGTGTGAACAACATACGTAAGAACCTTACAAATGTTTCGATTAAAGTGCGTCAGTAGTCAGGACTGAAATTGGCAAGGAAAAATTAGAAGTAGCGAAATCAATCGATATTGTTTGGACTATCTTAACAAATCTCATGTTGTTCTGCAAAAGATCATTTTGCGTACCGGTTTCATTTGAAGATTAATATCAAAACGATGCAGGGAGTTTGTAATATGTGGATGTCTTTTCTTATATAATTTAAAGAGTTTTATAAAAAATTACCCAAACAAAAAAATATACGAGTCAAGAAACTGCTAGATGAAATCCAAAAATGAAATATAAAATGCTTCTTTTGTATGCGATCGTTTCACACTATTCGATTAATAAAACAAACAGAAAGAATACTAATCTCCGCTTTATGCTTTAATATTTAAATTAATAAAATGTAATTATTTCCTATCGAATATTTCATGTATAACTTACATGGTTTGCTAAAAAATAATTTTTTCTAGAATATTCTATTTAAAACCATCATATACACCACAAACAAAATCAGGGATATTTTTCATTTTAAATTTTACAGATAAATTGCACATTATTTTATATTTCATTATTTATATATTATATATAGAGAACATAAGAAAGAATATCGGAGCAGGTCAATACACCTAAAAAGTAAAATTTTTTCCCCAAAAAATATTCACGATAATCTAAGGGAGGAATATCGTATTCAAATTGTGTAAAACATTAAAGCTACTCGAAGATTTTTACGCATCATCATACATTTTACATGCAACAACAGCAAGTTCGTAACCCCAAGAATTTCTTTGGATTCGAGTGTGTGAATCTAGTAGGAAAAACGCCAGCTGGCTAATCAGGAAAGATTACAATAAATCTTTGAGAATCTGTCTACACAATCCAGCTGCAGAAAAAAGGTCAAAATTGATGTCGAGTACCGTCTATCTTAGTCTAAATAAATACTATTACGATAAACTTGACCCGCATAAGAATGCTCAGCCCGAACTCTGGTATCACTGGCCTTCACGGCTATATCGACCGGCTGCCCCCGGGTTAAAAATACTCTCCACCCCCGAACGACTGCTAGAAACATCGTAGAGACTTTCCATTGGTTCCATCCACCTCACATGATCTCTACTAGACGGCGCGAAATTTTATTGCACGTATGAATCAATTACTCTCGACTCCCGTATACGAGAATTACGAGTGGTTTGAGAAATCATGAATTATATATTTTACGCACTTGCATTAGAACAAATGTGTCCTATCTTAAAAATTCTGAAATATTTCATATAAATCTTGCATCATTGCATTTATGTATAGAACAATTGATTTGAAATGCATTCATAATATCAAGATGAAAAAGCAAATCTGCAATAAATATATTAATTCGAGGTTAATTAATTTTCTGAAGCTGGACAGTTCAGACTGTGCAGAATATTTTTCCAGAATGCATTTTCATACTAGCTGGTTATGAATGGGCATTTTAACTCCTCAGTAATTGTATTTTGATATTAATTCTATGCGCAACACATTTGTGCTAAATCTATACTGTTCTCAAATGTTTTCAAGGATTTTCAATATCTTTTACCCTCGTATGAGGCCTCATTATCGAATTTATTTAACGAAATTTAAATTTAAATACATTGTGCGTTGAAGATTCTTTCTCAAACTAACTCTTTAAGAAATTGAGAAATAACGGATTGGACCTATGTATAATATTGTTTCAATATTGTTTCAATTTTCTTTAAAAAAATTTCATTAAGCCTCTTAAATAAAAAAAAACCCAAAATTACACAATGAGACTCATATGCTAGAGAGGAATGTTTTTTTTAGATTTCATGACACATGTGATGCAACTCTTAATTGTATTTATATGTAATATTATTTGAGAAATGTAAAATCTTATGGAGAACCCAGATTATCTTCAGAGAATGTATAGTAACCATAAAATGGGGGAGTTGGCCTAAAAGAATTCAGGGTGTAGTAGTGTGTTATAGAAATGCCTCCTTAGAATTGTAATCTAAATTTACGCAGTAGTCATGTAATATACATCAAAATACTTTCTCTTACACTCTAAATATGTAAATGAATGTGCTTCAAGTCGTGAATGTGGTCAGTGCACACAGCAAACATCATTACATAATAATAAAGTTATTATACCTTTTGTCATTAAGTTGGTTACACATTGGAATCTAGCATTACAGAAGCAGTTGTATTAACGAATTAAATTAATGGTGTAGACATATTAGATAAGCTAAATTTACACCACTGAAAATCATTTCATGAATTTTTAAAAGTAAGATGATTGATGTCTACCTCTTCTATAACCGTCTTCTGTAAAACTGTACGCAAGAAAAAAATAATTGTTGTGTTTTATCTAGTGTGTTAGTTTCAAAATATACTCTATTTATACTTTTTGTATTGCTTAACACTTATTTTTTGTAGGTATAGTTAAGAATTTGTTTTATATAACCAAGCACACTGAATTTTGAATTTTTTTTAACTTTTTCAAATTTTTACAGAGTTGATTGTAGGTTTTCCCATCTTTTTATATCTCCATTGATTCTATGTAGCTGTGTATTATTTTAAAACTCCCAGTTTAGACTATTTTGAAGATTTTCAAACATATCCTACAATAGCAGATTTTAAGTCTAACTATTTCTACTTCCTTTACTTCATTTAATTAATCTTTTCAATTTCTAAGTATTCAGCAGTAGATAAACATAGATTGCATAGGATTTAAAATTTAATTTCTCATTATTAATTAACCACACACTGAATATTATTTATAATTTCATATTCAGTCTAGTTTCCCTAATTTCTTTTAATATCATTTTTCACTAAAAAGTTCATTTAAAAAGCCAGGTCATTAGAGATATTTGAGATACATTACATTAGAGATATTTGGAAAAATTTTGATCATTTAAACACTAGATGGTAAGAAGTTACTGATCCTGAGCTGTCTATGGAACTTTAAAAAATTTTGCTTCTTTTTTATTATTTTTACCTTGTTCTTCCACAGAACATTTTTAATGAGTAATGTAGAATTACTTTTTATCTCTGTATCGCTATAAGATTTCTTATAATTGGCTGTGCAATTACCCTTTTCATTGATTCTAAACCATTGTTATTATCATTTACTTTAAATTAGATAATTTAGATTAGATATTTATTTAAAAAGGCAAAATGGTAAAACTGTTTGCTTTTAAACGTTAAGGTATTATTTGCTTTTAAAGGTATACTCCGCTTTTAAGTTATATTTTAAAATTCTCTTGATATAAAAGAGTCCCTTTGAGTGTGAAGGCTTTATACTTCAGCAGACAAAAATGTTCTTAACGCAATTTTCATTTTTTCCTGTATGGAATCATGGCTCTATTTAATCTACAAAATGTAATTAAAAATGTCATTTTTCATCAAAAGAACTAGACAGATTATGAAATTTTGGTTTCTTTTTTTCTACAGTTACATTCTTTCATTCGTTGCTAAAAGGTTTGGGACGTTACGAGAAAAAAAACTTTTAATTAATAGCAAACATTAATTTGAATTTTAAAAGCATTGCATAAAAATGCACACCTTTTCGACACTCATTTTTCTCATACATCTTAAAAACAATGTTTACCTTTACTTTTTCTAAAGCAACAAGTAAAAGTGGGGAAAGATCATTACAAAGCAGAAAAAATGAATACTGTTGACGCCTCTAATGACTATTACAGCACGGCTGGCCATACAGATAACTCTTCTCTGCTAAATGTTGCTTCTAAGCGATAGATGTATAGCCTTTACGGGTGATTTGATTGTGTAGTAATGAACTTTTTTATCAGTAATATTTAGCTTTAGGGAAAGAGTGATCATTCTATCTACAAAGAGCTCTTTCGCCCTCCAAAATTAAACGTATTTATCTATGTTTCAGGGAGCTACCACTCTTTGATAACGGATTATTATAGGTGTACAGGAAAAAATGAAATGCTGAAAATTACTTTAAGTTTATGATTTTTAAATTTGCATCTCAGATACAGACAGCTTTAAAAATTTGTTTCAGCATGATATCGTTTTAGATAATGTCTGTAACTGGACTTTTTGAACCATGTATAGAACGTACTACTCATGCATTTGACTTTCATCCTTACTCTTCCTGATCATTTTAAAGTATTATAATACTTTTTGAAATAATTGTTTATTTCGTAAGATGAATAATTTAAGCAAAACATGGCATTGTAATTGTCACGTAAACTTTCAAATTATTAAATTAACGTATTAAATGATTCTAATTGGGATTTCGGGATTTTTTCTATCCCGTAAATTGCTCTATATTTTCGATAATTAGGTATGTTCTAGAAAACAGAGATGACCTAGCTAATCCTTTTCTAGACGCTGTATTTACAGAAATATATTTTCGTATCTCGGCTCTCAATTGCTTCCCCTTATTTTGATACAACAGGTACAATGACGTATGCAAAAATATTCAAAGTCATATGAATTATTCCTGATTCCTTTTGAAATTTCTTCCTTTCAACCTATCCTATTTATAGTGTGACACTCAACTATTTCCAACGTTAAGCCCCACTGTTTTATACCCTCTTCTATGATAAAATAGAGGATATTTCTATAATTATAATACTAGTAAAAAAATATCTCCCAGATTCTCTACACATTCCTTGTTTAATGCAAATCTATTTGTTTTAAACGATCTAAAATTTATGAATTAAATGATTGATAAATTTTAGATCGTTTAGGTATTAAATGATGTCATTAAATTTTATTCTTAAGCACTACACATAGTTAATGGAATTTCGAGTTGAAGGAAAAAATGAAATAACGCACACTTGGTGCAATTCTTTTACCCAAAATATAAGCATCTAATATCCGATGAAGGATCTTAAATGTACTGACCAAAAACTCTTGCTGAACGTGATAATTCTTATAAATGTGTTAAGGGTAATCTTGAAATGTAGAATGGAAATAATGGAATTAAGAAAAATAATCTTCCGCTGAAAGATTATTTATTTAGTTTGTTATTTATTAAGGTGAAATAATCTTTATATTTTATGATACAAATTGGTTTGTTAATTAGAAATTTTACGCAAGGTTAGTGATTCGGTAATACTTTCTATTTCATACGTTGAAAGGGTTGAGACACATGAATGATGCATAACATCCCCTTACAATTTATACATACACAGTATGAAAAAAGAAACTTCAAATACTAAATAAATGCATAAAAAACAACAAAAACTAATTCATGTCACGAACACAACTAAGCCACAAAGCGTCAAATTAATCGCTTCCCAGCTAATCTTATTAAACCTCAGTTTTCCATAAACGGTTAAAAGTTTATCAAAACAGGACAGAATTGAAATCCAAACAAGGTAAACATTAAATACTTAATGAACCACCTAATGCTCTCAGCAATGCTTGAATTTGTCGTAATTTGGCAATATGTAGCAGGAAGTGCAATTTGTTTTAATTTAATATTAACAGGCTAATGACTTTGGTTCTCTGTTTAAAACTTTGATTTAATGAGAATTTTCAAATAAGAAATTATGGAGCATAATTCATGTTAACACACAAAAATAGTGCCTCGAAAGACTTATTTTAAAAGTATATCACAAATAAAGCAGAAATTTATGTTATCTGATAATACATCGGTAGAATTATGATATCAATTCTTAAAGACATTTACTGTTTTAGGTAGTAAACTGGGTTAAATTATTTTAAGTTGGTTAAGATGTGTTTCCTTTTTTGTTCTTGTTTGACAGAAGTTTTTTTTGCCCGTTTTATATTATCTTTAGAAGTGGCTTTTCATTTCAAGTTTACATTAAACGATGATATTTATGGACAATAAGTATCTGGAATCAATCTGAAATCCCGAAGAAAATGTCTCAAAAATGCTCTTTATCTCATGAGAAAATTGGTGAAATGCAGATCTAAAATTTGTTGCAAGGGCTGTCTAGAATATGGGTCTTGACATCACAAGAGGGTTCATTGGCAGACTACTAAACTCGAAGTTGAGAGACTGTTTCAATGTCTGGCCTGTCAAAAAAAAGTCATCGGGGGAAAATATTCCGAATCATCGAAAGAATATTATGTGGACGTTCTTCCCATTACTCTTAGAAAGGGAGACAGATTTTGGGAGAAAGGGAGTTTTCTACCCATCGTCTAGTCAGTAGACTACCTGCTCCACACTCAACCCTGGTAGTCGGTGCCTCCGGAGTGTAACAGAGATTGGAGTCGAATAGTTTATGCCTATCTATTAACCACTAGATGCAAAAGATTCAAATGTGTGTGCATGAGGAAAGCAGGATGTTCCTTAGGACCTTGAGAAGCAGTTATCACACACACATCAATTTATATATAAATGTATATAGTACATCCATAAAATTATATACATATTTATACGAGTTGGGGCGAGTTAAAAGTCAACATATTTTTTTAATTTAGAGTCTATTTTTAGTTGATATTCTGATTTGTCTTTTAGTTTCGTGATCATATTCATACATGTTATTAAACACAAACATATATTCTTACTGATACATACCTCAGAGGATTTTATAAACTGCATTGAAGGGAAAAGCAGCATACTTCAATATGCAGTCTATTATGTTTAATAAGACCTAACTGAGTTGACCGAACGACCTGTGTTTAGTCTCATTATAAAGTTCATATACATAGAAATCCTTAAGAAAATAATACTACAGGGTACCGAATAATATACAAGAAAGCACAGCTGCATGTACACACACACACACACGTAAATATATATATATATATATATATATATATATAAAGTTCAACTATGCACATTTCAAGTGCTTTATAGTGGTTGTAGCTTGCATAACCCAAGTCAAATACAACTATAGATTTCAAAATATGTGTGATAAATATAACTCACATAAAGCATATATGGGAATCTGTTCGACATTATTCAATAACTTATTGAAAATTATAAGAAACTAATATCTTACAATCACTATACTTACTTGATATATCAGCTTACATGAAAACTGAAACAATATGTTACGCAGAAATGAAACTTGAGAGACTCTTATAGCTTCACGGACAGTTTACTTTAGAATAACGGTGCTCTAGAGACAGCGAAACGTATCTTTCTGACTGAAAGAGACTTCGGAGGGAACTATGTATACTCGAAAGCATTTGCTAACTCCGGCGGTCTTGATTCATTGTAATGTATTTAACCTTGAATGTAGCTCAAAACATATTAAACAAAGCTCTGTTCTGTCTTTTTTTAGATATTTCATACTTCTAGCATTTAATAGAAATGAAATGTTTCAAATCTCCATACATTCATGATTTTTAGTAAAAATTTTATATTTATCTTATTTAATTTTATCAATACCAGTTTAACTCTTCTGTTTATGAATTTATCTTCAAATGTGTTTACTTGTTACCTCATGTGTCATGTTACATGTACCTCATGTCTTCATCTTGATATATGTTAGAATACACTATTTTTCATTTTATTTGATAAAAGAGAGGGTTATAATGTTTATGCCATGCTTAAGATCATAAAGAAGAGTTCAAATTTTGCCAATTTTAACACGATGTCAAATACTATATTGATAAATATCGGTCACCGAGACATTTTATCGTTTCCTGGAATTTAAATGAAACGTAGGAGCTCAAAGTTACAAAAATATGAAATTAGTGCATCATCATGTATGCGGGAAGTGGATAGCTAGAGCATTATTTTTACAAGTTTTATTTTATTTTTCATATTTTTCTAAAGTGAAACATACACTTTTCTAAATGAACAGAATATTCCAAAATCAGGTTGATGGACTAGGGCGCTGGAGTCGAATCTCGCTCTTGGCCTGGATGTTTGTAGCCGTTCGGAATCGGCTTGAAGCTGTAGGTCCCGGTCTTGTAGCGAAAAAATGACCGTGGTGCTCTCAACCAAACCAAAGTATGTTTCTTTTCATTACTGAGAAATTTGACTTATTTTTAATTATTAACCTTTATTTTATTAGTTTTTCTCTACTGATATTTCATATATTTTCTTATCAATTTCTACTAGACTTCTCGTGGAATGTCCAAGTCTTTCAAACAAAATTTGACAAAATTTGCTTTCTGACACAATTTGTCATTATTAATCTTTGTCATTTTATTATTTTATTATTTATAGGGCTTCAAAAGGTTTTTCTGCGAACAACTTATATGTAGAAAATGTAAGTCATCATCACATATTTGGGTCAAACAAAAGTTATATTAGAATAATATTTAAGTATATCCCAAAGGAAATAAATACACAAAAGTGTTATTCCACACTAATCAAACGTGACCCATTTTAATTTTCTTATTTTTTCAGTTTGTTAATTTTGTGATATTACATAAATTGATTTTTAAGTTACGAACAAAATTTTACTCATTTTCCTGGATTTAATTATGCTTATTATTGACTGAAATGTCATCTTGAGAGTGTGGATATTTTACATGCCACCAATAAATCGTTTTTATAATCTCAGTTAGTAGAGTTTTTCTGGAAATGACTGGGAATATTTCATTGTTCGGGGTTATAAGAGCCTTTTTGTTTTATCCCGTTCTAAATCAGTCTTATTTAAGTATGATTTTAAAGTTAAATGCAATTCCGATGTCAATAATACTTCCTTTATCACCGTCTCAACTTGTTCTCGAAACCCTTGTCTCATCCATCATTTTGTCAACAGTGACAATTTAAACCTGCTCAAATCCAGGTTGATCTGAAATCACCCTTTTTTTTTTGCACATCAGTTCTGTGTGCTCGAGGAATTCGTAGAAAGTATTCGCTTGCTTTGGTATCAAATAGCTGTAAATGACAACTAAATTAATCTCTTATTCTTCCGGGACATTAAGGGTGTTATTATGTATATATACACGTATAACGTATATAAATATAAATAAATAAATATATTAATTATATATGTATGTGTGTGAATATACCGATAGCATAGAAAATATATACTTGTTAATGTTGTCTCAGGGACATCAATATGGGTATTATCTAAAATGAATGGGAGGGGTAGGATTTTAACAAGGCGATATTGAAGAAAATGATAAGACACCAGCAGTTCAGTTGGGCATAACACGAATAAAAAAGGCACAATTTTAATTTTTTAATAAAATGGTCCTGAATTTTATAATAATAATAAAAAGAGATAAGGAAAGTTTAGCAACATTTCTGTTATCAGTATAATAAAATGCAAACATAATTATCATTGATTAAATTTCACTCTTTCAACCCTACTCGTACCTAGAATAAACCGCAGAACTTAGATATGTAATAATTAAATTCAATGACTTAAGCAGAAAATAGGAAAGAATATCATCAACTTTATTTAGAATTATGGGCCCGGCTCCCACTTTATTATTCTCCAACTTTTGCTTGATTCTTTTAGCTTTTCTTCTCCCATGGAAATCTAAACACTCAAAATCCATTTGTTGTACGATAGGATCAATTGACTGTGGATCTTCCTCTCCCTGTTTATCATTTTCTGACACGTTATCAATCCAACACTTCAAGACACTATGTATAAGAAACATGAATCGGACGGCAAATTCTCTGGTGCAGCAGCTCGAGATAGGGGAACTCTTTTACCTGTGATAATGTCAACATTCATATTAAGTACGAATGTTACATTTTCTGCAAATGTATAATCAACACGCGTTAGTGCAAACTCAACTGGATACCTTTGATTCAGTATGCAATTTAACTGTAAAAAACGGTTTGTCCGTAAGTAAATACAAAATTTTCCCTACTAGAAAACTATAGGTTGAAGTTAAATTGCTGTAGAGACCGTGTAGCTAATGTAATTTACTACGATTTTCAGTTGGTACATTTTAAGAGTTTAATAATTTGAAGTATAATTCAGAATCATTATCGTATTACCGACGTCCTGCTGTACATAAATATGAAATAAACCCATCCTTTTGTAAAATATTACATCGAATTTATGCTATACTTTGTCTGCCATTTTGTTGATTTAAAAGACACATTTTGATGTTAAAATTCATTATTACGGTCTTTGAAAAGAACTATTTTAACAATTATCTTTACTATTATTTAAAATATTATAACAGTTATTTTCAGAAATGCTTTTTGCAAATGGCATTTCTAAAAATACTGATATTTTTGGAAATAATGAACTAAACAAATTTCATAATACTGTGATAGGGCGTTTGTAATTTATAACAAATGCCTTTTCAGACAATCCTTTCAGACAGTAAGATCTAGTAGAGATGTTTTAGAAATGGAAGTCATTGCCTAAAGGCTGATATAGTGGGGTAAATGGACAATAGGTTAGGAGACAAAGGATTCTTGCTACACTGGAATCTGTAAAAGAACTTTATTTGAGGAAAAAATTACCGCTTTAGGGAAGACACAAGTAATGAATGTCTCAGGAAAGAAGAATCTAAATGAAAAAAGTAATTGTCTTGGATGAGTAATGATAAATACTCTTCCCAAAGGAATTTTCACCCGTCAGAATTAAATTACATATTCGACCAAAAAAAATTCATAAACGAGTGACTGGGCGAGACTATTAGAAAGTAACTGAATAACAATTTCTTATTTAATACACAGTTTCAATTAAAATACATCTGAAGTTTCAATTTTGTTTCAAGTCTGTAATTAGGAACCTATTGGTTGAAAATTCAGATAAAATAAACTTTGCATCATGAAAGACCGTTTTGAATTAAACATTGACTTTATACTTTATTAAAACCTCCAGGGATCCTACCAAGAGATATATATATCTTAGTGTAATCGTTTCTTTTAGAGGTAATTACATTGCATTTGTATGTGTTGTATATGTATGTATCTTGAATGCGAGTCCTCCACAACTTCAGCCGAATAGTAAATTGTTACAAGTCTAATTAAGTACAGTTGGAGAAAGTTAGGCGCATTTATACCCTAGAAATATATCAGTAAGAGCTTTCGTTTTTTTTTTTTGTAAGTTGTGATTATCGTAGTTACTGAAAGAAAAACTTGACCTTTATTCAGCTAACCCATCTCTTTCAGATCAAATGTTACTGCCGATGACGCCATTTTATGCATTTAAAATGCTCAATTACCAAGGAATTAATTTGAAAATATTTTCTAGAATCATTTTATAATATATCACATTTTATATTCAGATTCCATGTTACATTCCCACCTGATCTTAGAATTGAAACAATAAAAACAAATTTTATAAAATGCTTAAATTCGTAAACGTCCCTACTCTATTTGTTTTTGTAAAAGGTTACATAAGGATATTAGTTTAAAAAGTTTTGGACTAACACAATTAGAGAATTGTGTCTTGAATGTTTTTTTTTTCATTTTGCTGAATTAATTTTAAAAGGTTTTTCAGTAAAAATAATCTGTTGAAACCTTGAACTGAAAATGGAGTAAGTATTCACAAATTACAGCGACCACAGCTTTCGCTTATACGCCATGTTCAAACTGACAACCGGAAGCTACGTAGCAATACCTGTACTCGCAGGGTTAATTTCCCAAGTTCGGTGACATTTTTCATTCATGTAGGGCCCGAGGATACCGTATATACAGTACAGATCTGCAGTCCACACAAGGCACCCCAAGCCCCCCTGAAAATGGAGTAAGAAATATTGAATGCAGTTTCCTTCTCATTTCTCCCAAACAAAAATAAATGTATTTCCATTAACGCTATAATAAATAACAATTTTAACACACTTGTGTTAACAATATAGTTATAATCTTCTGTACAATTACAATATTTTTATAATTTATGACACTTTCTTTCTATTTTTTTCTTGTGATAGCCGTGGAAAACATTTATCGAAATAATTTCTTCAGGATCTTCCAAGCTGATCGTCAAAGATCAGTGTTTATATTTTCAGTATTTTTTATAGTGACATTAAATTTTCCCAATCAGGTCTCATCGATTCACTCGATACATCCAGGAATAAAAAAATATTGCTTTTGATTTAACATAACGACAGGTGATTTTGAAAATCATCCTAAATAACATATATTGGTTAGTCATGAAACGAAGCAGAAATCAGGGTAAATCTAGTGGATAATGAATTATAACGATATACCATGAATAACTGCAATATAATACTGTAGCAATAAATATCTGTATAGGACCATGACGTAATCATCTTTTTATGATAAACACCCAGAAACTCTGAGTTATTTTTCCCGTTTTTATCTTTGTAATTGACAGTCCACAGAGACATAAGACGTTAAGTATCAGTTATATTTAAATAGCTTCCTTCATTTTAAAACTCTCACAGCCAGATTAAAATATATAAAAAGGAAATGTAAGCTAAAGCCTACTAAAGCTGAATGCAAATTTGTTAATCAATAGTCCCTGTCATTCTTTAAGTCTGCGGCTTAAGCCTTCCGTTTATAATCATTGAACTGTGAGTTTGATCAGTACCGAATACATACGAAATTATTACTACTTCAATCATTTATTTGTGTGTTAAATTACAATTATTCTATGGGACAGAGTAATATTTTTATATATAGCCATTAGAGTCATGTAAATAGCAGTGTCTTTTTCTTCTCCAATAAAATTCTTACCTTTGGTGCAGGTAACATTATTTTCTTATGGAAAATACCAAACTTTTCCATATACCTTTGCAGACATATCATTTGATTTCACTGAACACAAAAATAGGATCTAATGCACAAAATTCGCAACTTAATTCCTACACATTTTGTGACATTAATTTTTACACATTGTTTTCAAGAAGAAAATATACATTATTTGTGCTATTAATAGAGTCATACTGACACTATATTTCCTAAAACTGGTCTATATTTCCTAAAACTATGTGTCATAGTGACACATAGATTTAGGAAATATAGGCCATATTTGTATATAACGTATAAAAATGGAGACAAAATGTATAAATGCTGTTTCATTTACGTTAAATAGTAACATTAAAGTTCCCTCTCAATTTTTATTTCTCCAGTGTGGCAGACGGTATCTTGGCCAATATCCATGCCGCCATAGTGCACCGCAGTTTGCTAACCATTTCATTATGGAGACAAAATGTATAAATGCTGTTTCATTTACGTTAAATAGTGACATTAATGTTCCCTCTCAATTTTTATTTCTCCAGTGTGGCAGACGGTATCTTGGCCAATATCCATACCGCCATAGTGCACCGCAGTTTGCTAACCATTTCATTATGGAGACAAAATGTATAAATGCTGTTTCATTTACGTTAAATAGTAACATTAATGTTCCCTCTCAATTTTTATTTCTCCAGTGTGGCAGACGGTATCTTGGCCAATATCCATATCGTCATAGTACACCGCAGTTTGCTAGTAATTTCATTATGGATGCACGATGTAGGCGGACTAGCATTACCCCCTCTGTGGGGCCGACACAAACTGTTTTTTAATTATTGTTATTATTTTTAGTGGATTCGATCCGAGATCGAAAACCAGTGTGTTATACCACAGGGCCGCCACGAGCCCTCCCTCTCAATTTAACTGTTAACAAATTGTTAACGAATTAATTCCTTATGTTATCGTTTAGACGATAATATAAGAAAAACAATAAAATACATTGCTTTTGATAGCATTGAACACAAGGTTTTGAGTATTCGTTGGAGTTAAAGATTAAATAATGTAAATCTTTTTCAAAAATCAGTATAGATTCTGCTCCAGTTTTCAAGCTTTAATGAAATTACGTTTTTAATTGAAACAATGAGCTTCCATGATACAAAATTATTTCAAGTGCGGAGAGAACTAATCCTTTATCTCCTTAGAAACATTACATATCGCTTCACTGAACAACAAAATCAGTACAACCGTGAGGTAGAATGTTAATGATTTTGGTCTCCTATGTACTTCGAAAACTGGTAGTGAATATTTTTGAAACAAACAGCTCGCCAAAAAATGATGAGCATCGATATCACAAAAATAATTATACTCCATTCTCAATCAGCAGTGAAATGGTATGTTCGCTTTACACAAGGGAATCAAACAATCCAGGGCAGTCGTCAAAGTTCTTTTCGTTTCAGCAAAACTTAAAGAAAGAAAATAATTATTATTCAGTTGAACGAAAAGTGTCATTTGGAATTTTTCTTTTTCGGACATGAAGTTAGGATTTTTACCAGTCGAATAAATTTCCACGGAGAAGCACATTTTAATTTCTTCATACGCAGTAAATGATTATAAAAACATGTAAATGTTTTTTTCTCTGAAAAGAAAATTTTTTATTTTCAAATATCAGTCGCATTACATGTTTGTTTCCCTCCGTTAGACAATAAAGGGGGAAATTCCCCAAGTGCCCTGAATAACTTTTTTTTGTGTATGAAAGGTCTTAAGAAGCAGTTCAACACTCTTTAAACCAGTTTTACTCGATGGATTTATCTGTCTTTGAGTAAACGAAATAATTTTCATTTACTTATTTTTGTCAATTCAGATAAAAATATGGTGCATGATACTGGTTATTCTTTGTTCAGGATGACACTAATATACTTAGTTAAGTCCGCCCCTTCAGATATAAGCCTCGTACATCAAAATGAAGTGTTATAAAACAAGCGTTTTTATACAATATACAATATACAATATACTACTGAATGAGTCAGGAAATATGACGTTACAGCCTAAATTGTGATAAACTTATAATTTCCTTGAAGTATGCACTAAACATTTAGAGCTACACATAAAAATTATAGGCTATATTTTTACGACTGAGAAACATTTTAACTAACCTTTCATATAGATTTTTTTTAAACTTTTATTATTATTTTACATAGTTTAAACTTAAAAATTACTATTTCAGTAAAATAATTGAGTAAGTCTATTTTAGTAAATATTGAACTATCTAAAAGATTTGGTGTTTCTAATTGCGTGTCTTATTTCATTCCAAATGTAAACCGAAAGTTCTTACATAATTTCTCTCACGAATATAAGAATGTATTTATATTATTTCTCGAATTTTTTCTCCCTTCATACTTAACCAAAATCAATAAATGAGGTACCATTTTAAAGATTGAGATCTCCGCTTCTGGCGAAATGTTAATTTAGAGTTACACTTCGTATTACTTGTTTAAAAATCGAAGTATAAACATTATAAAAAATTTTTCTTCAGCTAGATGGCGTGCGCTTGCTTGCTTTTTTACCCATTCCGAACATTTAAATTTTAAAATTGTCTGCTTTTATTATCATTATGGAAATTAATTAATTAAGTTTCTTTCTTGACAACACCCGCGTATGTGTACAATATTATTTTTGGATGGTAAAAAAATTTATTTGGAATAAAATCTTATTTTCTTTCCCCTTAAAGAACATTTTATGAGTGATATTTTCCTTTGGTATACCTTTTTAGAGTGTAATTTTATTTATTCAATTATATGTACACAATCGAATTGTATGTGACAAAATTGTACCAAGCTATCGAGGGAAGGCTTCAAATAATTCTAAGTAAAGGCCTTACCATGTAGATGTGAAAGTCGAAAGAAAAATGAGATTGGAGAAACGGATCGGCAAATTCCTTAGGTAAACTCTATGGGAAATGTGCGTGAGACATGTAAAGATTTGCTTTATTGCAGAGGACAAGCACGCACTAACTTATTTATTTACTTATACTTTTATCTCTCGAACACTAGGTTTGGTTGGGTTTGGAGCGTCACGGTCATTTTTTGCTACACGAAGGCTAATTAGACTAGGCCGCTCTAAGCCGCTCAAAGCCGATTCCGAACGGCTCCAAACATCCCTGCCAAGAGTGGTACTCGAACCCACAGACTTTGGTACCCTAGCCATTCGGCCATCGCCGGGCTTAACGGCTTTCGAACTCTAACCTTTAAATTCCAAACACATACCACCACCATCATCATCATATATATTATTTCCAGAAGTTGATTTTTGGTGGCGATCTCTTTTTCTCCCAGATCGATAAATGAGGTACAAATTTTCAAGACTGATTTCTCCGCTTCTGACAAATTGCTCATTTAGAATGACACATTGTATTGTTTGTTTCAAAATCCAAGTCAAAAATGGACTTTTTGTCCTACAGTTCTTTTTCTGGATGATGAAATAGTGTGTACAAAGACGTTTATCACTTTTTCCACGAATTTGTGTGATACTCATCTTTTAATATTGTCTACAAAAGTATTTTGCCTTGTCTATATCTCACGTACCCTTTTTTTGTACCTCCTTTTTTGTGTCCGAGGGTGTTTTGCAATCGGTTTGGTATTATCTTTACGCACCATTGTTATTTAACAAATAAACAATGACTACTAATGAATCCTATTACAAACCACCAACCTCACTATAAAATTTATCATATTTCCTTCACATACGAAAGTTTTGCACGGGCAATCTAGTACGAACTTCCCAATATCTGAAAATGTTGGACTCTAGCAGCTAAAAGGTAAAAAATGCTTTAAATTAAATCGTTAAAAGTATAAGTATTTTCTCTTTTGATGAAAGGAGGAAAAAAATTATTTTTATCTTTTCAAAAGGAATTTTAAAACCCACTGGGATATCTCCGATAGAAATACTTTCTTTAATTTCACATATTAGTGAAGTATTAATGAGGTAAATAGTACTCACAGAATATAATCTTGTTACGTATTATGCACCACCTTTAATCTCAATTTTAAAGCTTGTTATGGCGCATTCCCGCATTTTAATTTATTACAAATATTTAAATGCATGAGTTGCATAGTTCTAACAATTTAAAAATATTTCTATAAGACTTTGCGTTCATATATATTACCAGAGTCTTTGACACTTAAATGAAACTGAAATTAAAATAGAAGAAACTAATCAATACACAAGACACAAAAAAATTTATTAATAAAAAATAATTCTTTAGCGAAAATGTGACTATGTATTATCAGTCCTGAAATAATGAATATAGAGAATTTTCAAGCCGTTAAATCGTTCAATACGCAGATTAAGTGCCTAATGCAGGTAACAAAATAATTTAAGTTTTACTGACCCTTCATTTTGATTAGTTCCGAAAGTATATTTTACTTAAAAAGGAGCTTTTTACATAAAAAGGAGTAACGGCTTTATGGAGTACACGAGGGGTAGGAATTTCAATAATGTAGCTAAGGTATTTTGAAGGAGGATAAGAATTTATATTGCTGTCTTTAATTTTAGAAATACTCGCGTAATATTATCTTCATAAAAAGAAAAATATTCAAAAGAAAAGACGAGGAGAAAATTAACAATTGCATTTTTTTAAAGTAAGGACATCAGACTACGTAAAGGATATCAGATTCACAAAATTTCTTGCATAACATTTTAATCGGTATTTAAATTTAGCCACAAATTTAAGTGTAAATTTAGATAGGAAACGCGTCACTTCAAATGAGTGAGGAGTAAACGCAAAAACCATTTAATAAGTTAATTTAAAATTTTTTTCCCGTCTAATACTTGTATGTGTACAGCTAAATGGCCTATTTCGTATAAAATCTACTAGTTAAAATGATAATATAGAACGGTAGTAACGGTGATATGGCAAAAATTACGTTAAAAATAGACGCAGTTTTCTCAGGCGAATGAAAATTATACTGAATATTGTGAACTTTTCCTTTGCTTTCTGAAAGTTCTATTCAAATTTTTCTTGAGAGGAATTGAGATAAAATATTGAATGGTGAGTATGGTATAATAAGAGTGATTACTTTCGTTTACGGAGCAAATTTGCAAGATTTAAGTGAAATAAAGCAATGCTAAAGCGATAATCATAATATGATAAAACCATAGTAAATTATTTCCTTTCGCGATATCTCTCCCTTTCCTTTTTCTTTGAACAACTTACGACCCTAAGAGCTATTAATTATCTTCGTAAACATTTAACTCAATAAGGAATCATCTTTTAATTCTTGCATAGCAGAAATACTCAATTAGAATTTTTTTTGTCTTACAGAAAACATCATGTTTTGCATCTTGAAAAAACGAGACATTGATGTGGAATTCAAATAAAGAAAAAAAAATCTGCTTAATTCGATGAAATGGGGTGCTCCATTCCACGCCTTCGTTAGAAGAGCGAGCCATAGACACGTTTTACGAATGGGATTCGTTAATTATTCATCTGAATGAACTAACCTCATTTTTAAATTAGAAAATGGTTCAAAATCCCCTTTAACCTTGAATATTTGCCGAAGAAATCTGTGTAACGTTCAATTTCCCTCTAAATGCAGAGAACATAAATGTTCTCGAATAATGACACATCTTTTAGATGATTTTAAGTAATTCTTTTAACGCTTTGGAGCAAACATATTTATATAGATACTAGTTGAAAACCCGTACTTCGCTACGGAGTACATTCAGATTAAATATAACGGTCAATGTATGCCATTAATGCAAATATATATATATATATATATATATATATATATATATATATATATATATATATATATATAAATAATAAATACGATGATCAATGTATACAATTGATGTAAAAAAAACCAAAAAACTATATATATAAAAATGAATGTTTGTTTGTTTGTTCGTATTTTATGCGCTGCCGTACCGTTCATCCGATTGCGATGAAACTTATTGCTTGAACTTGCTCGAAGGTTATAGACTATTTTCATCCTGCTACGTCGTTCCATTCCTGAATTATGTTAGAACAAGTTTGCGCGGTATCAACGGATACTTTTGTTCAAAGCCATTGTAACATTTCATTGTTGCCAATTAAATTATAACATTTCCGTAAAAATAAATAGACATGAATTAAAAACGTGATTTATTCATATATTGGCGCATGCAAGAATGAATTTGATGTATTATTTTTATATACGTGGCAATGCCGGAATATTTCTTTTTAAAAATTAAAATATAGGGATGGAAAGTCATTCATTTTCAATGAATGTGTTATCTATCAATTTCATGAATTGAAACTATCCCAAGCTATCTGTTCAAACTCAAATATACTGCAGGACACGTTGACTTAGCTAGAAACACGTGCGTTTAGCATTGACGCGATGATTTATATGACTGAAGTGACATTGAAACATAGCAGATGATTTAGTTTTGAGAAAGAATTACAATCATGAAATACGTGTATATTATAATTAAGAAAGTCTGAAAATGGCATTGAAACGTAGCAGACCATTTAGTTTTGAGAAAGAATTCCGAGCATGAAATACATGTTTATACTTTTTCTATAATAATTATCAGATTTGATGTGTTTTAATATTGAATGTGATCTCAATCCATTCAAACATTATTGATTCTTTTACTATAATAATAAATCCATTCAAACGTTATTGACTAGCTGTAAATTATTACTAGCTTTAAAATGCCGAAAAAGAGGAGAGAAACTTTTAATTCTGCAGAAGTAAGGTCAAAATGTCAAAGATTGTTGAGAAATGAGCAATGTGATGAAAAAAAACAGAAGAGAGCGATGCCAACAGAATTCGAAATGCAGTTAGACGAACACAAGAATCTGAAGAAAAACATTCCCAAGCGCGCGAAGCCAACAGAATTCGAATTGTAGTGATCCGAAGCAGTGAGACCGATGAAGAAACTTTTAACGCGTCGAACATACGATCGTCTTCGAGATTCAACATCGAAAGGAGAGGAAAACGATGAACAACGACAACACCGACAACAAACTAATGCTATTTGTAACCTCAAAAGAATTTTAGCGAAAACTTTAGAACATCATAACACGAGGCTAATCATTGGGAAAAAAAATAACAACAGAAACTGAATCCCGAGCGCAGCCAGGTAATACATCTAGTATATTTATAAAAAATTCGTAAGGGATAATTTTATAGACAAAATAATGTAGAAGAAAATATTCAAATTAAATGTAATAGGAAATATTACAGAATATAGTACAGTTTGAGGACCATAATATCTTTTACTGTATTTTAATATTTTTTTTTGGATAATGTCCAATCGTCTGCCGCATTAGCAAGAAAATTATTTTTTGTCTATTTAGTTGTTATTCACGTGACATTAGAACAGCTGACAGGAGAATCCACATCTTAACGAATCCTAACTTCATTTATTTAAAACACGTAGGCCAAGTTATTGAATTCTTAATGTAATTCCGTCCATACTCGACTCATCATTAACTGCATGTAAGCTTTGTAAACATGCCACTTAAACACTGCATCTGCATGGCTAATCTTTTCAACCATACTTTACCACGTGTTTTTAAGCTGCTCTATGACTAGCTTACGTCACACTCTTTAATACTGTATTCAGCTTTTCGTCTTTAGTTACGAGTTTCTTTGAAAGCTGAAAGACACAAACTGAAGAAATTTGCTGAAAAACGTTGATTAAATGGAAATTTAAGGGGTATGGAAGCTAAAAGTAATAAACAATTCTTTACAAATTCTAGGATTTAAGGAATAAAATTTTAAACGATATATTGTTTAAGCATTTTTAAAGAGTATAATATAAGAGATGTATTTTTAGAAAAAAACTTCTTTAGAAAGCATATGAATTGTGTTTTATCAATGAAAAATCAAATGTCAGATTTTTTTTATTGAAAAGTTTAAAGCTTTAATTAGCCGCACTAACCAATTACCGCAAAATTTCAGGAATTGTAGGGGCAAAAAATGAGAAATAAATAAGCGATTCCTAAACAAGCAATTAATCAATCCACGACAAAGTTTCTTTTCTAAGAAAATATAGACAAGATTATAAAAACACGAAGTTTGTAAGGACAGATGCTGTGCCTATTCCTAAGAAACATTCAGTAAACTAAAATAACACAAACTGGAAAATATCGTGGTGCAATATTTCTTTAATTCTGTCCTTTTCTGTTGAAGCCAATTTCTCCGGTGCTTCTTACTCCACTTAATATAATTACCTGAATTAGATGAGTGATCTGCTTTCTAGAATCAAGATGTACCACTAATTTATTACTTTCCTTATCAACTTTCCGGTAAACAGCATCTCATTTAAATTGAAATGCAGAATCACGTTATTTTCCTACAAATTTCCCAGTGTAAACTTTTCTACAACTTTTTGGTAGAAATTATATTTTCATAAGTATTTATTAACAAAATGAGATGATTTTTTTCACCTACATTCAGGCATTCTATTTTAAACTCTTCCCCTTTTTAAAGAATCTGGGAAGTATCTTACAAAAAGCAACAATAACTTTAACTGAGGACTTGTGGCGGCCCAGTGGTACAGAGGTGCTGAGGGTGCTTGGATCGAATTCTGGCGTCGCGCCACGAAAAATGCGTATCGTCCCTTCATAGGGGTTAATGCTGTCCGCCTATATGGTGCCCCTACAATAAAATGGCCAGTAAAATTGCGACCTAGTATAGGCGAATGTTTGACGACAAGCGCCTCCGCATTGGAAAACTTTAACTCAAATACTTTAACTCAAATAACTATTCATGTTCAGATTTTACCACAATTTTTTAAAAAATAATTTGCCTAAAGATATTTTTGGAAAATATCTTTTATTCTTTTTCTGAGACCATCTTGAGGAGTCTTCCTTTGTACAGAAATTTATCGAATCACATCTAAAGGGATTCATCACTGATTGCATTTAAATAGACCCTGGAAAAAATGGCTCCTAAAACTGGCATTCTGAACACAGATGGCTTTTCCTACAATTATTTTTTCATTTTTATTTTTGGGTAGATTAAGTTAACTTTTGTCGGGAATTTGAAAAGTTCATTGCCAATTTACAGTGAAACATAAATTTTGAAATTAAAATGAAGTTGAAAAATTTTGTTTTTATCTCTGGAAAAGATTTAATTTAAATATGCCTATAATCTGCGAAATTCCGGGTGATCATACCTAATTATTACCAGGAATTTGAAAACTTTAAAGTATATTATCTAATTAACTAATAAAATCTTAATGCGCATGTGTGAAAAGCAAATTCAACATTCTTTAACGATAGCATACTAGGACAACGCCTAATGTTTCAAATCTGTTTCGCTTGTTTTGGTGCATTGTTTCCTAATACTTCTTTCGAAGTTATCTATTTAGAACCTTCTAGAAAAAAGTCAGTTATTCAGATGAATTCCAAATTTGGTATAATTTCAAATCAGACCATCTGAAACAGAGTACGGAAGAAATGAAATTTTGATCAAATATTAATCCTTAGGTTAGAATATTGCACTTTAATTGCAGTATAATATGTTCAGTGATAATTTTAATTTTGTAGTGTAAAGATAGACATTTTTCCCTTGATAATTTTGATTTTCAGTTATAACATGCATTTTAAAGATTTACAGTAAGTATAAGATAATTTTTTTTTCTCCTTAAATGTTAATTTTCCTTTCATCGTTGGTCACAAAATTTCAGCGGGTGTTGAAAAGGGTTAAGGTGAAGTGTACTGACCAACTAACATAATATGTATCTGAAATTAAAGGGTACGTAATTGGAAAAATGTTTCATCAGAATAGATGCAATGTTTCGGAGACGCTACGATAATTTTAAAAGTAAGAAAAGTAAAATAAAGGTCTGATGCTCCACATCTGTAATGTTTAAGAAATTCCCCAACTAACGACCTAATCATTTCCCCTCCCAATGTCCACCAAGTTACCTTGACTTGAAACCGTCGAACTTTTGGCTCTAGAGACGCCTGAAAACCGTGATAACATTAATAACATCTTAAAGGCTGTTAAATGATACTTCGGAAACATTTGCCTTTGTATGTTACAAAGTTGAAGACATATTCTTTGGAATAAATTATTACCGACAATGCTGAATGTAACGAGAAAAATGTACTACCTTGAAATAGGAGATTTAAAATTTCGACCTCCAAACATTAATTCTGCAGTTACACAGCCTTATATTTATTTACCTTGAGTTTGCCTTTCAAATTATACATTTTTTCAGCTCTCTCTTTTGTTCAGATTCGCAGTCAAACTTGCCGTCGATCAGACTAATAGTCATTCTTTACTATTAGTCATCCATCTCTAAACTAGAGAACTTATGAACGAACACACAGAATAAACTAAATATCGGTTAAACAGAGAAAGATATATACATATCTGGTTAAATGGGATAATTTTCGAGCTTGAAACATCTCTCCGCGGTGATAGTCGAAGATGTCAGCGATGTCCAATAGTGTAGTCATCTGAAATAAAGCAACTGTACTTAAGAAGAAACAAAAGTGATTAATTAACAAAAATTCCGTTTCAAAAACAGAATATTTGACTTCTGACGTAGTCAAATCTTATCCATTAAACTGTGCTGTCGGTCATTTGATTGCTCTCGAATTTGCGTCCATCAACCCCCATCTACCCTTTAAATATTCGATTGAGGCTTCCTTATGCACATTGAGGAAACAAAATAGAATAATTATCAACATATTTAAAGAATACCACAAAGCAAACGAAAAATTGTGTTCTTCCTACCCCGCAAGCTTTATTGAATAATTGGCAGTTTTAAGTATCAAATTTATACTAATGTATACACAAATAAAAAAAGAAATACACTCCGACTGTACAACTTTCGATAGATTTAAATTATACATACTTTATTTATCCACTCCATTTTTAAAGACAGTTTTTTATAAATCGCAAATGACTGAATTAATTAAATATATGATATATACATCAGTTGATGTGAAACGGAAAGTATTCTTGACATTTTCTCTGTTATAGAAACAATGAAATGTGGCTTGCAGAATTTTATTCTTATAAACTACTGAGAGCAAAATTAAAAAAAAAAATTGATTTTCTTTCAAATATTATTCTTATATTCCATGCCTCAACACAATAATTCTATTTTAACAGCAATTACTGTCGTATTATCTAAAGTAACTACCAAGGTAATAAACGCAAAATTTTGGTCAAAAATGATTGAATTTGGCTCCCGTAAAAGTAGAATTTTTTGCCGCAAATAAACAGTAGCAGTTAAAATAAATGCTAAATTTTACAATATGTTACATTTATTTTATGTGAAAAATAAATATGTTTTTTGAAATATTTTGCTTATACTCTGCTTTATTATGTGGAAGAAACATTTTACAATCTTAAATGTCATATCTTATGCAAATATATTCTGAAACTCGAACGAATAAAACTTGACTGGGATTCTGGAAGAATAATCAGTGAGGATCATCTGTTACAGAACATTTTCAGAATAAGTTCCTCGAACGCGAAGATATTGCTTAAACCGTAGTCTAATTTCAGAAAATACTTTCTCACAAAATTTAAGGAGGAAGTATAGCATTAAATAAAATAAAAATAAGATTACTTTCCACTTTATAGGCTTAAATCAATTTTATTCATAGGTTTCTCAGCGAGGAATGATATAATATTTTACACTTGAAATTAAATTATTTATTTAAAAAAATTACCATCATTTTATTTCGGTGAGAATTTTTCCTAAAGACGTTGGCAGCCTTAAAAAAAGATCAATACCTCCTGGACGCTACTGAAATAGACGATTTATTCACTTCATTTCGAACTATTAGCTATTGTAATTGACAGTTTACCTTCACAGTTTTCAAAGTGGGGCCGTCATATAAATCGAAATTTGTTATTCTTTTTTTATACAGATGGATATTAATTCTGTAGTGCTAATGAACAAAAAAGGAAGTAAAAGTCTCTATTCATTCGTCGGGTCTGTTATTTTTCATGCATTTAACTACACTCTGTTACCTGATTATTGAAAGGTTATAAAACACTTTTAATAAATATTCGTGGGAAATGTCATCCGTGCAGGAAAGAAGGACAAAACTTGATTAGCAAAACTATGAGGCTGAACCCGGTGTGTTACTATTTTCCATGTCTTTAAAAACGAGCTTCTTTAGGGATTAAAGTAGGTGATTGATCTGTATACCACAGAATGGATTATTTTAGGCATTACGGCATAATCTCTATATTTGTACTTTTCCAGTTTTTCAAGTTATTATTTGCGTTACTTCTTTACATGTTATCTTATGTACCTTGGAATCGAAACGTCTTAATTCTGATTATAGTCTTTGAAACATGTTTGTACGACTTAATCAACTAGCTAAAGATTCATATGTTTTGGCAAACAGATCTTAAATGTATAAGCAAATTTAGAAATATTAAAATGGCCTTATTACACTTCTAAGATAATCATACTGCATAACTTGCGAGTATTCTGTATCTATCTTGCCGAAATTTAGATGTATTCTTTTCATTGACACAGTGATTAGAATAAAAGTTGTTTGAACATGAATTATCTATTCAAACTATCAAAAGACAGGGATAATGAGGGCATTGAAAAAAGTATTTTTATTTTTGAAAAAAGACATGTATAACACTAAACTCACATGACATTTCTGTGACAGGATTATATTAATACTCATACATCTTATTGAAAAACATTTATTCTCTAAATTTTGTTTATATTTTAATATATCTATAAAGGAAGATAAAATTACAGACCAATTACAGACCTAGGAAGATAAAATTACAGACCTCGTTGGGAGTACATAAAAACTGCCCAAGGAAGCGTTCCTGTACGATCCATAGTTTACGAGAAAAATACGAAAAACAAAGTATGACGTCACTGCCAGTGCAAGAAAAAACACTTTATTAAACATATCAACAGCATGCACAATTTAAAGCAGATGTTCAAAGTGTCCGCCGTGCATGTCGAGGCAGGATTGAGCACGTCGTGGAATGGCTGTCATCACACGTTGCACCGGAGTACACCGGAGTACAAGCAGCATGCAGACGAGCAACTAAGTCCATTTGTGTTGTCACTACGTCTCGATACACCAGTTCCTTGAGATGGCCCCATAGGAAAAAATCCAACGGTGTAAGATCTGTCGAACGTGGAGGCCATAGAACCGGATCCCCACGTCCGATCCAGCTTTCGGGGTATTCCATATCCAGCCAACCACGTACAGGAGCACAGAAATGAGCCGGAGCCCCATCATGCTGGAACCAAAGTCCCTGTATTGCCGCTAATGGTATGTCATCGAGGAACTCTGTTAAGACCTCATTTAGAAACACCAAGTACGACTGTCCCGAGATCCGTTCAGGCAACAGATATGGTCCAAGCAGGCGATCCCCGAGTATGCCGGCCCACACGTTAAGAGACCAACGTTCCTGATGTTTCTGCGGCCGGATTGCATGCGGATTGACCTGGGACCACATATGGCTGTTGTGATGGTTGAATACCCCATCACGAGTGAAACATGATTCATCAGTCCACAGGATATGTGCAATGAAGCCATTATCTGTGTTCTGTTGCTGCAACAGCCATTCACAGAAGGCCACGCGTTTCTGAAAGTCATCTGGTTTCAGACCTTGCACGGTTGCTTACCGAAATGGGTGTATCCTCTCAGACCGTAAAAGCCTGTGCACAGTACTTTTACTCGAAGTCATCTCACGGGCTAATGCGCGTCTGCTTACCTCGGGCGTCTCTTCTACCCGCTCAGTATTGCATCCGCCTGTGCTACCGTCAGGCCGCTCCGCGGTCTTCCAGTATCGTGACGATTGGCTGTTGGCAAGACGCTTCCCGTATTTCGCAGTCTGTCGTCCAGCCTACGGATGACGTTGACATCGGGAGAACGGCGGGACGGATATCGAAGGGCATACTCCCTAGCAGTTCGTAAGGCATTTCCATTACATCGGCCGTACATCAAGTACATGTCGCAGTAGTCACGACGGAGTACATGGCCACCATACGAAGACTACCGGTAGCTGCAAGATGCAGCCTTTTAAATACCAGTTCAACTGCGGCTTAACGTCATTCCATGGCAGGCGCGTATGCATGACGCGATATGCGCGGCGAACGTTTTAAACATTATCGTCTGGAAAGATATGCAAATATTGTTGTTGATATGTCCAATAAAGTGTTTTTTTCTTGCACCGGCAGTGACGTCATACTTTGTTTTTCGTATTTTTCTCGTACAGGAACGCTTCTTTGGGCAGTTTTTATGTACTCCCAACGAGGAATCTAGCTGTGCAGAGTTTATGCGGTCGTTTTGGGACACCCTGTATATATATAAATACACACACACACACATATATATATATATATATATATATATATATATATATATATATATATATATATATATATATATATATATATATATATATATACATTAGGGTGGAGCGAAAAAAAAATTTTTTTAATTTTTTTTCTTTCCTGTATCATCAATCATTGATCCATAGCCCAAGATTCAAAAGTGCAAAATTTCAATTCGTTTTGAAAATATCTTCAGGTGGCGCATTAGTAGTGAAATTTTGAAAACCAGTATAAAAAGGCGACATATGAAAAGGTGGTAATAAAACTGAATTATACATATTTATTTGTTTTTATTTGTTACGCAAATTAAATATATTATGTTAAAAAGCATTTAAGCAATAGACTCCTCCTTAATAATGTTTAAGTACCATTTTCAGAAGTTTTTTGGACGTTGTTTTTCGTGAAAATATTGAGATTTTTTCTCAAAAAGTGGCAAGTCTTGCCTAGCTTTTATCTTCGTTCTTATATAACCGTCTCTTGCCTCTGAACCACAAACAGATAATGCATCCTCCGTTACTAGCTTTACACACCGTTCTACTGCCTGTGTGTGACAGGGAAACTTCTTAAAATACAGGAAATTGTCTCCTGAAGAAATCCCAGTCTTTATTTCTGTATCACTGTATTTCATCGTCATTGGTGGTTCGGTAACATTTTCTTTCCATCAATTTATCAAATCGTAATAATGTGATGCTCTGATCTGAAGTTCAGGAAGCTGAAACACGCATACTTTTCTGCCTTTGGTCTATTCTCTTGCTTTTAATATTCTTCAAAGAGCTAGTTCTCTTATATGTAACTCCTTGTCTTGTAACATAGCTAGCAACAAATTTTTAAGGTGCGCAAAGAATAAATTTCGTTGAATAGTTTTTAATACAATTCTCTTCCGCTTGTCTTGTATATACGAAGACCTTCTAACCATATAAAAATCGCGGATAGGCCCATATTTACAAGAATGTTTAGTCTTGATGTCAAACAAGGTTGGTGCGTACACTTTCAGAATAAAATCGACAAGTTCTGTCAGGTTGACCCATGGTTTCGTTGTTCCTACATATAAACGAAGAATCCTGTTTGCACAAGTAAGCCATCGGGAATGTGCTAGTTTCCTGGATCTCTGTGTAGTTTTCCTGTATAGCCTTCCTGGCTCTGGAGGAGCCAGGTTTCATAAGCACCACTAATATTGATGTGTTTCCATTATTTTGATTTCCATATATACATATACCGGGTGCGTCGTAAATTAGTGCAAAGTTAAAAAATTCATAATAAAAGAAGCAATGCTCGGAAAATTTTTCTGTTTGCGCCAATAAGATCAGAGGGACATTGGATTTTTTTCCATGTAAAAAAAAAGTGTCCAAAAGTAACCGAAAGAGGGCGTTCACACGTCATACTGAGACGTTTATGCAAATCAGGCAAACTCAAACAGAAAATCAAACAGATCACAATAACATGAGACTGGGCATTTATTTTAAATTAAAAGATGTTCAGCATTATTACCAGCACAAGGTAATAGGCAAGTCAATAAGCCCATTACAGCGGATTGTAGTATCGATGGCAGCGACTGTCTGTCGAATGACTTTTTACAGTTCCACCAAAGTGGGGAGCCCCGGTACACATGTGACTTTAAGTATCCCCCCCCCCCAAACTAAAAATTTGCCGGGGTGAAGTATGGTGATCGTGAGGGCCACTGAACCTTACAACCGCAACTTATAGAAATCGGTCTTCAGTGAAAGATTCCAACAGGAACGTCTTGATATCACGTGAAATGTGGGGTGGGGCACCATCCTGCATGAAGGTGACAACAGATAACGCATCTCTTTCCTGCAATGAAAAATTAACGTGGTTACGCAAAAGCGCCCTCTTTCGATTACTTTTGGAAACTTTTTCTTTTACATGGAAAAAAAATCCAATATCCCTCTGATCCTATTCGAGAAAACAGAAAAATTTTCCGAGCATTATTTCTTTTATTACGAATTTTTGAACTTTGCACGAATTTATGACGCACCCGGTATATATATATATATATATATATATATATATATATATATATATATATATATATATATATATATATATATATATATATATGAGTAAGCACGTCATAAAAATTGATAAAAGCGCTTAAGAATTATAAGCGTTTCTCTGTTCCCCATCAAAAATTATCCCAATAGTAATATAATTATATTCAAATATCTAAATTTTTAATTACGAAAATATTAAAAATTGAAATATTATTTGTATTGCTGCAAAGAAATCTGACTGTAATATGATCTGTTGGGGTACTAATGCTATAATACTAATTTTAAAAGTGATTTTCTTTCATTTCGAAACCTTTAGTTGTGAATAAAAGGTCCGCAGACGTTTTTTTATTATTATTTATTATTTATCGACCTCGGAAGTTTGATTTGTTTTATACGTTGTATGTCGCGTTCAATGATATCTCTTTCTCAAAGATTCCAGCGGAAATAAAATAAAATAAAATAAATAAATAAATAAAAATGAAAATGGATGGAGCAAACACGTTTTACAGTGTGTCAGTTTCAAAAACGATTTGTACCCTAGTCCTTTTTTTTACAAATCTAGTAACAAAAATTTAGGCTTAATATTTTTAGAAACTATTTGCTTAAATCTTCCGAAGAAAGATCCTTTACAATTTTGCCAAATTATAATCTCTATACACTGACTCTAAGGCCGTCTGCACACGGAGCAACTCAAAAGAAACTGATATCTGACTCGAATCACAAACCAGTCCGTGTTGAGTCGTAACCTATGTAATTGAATGGAGCCACGCACACTGCGCAACTGGTTACAAACCCGGTCGACGGGTTTGTAACCAGACCTTAGGGTAATGACGACCTTAGGGTAATGATCATCTCACAATTGACGAAATATATTCAATTCATTGTTTAAGCAGGGAAATGCTTAAAATCAATATTTGTACATTTACTAAAAAGCCGGTCGGGTGGCGTAGTGGTTTGGGCCAACGGAAGTTCGACGTGTGCTTTCACCACCAGTTCCTGGGTTCGATTCTCGTATTGTCCGCACACAAGTCTGAGATTTGATATTTTTATTGGCTCACCTATAGTGTGCTCCCATAAAAAAGAATCCAACAATTTCGCACTGTGGATAGGCGAATGTCGTAATGGACAAAGTGCCTGCCGCGTTGCAAACAACATTTACTAAAAATGGAAATTTATTTAACAAGAAACATTTTTAACGTTTCAATGTTATAAGATAAAACATTATCATTTCACTTCGGGTAAAACATGAAAATCATGCAAAAAATAATTTCACTGCTTAATAGAAATAAATAGGAGGCTATTAGTCTTTATTATCATCTTATGTGCAAGCAGAAAAATATCTTTATTACACGCTGATTTTAAAGAGTTTGCACTTCAGTTTTTAAAATAGAAATTGCTGTGTTCGGCCATGGTTCACCCATGGTTCACCCATTCTTGCCAACATCATCTAATAGTAGCATCGCTCCTATCCAAATGTCGAGCGATTCGTCGATTAGACCACCCGGCTTCATTGAGCCCAACTGCACGTGCACTCTCAAATGCTGATATCTGCGCATATTGTATGTGAGGTATTGTTACTGTCTACCTGAGTACACCGAATGAAATTCGCAAAGAATTTTTGACCTAGAATCGAAATTTCTCCTCTTTAATATCCTGACAGTTGCGCAGTTAAGATGCGCTGCAGGGTCACATGTTCATTTATCGGCCGCCAAACTTTAAAATTTTGCATTTTCCGTCGAAACCTATATGCATATCAATTTGAGTCCAATTTGCATTACCCCTTCTTGGTGCGTCTTTTTTTTTGTTTGTCTAAAAGTGTATTTTGCGCTGAGCACATTTTTTACTTTTCTTATATAGTATTTCTAATATTTTATTAAATTTTCTGGACTAAAGAATTGGTCAATACTAAATTATTGTATACGGAACATAACATGTCATAGAATAATTTCGATATTCTACGTTATGTTAATACGTAACAGAAAATAAAAGATCAATAGGGACGTAATAAAAAAATGCTATAGGATTTTGACCTGGAATTACTTTTTGATGACGTGTATATTTCGTCGTATTTCAGTAAGAAAGATTTCAGTAACTTTATGATTTATTTGGAAAACTAGTAAAAGTGAGAAGCCGTACGAAAATAAGTGTAACATTTACACACTTTAAATTGAACTAAACTATTTAGATATACTAAATACTGTTTGAAATTTTTATACAGAGATTGGTATATCATAAAGAGTTTTACTTTTTATATTCTTTCCTAAACTTATATATAATCGATATGAGTAGATTTAAGTGTAAAGAGAAATATCAATTAGATTTTTGTTGCTAGCATTAGATGATGCATTACATTTTTGATTTCCGTAAGCATATTCTCTTATATAATGCTTATCACCCCTCAAGTCTATTTTCTTTTACAATTGGTTTGAATTTACATATTAATCTAAATTTTATGAATCATCAATTTTCTAGGAACACCAAAGGTTAGTTTACGTATAGAGTGCTAGATATTTATATTGGTATTTTTTATTCTTTTATTATTTCATTTCTGATATCATTTTAAGCTGAGCAACAAATATTTTAACTACGCATATATAGCACTGTGTAGCTACGAAAAGTGATAAAAGCAGAAAAGTATTTTCTTTTATCTCAGATATAAATTTGCCGGTTGGTAGAGAAAATTACCTCAAGGTTTGTCGAAACTTTTTAATATAAAATACTATTTTTGTATCGGAGAAAGATATGACAACTTTTTTTATTCCAAAATTGTATTCTCTACAGCTCGGAGTGTACTTGAAATAATAGATATGAAAAGCTGAGCACTGTAATTCTTTGAAAAGCTAAAACGGATTCTTTGTTATTCATGAACAGGTTAGCTTAATGATATTTACGCAGTGCCTTGATTTGAGTTTCATGCCACAAAGCTACATATGGCTGAGAGGCTTCAAATATTGATCCCAAGGGAACTTCGCTCCAGCAACATTGATCCAATTAGTTGCCTCTGCCATTTACTAGCACCCTCGGAGTCCAACTGCGCACGAGTTTTTCTCGCATCCTTAGCTATCAATCAGCTAGTTGGTGCCACTGCAAAGTTGATGTGTTCAAATGACATACCTCTGTACAGTTTCACTTCGGTTTTTCCAAACTCTATTTCAAATGTCACAAAGTTTCTGAGCCCTTAGGGAACTTTTAGCCTCTTTATGCTTCTGGAAAGATTTATGCGCTTCAAGGATATTGGGGGATTTTTGTCAGCTTCTTTCAAGCGTAATGAAAATGATATAAGCCACTCTCGTTATAAATTAGGAGACATGGGATTTCAATAAAATAACTGAGAGGAAATACACTATAAACAAAGAATGTGTGATAAATGTTACGAAATATGCTATATTTTGTCTCTAATTTGAAAACTGAGATTTGAACATCATCCGATGGTGGCATTTATGAGGCGCGCTCTAAAATCACATAATTTTCATTAGAATAACTTTTCATTTTTTCCTCTTTATTTAAGATAAAATATTATTAACTCTTAAACAACATTTTAATTAATTACATAGACTGAAATTTACGATTGAACATTTTCTACCTTGAGAAAATTTTCAAAAATTTAATAATAGTATTACCATTTTCACAGAGTTTGAAACATTAAAAATTACAAAATGAGAGAACATTTATAAACAAAAATTTGTATTAGAATCTACGTTACAGTCTCAGACTAAACCTGTTTCCAAATATAACGCATTACAAATGTTTATTTGTAAGTCTTTGTAGTAGATTTGAATCTCTACTAAAACTTTTTCATCCTCATACGAGCATGCGTTTTTGTAACCATTAAGTTAAAAATTTTTAGAGAAAAGGTACAAAAGGATAATATGCTCAGTCATATATAAAAGAAGAGACATAAAGCAGAACAACTCCTTTCATTTCTCTCATTTATAAATCCAAAATCATCCCACATCCGTTTGGTTTTATGTTTAGAATAACAGCTAAATACAAAGGGTCGTTTGCACTCTATGGAAACGATTTTGTAATTTGTTTTTGGCGCTTGCATTTTAAGATAAATATTTGGCAACTTCAGAATAATCGTCTGCTATTGTTTTGCTTTGATTGGAATGTAAAATAAAAGATTTATTTTGAAAATGGCTCCTAAAATTGATAGATGGCTCGAAGGTTACGTAACTGCACTTTCCGGGGAGAAATATTCGTATCAAAAAATTATAAAGCGGTGTAAAAATTTCGGTTATGGCATTTCAAAAATAGGTATTTATAATATAGTAAATTTGAAAGGGGAAAAAGTCTAACTGAAAGTAAAAATGAAAACATAACCAGTAAACCTCATCCTAAGACTGTTCGAACGCAGGTAAATATCAAGAAAGTGAAGTCACTGATCCTAAAAGAAAATACGCCGACTCAAATATCCATTGCATCGAAACTAGGAATGTCTTCTGGCACTGTAATTAAAATCATTCATAAATATTTGAAGATAAAAAAAGTTGTTTAAACCTAAAGTTCATCTGCTTTTGCCAAATCATATTGCTGAAAGAAAAGCGATTTGTAGAAAATTATATGAAAAACACCTAGCTGCTGAAAAATGAAAATTTGTGGTAACACTCGATGGGGCATGGGTGTATTTAAGTGACTGTAGTAAAAAAAAATCAATTTTCTATTGCTCAACTGACGGGAATGACCGTACGAAATGGCTAAGTCAGTGTGCAGAAAAGTTCTCAAAGGAGTTCATGATAGTAGCAGGATTTTGTTACAACGACGAATTAAAAATAAAAAAAGTCTCAAGTAAAGCCAAAATTAACTCACTCTACTATCAGCAGGATATTTTAGAACCAATTTTTGAAGCAGAAATTCCAGCCTTATATGGAAAGGACATTGATAAATTTAAGCTTCTTATGGACAAAGCCTCTAGTCACACGCCTAAATCAACTGCCGGTTATTTAGCAAAGAAGTAATCAAAAACAGGAATAAAATGTATCCTATTTAATGAAATACCTGCAAAATAACCTGACTCTTCTCCAATGGACTTTTGCGATTTCGGTTTTTTAATACGAGTCTTAGGAAAACGGCATCTAAGAATACTGAACGAACTTTTGAAAACGGTCCAAGAGGAATGAGGTAAAACTGACATGACGGTACTAAGCAAAAATTTACTTTCATGGTAAATTCGAGCTAGCTTGTCAAGAACCATAGCTATCAGATAGAAGCAAATCACCGCATAATATACGGCATTTATATATAAAACTGAACTTTCAAAATCGTTTCCATAACGTGCGAACGACCTTCTGTAAAGCTTCAATGTAAGTTGAATTAAAGTAGTTATCCGTTTAAAGTAACCACGAATATAAATTTCGAATGCATCCATTCTTTCAATAGAAATAATTTTAAGTGTATTCTCACCTGTAAAAAAAGAAACACACCAAACTATTCCAGTTTTGGCAGCGTTATAAATATTGATTAGTCCTTGTCTCAATCTGGTTAAGCTCTTTCATTAGTGGCTCTTTCTTATATATATATATATGTAATAAATTGGAAGAAACGTGGCGTTGAAACATTAGGTTCGAATGGAGAGGAAAAAGCCCGGAGGAGCCCAAACTTGACTTTTGTGATAGATTTCAGTATTGGGGAGAGACAGTCGTGGAAGGCAGATAAGACACGAAGGTGGACTTGGACGACAATGATTCGTTTCATCATAACACAGTTTTGATTTCTGGAAATTCTGCTGGATATCGTTTACATCATTTACTTGAGATACACGTTTATATAACGGATTAACATACATCACTTAAATTGTCCGGGGCATTATGTACAAACGACAAAAGGCCGCAGCGCGCCTAAATTACATCTGGACAGCACAGCAGCAGAACACACAAAAGCACAAAAAAGACGCTATCTGCGTAGGATGTGCGGCCGCGTTAAAACTTTTAATTGGCCATTTCTAGACACCTGACCTCGCACGTCATATGGCGTGGTGATTTCGAATGTTCTGGAAGGAGTTTCATCACGCTATTATATAAGCATTTTCGCTCTACACGTGGATTAGGGGGAAATATAATCGATTACTTAGGTTATCTCTAGATCAAACTTTGGATTAAGGGGTGATACTTTATTGAGATAAAATGATAGAATTTCGAATAGGCATTTTATTTAATGAAAGGGTAGGGTTATTGTTTCAAATATATATTAGGGTGGGTTATTTTTACTTTTTTTTAAAAATCGGAATCGCCTGTGGTGGGAAAAGCGGTTAAAAATTTTGGTACGTAAAAATTAAAAAATAAATTTAAAAATTCTTTTTTTATGTTTTTGGAGAAACTTAAAGGGCCGGGCGAGGGGCCTAAATATATTTTAACTTCAAATAAAAAATTTCACAAACAAAGGGTCTTGCTATGCAACAATTTCCACTACAGACGGTTAAAATTTTTGGTACTAAAAAAAATTAAAAATAAATAAAAAATGCTCTTTTTATGTTTTTGGAAAATTTTCAAGGCCGGGCGGGGGCCTAAATATATTTTAATTAAAAAAAAATTATTTTAGGAACATTTGATAGCGATACCCAGCTGTTCCCACCACAGGCGATTTCGATTTTAAAAAAAAGTAAAAAATCTACCAATATATATATTGGTAGATATTTACTTTTTTTTATCTATCTTTCCAATATATATATATATATATTGGAAACACAATATTTATTTCCAAAAATTAATAACTTCTTGAAATACTTTAAAACTAAGCACCTGTAGCGTACTTAGTACACGCTCTCGTTACTTGGTGCTGCGCGCAGTATTCCCAACGAGTACTCTAAAAGAGAAACATTAATAAAAGGGGGAGGGGCTAAAGTTTTGTCTGGTGACCGACCATTGCCAGTGACGCTGAGAGCACAATTGGATAAACCAATGATTTCTAAGATTCGTGGCCAATATTTAGATGTCAGGCAATCACCGGCTTCAAGATATCTAAATTTTGTGGCGTATTGATTCGTCACTCATTAGATATTTTTCCGAAGCAGGTAATAAATTAATATAACGGGAATTTTTGCTCGGGTTTTTTTGAAAAGACAACAAGAATGAGTTTTTTATTTATAAAATAATCGGTGTATTGATAAGTGACTAATTGATAATCCATTAGTTTCTTGCCTTGTAAATGCAGTGCCTTTAACCCTTTACATTAGAATTTTGTTTTTATGTATTTTACTTTTGCCTAAACTAAACCATCGATCACAGTAACATTCCCATGCAGATAGAAACAAAAATTATTAGTCGATAAATCACTCTAATTTTTTTCATCAGTTTGAGAAAAACGTTGCAAGCTGAAATCTCCTCACACTTTTGGACCATTTGGAATCGAATGTATTTTGAAGAAAATCCTGAAAAAACTACCGAAAACATTTGTTAACGCCGATACATTCGTTATTCTTGGATGTTTGATCTTTGGGGAAAGAAGAATGACGAGAAGAACATATTTTAATTGTTGTGGCATAGGTATTTAGCCCACAAACAGCATATTGAGCTGCTGACAGTTAAAAATGAATGCCTATAAAAGGTTAGATATAGAGGCTGTTTTACTCATAGCAAGAATTCAACTTTATGATAGGTTGTGGAGAAGAATTTCAGAATATTTAATAGCTCCCAATTTGGAAGGAATTTTAGGTTTAAGAATTTTTTTTCTCTGTTTGAATTTTCTTTCTTAATAAATATCTATACAAAATTTTAATATCTTGGATTTCAGATATGCAAGCTTTGATTCGAAGTCCTCAGCATTTAAAAATCATGTTTTAGAAAGCATATAATTATACAAGTGAAATCTTGTATACGTCGTAAAAAGGTTTGATAAATTGATCCATTTCTTTGCATTGTTTTGTAACGATAATAAAATTGTAAGATAAGTAACATTAGTATATTTTTATTGATATGAAAAGAGTGAATTGCTTATTGTCTATTTTTATCTGAATTGAAAAATGCAAAATGTTATTCCAATGTATACGTTAATTAGTCCGCAGCTGAAACTAACACATAAATTCTAGTTTTAGTGAGGATTAAGTTGACTGATCGACTCACCAAGGATTATCTTGAATGCGGTGTGAAATGTGTCCTCTTTTCTTCCTCGATTAGTGTCCGCGTGTGAAATCTAGTTTAGACTTCTTCAAACTTTTCACGCCGTCAGAATCCTAGGTGTGAAAGGGGAAACATTTCAAACACCAAACTATTCAAATTTGAAGCGTAGATTTAGTTCATTCAAATCTGCGTATTTTAATTCCATCTTAACAATTCTAACATGTAACATTTTTATCCTCTATTTTATTTTGGGAAATAATATTTTTTCTGTACCGCTTTGAATTAATGCAAATTACCATGTTTTAAATGTTAGAATCAGGAGGGTGAAAGATAAAATGATATTAATTAATGAAAAATCCCACAATATAATACATTAAGGAATAGCAACAAACGAATCGAGCGTCTGATCTGAGAATTTAATAACGGATAACTTTTAAAGAAAACTGCTTTAATAACGATAAACTACAAATTGTGTTTCTTAGACATTATTGATTTTGGAAGAACACTACGTCATTTTGTATTCAACGAGTGTGGGAAAAAACTAAAGAAGTTGACGGGCCAGCAACTAATAAAATATAAATAGTAAAGAAAATAAAACTATCAAAAGTTTTTTTTCGCTTTTGGTTTGCTTCAGTTGTGCCCTGTCTTCGAATTCATTCTGAGTAACGAATTTCAAAATGAACTTCAAAAGAAGTAAGATAATAGAAGTTTTTGTAGAATCCAGGAATCCTTCAACGATAGATATCGACAAGATTATCGACTAAATTTGAGGAAGAATTATCCAAAAAAATTATGTATAGGACGTGGAATCGAAAACAGTATTTTTCACTTCATAAAATTAAAATTAGATTCCGGTAACAAATAATACCAAAATCTTATACATCTGCTCTAGTACGAATAAGTGCATGCCACTCATAAAGCATGTTAATTGATACTAGCTCTCGCCCCCCTCCCCATCAGAATCACATTCCTGAAATAAAAATTAAAATTTCCGTTTTAATTTTAAAGTCTCATTTTTGTTCTTATCAATACAGGCACAAATTCCACTTTAAAATTTGTTGAAACTTTGGAAAATATGATAAAATAGTGAGAAAAATGGATGCCTTCAGTACTTTATGATGATAGAGGAACAACTGTTATTTGTCACATACTTTATAAATCATTAGCATTAAGTACCAGTGTCAAGAAACGAGTTAATGAAATCATGTGCAATAAACAAATCTAAACCTGGGATGACTTTGATTCAAACAATAGAAATAACTCTTTCAGTTTTATACTACACGGAGGCAAAAAAAAAAGTAGAGTAGGTGTTTCCATTAAAATACTATGGATTTCCTACTATCTCTTAAATACTCTTCTTTTCCATTAAGAAAAAAGAAGTGGTAGTTAAGATAAATCGTAATTTTTTCAGTTCATATTATGGAATTAGATTTCATTCAGGTTTTTAACTCAGAGCGACAGCGAACAGTAAGTAAGCTTTGGGATTAATTAAATACATTCTATCGTAAGTTTAAAGTAAACTAAATCATAAAAGGTTAATAATATTGAATATTTTATAAATTCACACACGTGCATACAGCCAAATTATCTTCTAACTGATCTCAAAGTAATATACGTTTTACAAATTGCACTATGATTCTTCAGTGTGTAACAGATAAAACAACAAATGAATTCTTGCAACTAAGGAGAAAATCCCTTTCCATATATTTCCTTTAAAACTGAGTATTTTTTATCTTCAATACCCCACATATATCCACATTATTTTTAATATGTTTCTACATAATTTCCGTTTACTGGTTTGTCATTATAACACACCGCTGTAAAATAAAACAGATGACACATTTGGTACATTCTAAAATCTCCAAATTAATTCTTTTCCTCTAGGCACGTTAATCCTGGTAACAATTAAAAACAAGTCTCACTTACTTATCTATCGTGCTCCGTAGCTATTACGTGAGTGAATGAAACAAAGACACCATGTTTCGGAAGAGATATTACAGGTAAAATCTCTGTGGCTATACACTGCGCTAATTAAAAATGAAAATTAAAAAATGGGAAAGAAATCCATCGTTATTTTCAGCATATGGAGAAAATCTTAATGTGGAGTCAAACACCTGGTCGGGAAAGAATGATAATGCTTTCATTAGTGTCCATATTTTCTGCTCTTCTGGAGTAGGTTCCATGAAACGTTTCAGTTGTTTAGTCGCTAGGAGTAGTAACGACAAAGCATTCAGATTTTCTACATGTATTAGGAATGGTGATGGATTTCCAGTCCAATTTGTTGAATTTTTGAGTAGCACAGTCTATATCCACTGAGATATTGCTTGTAACATCTCTTCAGACATTGTGATTTTTTTTCATTTACTCATGTAGTGGCTTTTGAAGATGCTATATATGCAAATGACACATGTTTTATAATTAACATACCTTAATGCTGTTCAGCTCTTCTATATAGTTTTATTTCAGACATCTTTAAGTGTTTCTTCAAGTATAGTATTTTTCCTAAATTAGTGGTAAAATTGGAATTATTTAAAAATAAGACGCTTTTAAGATACTACGCATTTCGAACAGTTTTAGCTACAGCAGCAGTATACCATTTAACTCGCTGGTAATACTTTTGTAATCATAGAAAGAAAATATGGAAAATTATTAAGTGAAAAATATATTATTTTCTGCATTTCTCTAATTTCTTACGTTTTATTACCTTTTAAGCTCCTCCACTTTTTTACGTTTATGCTCCCAACTTTGTCAAGTTCTGTTCGCAGATTCGAGAGTAATTGAATTGGGCTGTATTTAAGTCCATTTCGCGTGTTCTACCTGGCAGCCTAAAATTAAGCTTTTGTTAGAATTCATTCCATAGAAAATATTTCTCTGAACCTTCTTAGATATTGTTTTATGCTATCATTGTTTTATGCATTTTGAAGCTATACTTACTTTCGTACTCTTCGGTGAAGCAACCCGACGCTTAAGGGGACATTTCTAGCTCAACAACGGAAGAATAAAGCTTTGATATACATTAAAGCACTTATATTTTTGCTAGTAAAAGTTTATTACGCCTATTTAAGGCAAAATAAAATAATATCTTATGCAAACTTTATAAACAATGCATTAGAAAAACTTTGTTTATCATTTCTGCAGGATACTAAATTATACTTTTTGCCATCATCAGAGCTGGTGCATAATAGCTGGTGCTTCGGGACAATATTTGGATATGAGAAAGCTGCCGACAAGGTGGGTGCAGCGTTTGCTAACAATCGATCAAAAACGTAAACGAGGGAACACTTAGAAGCATCATTTGGAGTTGTTTCAAAGAAATCCAGATGATTTTTTACGTCGTTTTGCGGCATTTCATGAAATATGGATACCAGCCAGGTACAAAAGAAGAGTCATGACAGTGCGTTAAAACCTGCACCAAAGAAAACGCAAATTAGCAGGACAAGTTATGGCTACAGTTTTTTGGGACGCACATAGTCTAATCTTTATTTATTACTTGAAAAAGTACAAATCTAGAATATATTTTGCCTCTTTACGGGATCATTTAAATAGTAAAAATTAGCGAAAAAGATGTTCTTTTTTGTCATGACAATGCATCTGCGATTATGGGCAGTAAAACTGTTACAATTACTCGATAAAATAATTCCCCATCCAACAAACTCTCAATATTTAGCCCCCTCGGACTACTACATGTTCCCTAAAATGAAGGCAAAAATTTTCATCGAATTCCGAGGTGATTAGCGAGACAAAAGGTTAAATTGTGAAGATCGACAAACCTTACACTATGGAGGATATAAAAAAGCTTGAAAATCGTTGGAGCAGACACGTCGAATTTAACTAGGAAAGTTAAAATCTTTTTTCAAAATCACCCCGTTTTCATTATTTTCACCCAACTTGTCAAATAAAGTTTCAAAAAATAAAACTATTTAATGGAAACATTTAAATAAACTGACTTGTTAACTCAATAAAATTTATGTATTCTGTTCAGGAATCCGGAAGTTTATTGTCTTAATTATGTACCGTCTTATCATAGAACAACATTTATGAAAAATGTGTTTGCATCCAGAACCAAAATTTCGTGTTAACTGAATGCCTATTTATATAAAATTAAAAGTAAAAAAAAAATATTACTATTTTAAGTTTGTGTCTATTGCAGATACAATGGTTATGATCCACTATCAGCTTTTTTTGAAATTCTCTATTTAATAATATCAACGAAAGTGAAGAGTTATATCATGCAGTTAAAGTTTTTTACTACGAATGATTTTAAAACGTTAAAAATTTTAAGTGAACCTTTACTATTTATATGCATCAAATTGTTTGAAAGAATTATAGTTTACAATACACAAGTTCATTTATTTACAAATTGTGCCTAACATTTCCACATCAAATTAAAATTGTTATTATTGCATTCTGCTCAACGCTAATAATCATGACTCAACATCAAATGAACTCTTCAAGTAATGAACATCATGTCATGTTTTTAATTTTAAGATTCACATACACGGAATCTTTATTTGCAAAACTAGCTGAAAACCCGCACTTCGCTACGGAGTACATACAAATTAAATACAAAGGTTAATGTATGCAATTAATGCCAAAAATATAAATATATATATTTATAATAAATGCGACGATCAATGTATACAATTGATGTAATATATATATATATATATATATATATATATATATATATATATACATATACATATAAAAAATCATAAGGGATATTTATTTTTTTTGGGATAATATCCAATCGTCTGCTGCATTAGAAAGAAAAAAAATGTTTTTGTCTATTTAGTTGTTATGCACGTGACGATAAATTTATTTAAAGTACCAGAAAAAAAAAATCACGTGATCAGCATTTAATAAATTAAATTCTAAAAATTAATCTTTAAAAATTCACCAAAAATTAGAAATTCGAGGTAAAGATTCTAAAAAGATTTAATTTTAAAGGAATTTTTATGATCTTTCTCATGATATAAATTTTATAACCCTCAAATTATTATTTTAAATGCAAACTTAAAAAAAGTTACAAAAGCAGCTTAAAAATTTAATTAAAAAAATCTAAGAAGAATTTTCAAACATCTTTCTTAGTGCACCCCTACACCATAAGAAGAATCGCCATGCAAAATTTAAACCCTTTAGGTCCAGTGGTTTGGTCTGTGCGTTGTATGTCAGTGAGTCAGTCAGTTACGGAACTGTTTTATATATATAGATAAGTGTTAACCAGTTATTTCTTTATTTTAGAGCCCAAAAATTACACAGTAGCTCTTAAATGAATTTTTTTCATTGAGGGATTTAGCAATTTTTGGCCAGGTCGTCGGGTAAATCCCTTCATTTCGATTAAAAATGTCAGTTTAATTCTAACCATCCCGTTTTTTGTGAAGTATTTTGTTTTCCAATTTTATCTGAAAATGTTATTAGAATGAAAAGTGGTTACGGAAAATAATTTGAAGCTGTCATTTGGTAAGCTGCCTAGAATTGTAATGTTTGAAGAATTGGGTGGAGGAGATGGTCTCGTCTTTTAACATACATAAACATTCCTGATGGATTTCAGTCTCTTATCGATTCAACGATTTACGCATACATCAATCGAACTTGTTAAAAAAATATTACTTTGTTTTCCTCAACATCGTGACGTGTCATTTATATTCGTCTAAAGTCTAATGAAACTATTAAGTCCCTAAATTAGTTTATCGCTAATGAATGAATCATGATTGTTCCCTCGAAATTATTATCATCCAGACCCAGATTATACTTTTTCTTAAAAGAGCTAACATATTCAAAACCATTATTTGAGTATTGTTTTAACAACTCCTTTTCATAGCTTAATTAGGATGATGTCGTTGAAGTGCATGCGCATGAAATATTTATATTCACATATGACCCATAGAAATACGTTTAGTTGATTCAATTATTGGAATAGAGAAAATAAATTGTGCGGTCGGGGAACCCCCGTCAGGAACAAAGTTCCTTACGTTATTTTTTCAACTCTAAACGTGATTTAATATGTAGATTTCTATAGATTATATCTATGTAAATATATATATATATATATATATATATATATATATATATATATACACTGCGCTATTCCAAGAATGAGTGGGAATAGAAACGGCCAGCGCTTGTGCGGGGATTTGAACCTGGGACCTCTCGCTCCGTAGTGCGATAGTCCGATACTCCGTAGTCCAATGCGATAACCATTCAGCCACAGAGTCCTTGAGAAAAAGCACTTATGAAGGGGGCATAACGCTTTTTCGTTACGTGACGATTCCGGCCAGTTCACTCTACTGTAAGCCGCGTTAAAGAAGAACTTCGTTCCAAAAATACTGAATTCAATAAAATATTTTCAACCGCACAATGTCCAACACTTAGTAAGCTACTTGGGTAATATGTTTTGTATTATCTGTTCAAGGAGGGAATGTCATCCTCTGTAGTGAGTGGACGGTATCGTCTTTTCACGCACTTGAGTTTGGATTACTTTCAGCATGCTACAGGGTTAAAGATCCATACTATAATCGAATCAGTAAAAGTGTAAATAAGTTTTGTCTTCCAGGCATTCTATACTTTGGTATCTTTAATATTCCTTGGAATTCCAATACCCTAAAGAAAAATTCCAATACCCAAAATGAAAATGAAGAATTCGTGTTTATTTTTATGCAGACACATAATATGCTTGATTGTATTAAAAGAAATGTAGAAAAGAAATTCTTCATAGAAAGGATTTCAGATTTTAAAGGTTTTATTACTAAATACAATTTTATAGTTTTCTTATCCCACCTATACTGTTGATGTCTAGTTATTTTAATTCCATAACTTTCATTTTCCCGATGGTACCGTAATCATTGTATTAGTGAAATGGGAAATTTTTAACGAAAAAATTCTTTCAAGTTTAAACCATTTGAAATTGATATAAAGCACAATTATTAATCTAAATTCATTTATATAATCCAAAATTATTTGAGCTAGAATTAAAAATAATAAATATTAAATATTCAATCATTTATGTAGTGGAGGAAAAAAAATTAAATACTAAGTGTATAGATTTATTTTGAATAGTACTCAACGCACGAGAAAGATTTTAATATAATTTAATTTATATATTAAAGTTGTTTAAGTAAATAAATTTATATGTTCTCTACTGAAAAATGTTTTTTACAACATATCTTGCGGACACTTTCCTCGATAGAAATTTTGATTGATTGTCCCTTCTTCCCAAATTTAAGGAGGATATTATATGAAACGCAATCCATTTTATATAATTTTACAAAATTATAAAGCTTGGGAATGAGAGAAACTATTTATGATATATTTTTATGAAGTGTATTCCATTATTATTATTACATTTATTCTTCACGTAGACAGTTGAAACTTTGATGAAGAGTCTTTTCCTTCAAAGATTTAAGGCAGAATAATATTTAATCAACAGAATGATATATTTTAGAACATCATATTGATATAAACTGACACAATTATAAAAATGGATTAAAGTAATTTTATTAAATTTTATGTAATTTGACATTGTTTCATGTAAGAGATAAATCGAAAACTCAGTACTGAGATGAAGCATTTCTATTCCATGTGTAGTATTAAGATAATATCCAAATGTACATTATATTTAGACGAAAGGATTTTTTTAAAGCAATAAGGGATATCAGTTCTTATTAAATATAAAATCAAGTGTATAGGAAAAGGCTTCTAATAACTGATTTCTTTAAATATTGAGTTATTAGAGAGAAACCTTAGAAGGAAATATATTCATATACAAACTGATCTCAAAGAAATTACATATCATGCAAAACTAATATATCAGTTTCTTTCATATTTGTCTATTTAAGATATTAGGTTTGGAAGAAAAAGTGACATTTCACAAACCACGTTTTGTGTTGTGAAATACTGATGTTGAAAACATAGAAAATTCACAAACATCTGGAGAAATTTTTCATTGCGAATGTATACTTTCTTGAAGAAGAAAATTCATAATACACTGAATTGTGTACATTTCTAGAGCAACCAAGAAGAATATGAAAATTAAGTCTTATGCGTGCTTATTTACAGAATACTAGAGTCGATAATGCATAATATCCAACAGAAACGAAAGAGTTTTTAGTCGGAAAATATCCTACCTTTACTTCTCAGAAAAAAGTGCGTTTTCATTTTTGTTGAACGGAAAAAAAATATTTATCTTCTGTATGAGTTAAATTTCCTCATTGTCTATAAATTTAATTCCATTAATGCAATGTGAAACAAGTAGTCAAAATTACACTTCGATAAACATTATTGACGTCAAAACTAAAATTAAACGCACACTGTATTTAGTAGACATAGTTTGTTTTTTCACTCTAAAGAAATAAATATTGTTTTCTTATTAAACATTAATAGGAATGTTTCCTGGAAGCATTCCGATCTTACAATTTTTCCCCTGCAGAAATGTATTGGCAAGCAATCAATTTTGGATAAAGGTCTTATGATACAGAATGATTCGTTTCATTTGATGGATAACTATATCGCTTTTAGTACGTCAAAAATAGTTGAGAAAAGAGTTTTTGTCACGTAAATCACAACTTACGGATCAAATATGTCGTTTAGAAGAAACAAAAGAAACAACATAACTGTTATGGGACGAAAAAGCAACTGTTATTTGGATATAACAAAAGCGCACGCAATGCGGATAAAATACCAGAGGATTGCCTGGGCCCCAAATTCTGGAGCTGTAAATACTTAGATAAGTCCATAAAATAAGGAGATGTATACATCTAGATGTTCCTTTTATTGCTTTGGCATTCCGGAGCATTTTCAGGACTCATTAAAAGAAGTCATGACAACATGAATGTATTTTTTGCGATCTGGATTTGTAGTTTCCCAACACGAAAAAAGATGGTCATAAGTTTCCATGCAATTTATATATTTCAATTAAATGTAAATTTATTTCATATACTCTAATTAAATGTTCTTGAAATAAATACTGAAATTTCATAAAACAAAATAATTTCAAAAACAAAACATTATCTTATATGTACCCATACATACATGTACTTGTTTGTATATATAAATAGGTGTATATTTATATAAATGAATAAAAAAATACTTAATGCTTCAATTCTGTACTTAAAGAGGATTAAAATCAAACACAAATGGTGTATTTTGAGGAAAGAATAATTTTGTTATGTTTTGTACTATGACAATCTGATTTTTATTTAAATTCTTTAAACTGCTCTCATGAGGTACTAAGATATTTTTCTCTTTTAATATATGTGACATTTGAAAAATAAATCACATTGAACTGCAACCACATAAATTTAAGTTACTATATTTAGCTATTTGTTTTACGAAATATAACATTTTTCAGGGAAAAATTCAGTCTTTTATATAGAGCTTATATCTCAGTCAGATGTCAAACTTTTTCTTTTTTCTGGTACGGTATTATATTTGTGCGTATATATATTTTTTTTCAAATCATGCAGATAGTTTTATTTTTACCTACTTGTTACTTTTGAATTAAATATCAGACAACTTGGTGTGCATTCAGTGTATCCTAAAAGGTTTTCGCTCTGCAATAATAAAATGCTTTGGTATTTCATTTTATTAACTGATTTTGAATATTATTAATAACTATTTTAACCTTTAAAGATTCGTGAAATACTATATAAAATTGGAAAATGGTTTCGTTAAAGTTTTAATCGTTTGTAAAGAATACTATATTATGAAAAGAAGTGAAAAGATAATAGCAAGAATGCAACTTAGGGAAACTTAATTTGTGCAAAATATATCATCTGCAAGACTTTTCAAACGACTATTGTCAAGGTTTTGCTACAGAAAGATTTAAAATGCAATTACGAATTGTGTTTATTTTAAATATACTGTCTGTTTTTGGAATTTCTGATAGTCGTATAATCAGCATTTTTCAATGTTTGAGGGTTTAGTGTGAAAAGTTTGCAGTATTTGATATGTAAATGATTTTACTTTCTAGTACAATTTTTTTGCGATTATCAAAGTACTGTTTTCTCATAATTACAATGCATAAAAAATTAAAAATATACATGAAAACATCAAAAATAATTCCTATCAAATAAAGTATTATAGATGAGATCAATGTATAAAAAATTATTCAGTCATACAGAAGATCGTTCGCACTTTATGGAAACGATTTTGCAATTTGTTTTTGAAGTTTGCATTTTGAGATGAATATTTGGCAACTTCAAAATAATTTTCTGCTATTGTTTTGCTTTGATTGGAATGTAAAATAAAAGATTTATTTAGAAAATGGCTCCTAAAATTGATACATGGCTCGAAGGTTACTAAACTTTCCGGGGAGAAATATTCGTATCAACAAATTATACAGCGGTGTAAAAATTTTGGTTATGGCATTTCAAAAATAGGTATAAAACATGACCACGAAATCTCATCCTAAGACTGTTCGAACGCAGGTAAATATCAAGAAAGTCGCTGATCCTAAAAGAAAATACGCCGACTCAAATATCCATTGCATTGAAACTAGGAATGTCTTCTGGCACTGTAAGTAAAATCATTCATAAAGATTTGAAGATAAAAAAGATGTTTAAACCTAAAGTTCATCTGCTTTTGCCAAAGCATACTGCTGAAAGAAATGCGATTTGTAGAAAATTATATGAAAAACACCTACCTGCTGAAAAATGAAAATTTGTGGTAACACTCGATGGGGCATGGGTATATTTAAGTGACTGTAGTAAAAAAAGATCAATTTTCTATTGCTCAACTGACGGGAATGACCGTACGAAATGGCTAAGTCAGTGTACAGAAAAGTTCTCAAAGGAGTTCATGATAGTAGCAGGATTTTGTTAGAACGACAAATTAAAAATAAAAAAAGTCTCAAGTAAAGCCAAAATTAATTCACTCTACTATCAGCAGAATATTTTAGAACCAATTTTTGAAAAAGAAATACCAGCCTTATATGGAAAGGGCATTCATAAATTTAAGCTCCTTAAGGACAAAGCCTCTAGTCACACGTCTAAATCAACTGTCGCTTATTTAGCAAAGAAAGAATCAGAAACAGGAATAAAATGTATCTCATTTAATGAAAGACCTGTAAAATTACCTGACTCTTCTCCAATGGACTTTTGCGATTTCGGTTTTTTAATACGAGTCTTAGGAAAACGGCATCTAAGAACACTGAACGGACTTTTGAAAACGGTCCAAGAGTAATGAGGTAAAACTGACATGACGGTACTAAGCAAAAATTTACTTTCATGGTAAATTCGAGCTAGAACTATTGTCAAGAACCATAGCTATCAGATAGAAGCAAATCACTGCATAATATACGGCATTTATATATAAAACTGAACTATCAAAATCGTTTCCATAACGTGCGAACGATCTGCAGTACAAGATTTAACTATGTTGAAATTGTTTCTTCAACTCCTCATATTTAATTTTTTTTAATAATAATATTATATATTTTATGTGTGATAAATATTTATTATTCCCTTGGAAAAAATTCAAATTTCAAATGAATTTCGTTTAGTTAATTATTAACATTTTATCTGCGTATTTTGTTTTAACAAGAATCTTAGGCCATTCGGAATTAGGAATTTTCTAACAAGATCTGAACTGCCAAAAGTTTCGACTAATCTTTGTGTATCATTGTTCTAAATAATTTTAAATATACAGTAAATTTAACTTTAATGCTTATATTTAAAATTTTAAATAGTATCCTGTGTTTTTGATTGGATATAGTGATCTTAAAACTGTTCTTAGGATTTTAAGAATTATAAAAGAAGTAGTCTAGTTGATATAGGAAGAAGAGGAATGGACCCTTTCGTTTTCAGTAAACTAACTTCTTTTTCAGTTAGAAATATTCCCTCTAATCATGCGTAAAAAATCAAGTGTAAGAGCATGTCGAAAGTTAAAACGCTTTTTCCTGTCACTTCACTTGAAAAGACGAAGTTTCATTTCTTAGGACATCATTCAAGAAAATGGTATGGCTTTCATTCTATTCATACATTTCAATAAATACGTGAGATACGTTATTTTAAAAAAAGTAGAAAGAAAAAAGTACGGCTATAATTATAACGTAAGAGCCTGATTTTTTTTTTAAAGGCAATGTTTATTTTTTTTAGGAAGTGAGAAATAACTTATTCAGTGATTTTTTAGCTGAAATATAATGCGCTTCTAAGTATAAAAATTAATGTGGGTGAGTGTTTGTGAAGGAAAATAAGTTCTGTATTTTAGCTTAAAATCGGAAAGAACTCTTCATAGCGAATATTGGGTGCTATATAAGAGATTAAATCTACCAAAAATTTGATGCAGAGTTGATGCAGAGTTTTAAAAGATAAAAAAAAGTTATACATTTGAAAGACGATAATAAAGAAACTCTACATAAACAGATAGTTGTATTTTAACATCAAGATATCCTCAAATGCGTATTCCAGAAAAAAATCATGAATTGTTAGATTTCTTAAACACAAAATTGGTCTTCTGCTTAAACTTTGTCATATATTCTTGGAACCATATGATACTTTGTTAAGGCATTTTCCCTCTGTTCTAACGTCTAAGGCCCGTTGCACTACATACTTATGCGAAGAAAGTTTTTCGACACTGGTCCTAATTAAAAATGACAAACGATCGTGTTTAAAGGGTCTTGACCATGAACTCTTTCTATATAGTATCAAATATAAAACGTACATATGTTTATCAAAACAAGCTCAAAGATCTCATTAATAAATTAGTATGTTTAAATTAACTTTGTCTTTATTAGGCTTAAGTAAAGACAAAAAAACAAATTTTAATATAAAAATTTAAAGAGAAAATTTTCTACTTGTAAACTATACTTTATATTTTTGTTCTTGTGTTGGTGTACAATTCAAAATGATTTATATAAAACTAAATGATTATAATTATCTTGATATATAGAGCTATTTTATTGTGTTTTTTATCTAATAAAAACATATACGTACTATTGTAATTTATGTATTTGCAAGCTTTTACTTGTGGTGTGCTGCGGAATTATCGAAAAAACGTTGTTGTGCCGTGGATGATAAAAGGTTGCGGAGCTCTGGACTATGTGACTTTATGCGCGCTCACACACACAGCGGTTTTTCTACCGTCCTAGAGTTATTTGCGAGAGAGTGGTTTGACCTTTCGTATTGACAGGTGTATCAATAATAGCAATAATTCGTGAACATGAGTGAGATTATTTAATTAACCCTTTCAGACTGATTGTTGGGAGATTATTAGAAATTATTTTATCTAAAAAAAATTGTTTTATGAATCTTAGGTCAAATGAATCTTAGGTCAATGCATTGCGCGCAGAGTTTTTTAAAAACCATACGAGATATATATTAAATTATTTTAATATATTCTATCCATAGGTTATACTTATATCCATAGCTTATACTACACCTAAAAGGATTACCATATTTCACATAAAAATATTTTTCAGGCAAATGTATTGTATTGTACAAGAAATATAAAAATTTTCAAAAAAAATTAGTAATATGTACTTACCTATAAATCATAATAAAATACTTAAATTAAATCATAATAAAAATTGAGTTTTTTGAAGGTTTTAAAGTGATCTCTCCCCTTAACTTATTTTATAAACAAAAAAATATGTCATTTATAATTTTTTAACGTTTATTTTTCACTTGAATTACGTGGTTACAAGTGAATTACGTGGGAAAAAGCTTCCAAGAAAAGCGATTGTAAGACATTTTGTGTGGTCTAGCTGGAAATTCTAGCGAGATAGGTGCAAACCTCGACGGTTGCTGAAAGTCAAGGTAAAATATTGACAGCTGAGATCTGGTAAAGTCAGGGGTTGTACGAATAGGAAGTTTTTAAAATTAATAATTTCAAATAATTGTGATTATATTTTATGTGTGTAATAAATATCGAAAATTTATTTTAAAGCAATTGTTGACGCTATTTTATTGTATATATCTTATTTTCATTGATTTTTTTATATACTGCAAAATTCTCAGCATAATATCCTTTATGGTGTAGGAAATGTTGTTGCATGGTGAGACAAACGGCATCCCACCTCCCCCTGTAAAAATAAAAACACACAGAATTTTTTTATTTATTTATTTTTTTTGGGGGGGGGGGGGCATAAAATATCTAAGTTAGTGCATATGAGTCTTTTTACATTATTATTTCTAAATTTCAGTTGTATTTTAATATAGCGGGCCACAAAGGGTTAAAATGCAACAAAATTTAATTAAATTTAATCTTTTTAAGTAATATACAAGCAAATATATAACATTAAATACATCACATTAATTTTTAATTATTTTATCAGGCTTGTATCTTATTTCTAGTATTAAAACAATGTTTTACAATTAGATAAAAATTATGACAAGAAAAAAGTTTTAAGAATATCCTTATATCTTGGACATCTGCTAGGAAACCCTTCGTACACTTAAAACAAAATATTTACACAGAATGTTTCTCACATCGTTTGCTTTGAGGCCTCCTCCGCTTGTAGTGTTTTTTCCTGTAGTAAAAACCGCAAAACACGACGACGACGGAAATTTTTCCGCCGTGTATGTAAGATCTACCATTGGAACGACGTCGACGGAAAATTTTCCGCCACGGATAAAAACGCCGTGTGTGCAACGGGCCCAAGTAATTGCAAAAATGATCAACAACAACCACCAGGAGCCTTTTAAATTCATCTGGAACAAATCTTTGAGTATGAAGTTTACATACGCACAGTACCCCTCTGAGGTACAATGTTTTGTTTGTTTAGCACAGATGGTGATCCATTTGCAGATTCATGGTTTCGATATATAGATTTGTGTGTACAGGTATATTTGTATGGTTTCTCTATTCTATGCTGGTGAGCTTAGGCTTTTAATCTAAGGGCTGAGTTGTTTCAAGCCTTTATTTAGTAATGACCAGCGCAGATTTACTTTTACTATTAGAAACTTTATTTCTAAGACAACACATTTAAAAATTAAAATCCTTGGAAGCTTGTACAGCTCCCATCCGGTTTTACTAAGAAAACCCAAGCCCAATTCGTACATTTAATTCCTATGATTAATACACATGCAAAGGGTGTCTTACCCTTATTAGCAAAAACCACTTAATGATCAAATATTTCAAACTCACGATATCAATCATACATTATCGTACGCGTCAAGCAGTATTGCTCAGTCTGCACTCTAACCTCTCTTCAGCAATGGACTCACTTCAAAGCTAAACTGAACTGTAGAAACTCAAAAAAAGGACTCACGCTCATTCCCTTTCTGTTTTTTTCATACTGCAACTGGCTAATCAAATCTCTTATCTGAAGGTGTGATCTTTAGGTTTTTCAAAATAAATGTTAGTCACGCCATCTTGATAGAATTACGTCAAACAAAAGTTATTGCAAAAAAATTCATATAAACTTTTTGTACGACAGAAAAAAAATAAACCCAAGACCACAATACTATATACACATAGACATATTCTCTTGTTGGACTGCTCTCAAATAATAGTTTAGGCTGCAATAGGTTGAACCAAGTTTTGCCCTGAATTTGGACACGACAACAATTTTAAACAATTTGACGTGTTTTAAAATTCGTTGTGTTACAATGAAAATTTATTATTTTCCCCCTTGGTAACTCTCTGCTACTGCAGATGCTCTTATATATTTTCACAAAAAAAAAAAACTTCAGCTTGCAGCCGCAGTTACTTTATTAAATAACGTATTCTTTTAAATAAAATATGGTCCCCTTTGTAACACGAGCCTCCCACTGTATGGTCTTGAAATTCTGTTCTACTTCATTAAAAAGTGTACGGTGAGAGAAATCGAAAAATTCACTTTGTCAAGATACATACAGATGAATTAACCGCTCATTTTCCATACAGAAACTTTACACTCTAATGATATTTGCCATGAGGCTCAATAGAGCCTCATCCAAACTAATATGTACGGAAAGTGGTAATATATAGAGGTTACAAAATAAAAATATTCTAATTTCTTAACTTTTTATTGTTACATGAAGGAATGAATAATTACGCTAACATTTAAGTTTTCTTAAGATTGACGCGAAAATATAATTCTGAAAATTGCTGCAGAAATTATTTTTTAAGCAAATAGTACATGTTTTTATTATTTTTTATTCAAATAACCATGCGTATTTGAGTGTGCTATGCACTGAGATACCTATGTGTCTGATATTCTAAGAAATATTATTTCATATATACTAAACAATTAATAATTAAAGAGCACTTTTACACTGTTATCAAAGTATGTAAATAAGCAAATGCACTTACATTAAAATATGCTTTAATCTAATATCTCTAGTACGCTATACGTGACTTTTCGTGATGAATTAACGTGGTTTTATAGGGTTGTAAATTGCGCAATCAATATAAGAAATGGAGAATCAGCAACAGGAGCATGTTTTAGATTCAGCATCCGTCGGTACGGAAAGCGATGTTTATCATTCTTTTACACAAAGAGCGCTTTTTATGTGAGATATATTTTTTGTTACGACGACACAGAATACAAAGAATGACCAAATAAAAAGGGAAGGACATAGCACATTCCATTCCATTTTCGATATACAAGTTTTCATGAACCCTGAATATCGAAAACTCCGTTTGAAGACGTATTTGGATAATTTCCAAACTATTACCTCGATCCTGACTTACCAGAAATATTATTTTCCGGGGAGGAGAAAATGAAATTTGTTTTTCAGATTTTACTTTTCCTTCGCTCTGTGATGAAGAACAGAATAGTTCAAAGCTCTTACTTGTTTGATGTATAGTTTCTTTTGAGGAATGAAGATAGCTTTTTTTCATCTTTTTAAACAAAATATTGGCTACAAAGTCTTATGATAATTGAATTTTTAATTAAATTAAAACAGAAATATTATTTTTGTCTTATTGGAAGCAAAATATAGATTCTGAGTCGTATATGTTTTTCGCATTGACTGCTTCTATCAAGAGACTAGACAGTGATAAAAAAATGCATGACACATACATCAGAAATTTTAAACAGCCACTAGACGTATTTACAGGGCTACTGAGTATATAAGTGATAATAAAACCCCACCAATATTAATGATACCAGTTTAAATTTTATTCCTAGGATTATCTGCTTTTAATACCGTCTTTCTACTTCCGTTTCTGTATGCGCTGGACTACAGACACCCAATTTCCTATATGCCGGTGTAAGTGTCGAACTGCGTAGTTAGAGTTTGTCTCTCTGCTCTTTGGACATATGTAAATATCTTCCAACCCTTTATTACCATGTTTTTATTAACTCGCTTTCTTGTTTGTTTGTGTGTTTGTCCAGTACAAATCTTGCAACCGATTTTTAGCTAACTTCTCGACTAGCTAGACATTTGAAACTTATAGAATATCTCAGAACACGATGACAAAACATTCTTTTAATACTTTTCACCGAAAAATCCACAAGGTGGCGCTTCGATCGAATTCAATGCTTGCACTTTAGCGTAACAGCGTTTGACGATTTTGAAAACAGAATACATGTGAATTTAGTTTGTTTACAAAAATATAGTGCGAAAATTTTTAAAAAATTATAAAAATTAAAGTTTATAAAGTCTGTTGATAGTGGAAACGACTAAAAAGTGATTAAAATCAAATAAAAGAAAGAGAAAAAGAATAATTAAGTGAAGGTTTGTGGAATTAAGAGAGAATTGTCAAGTTTATATGATTCAACAGAAAATTTAAAAACTTGGTATATAAAAAGTTCTTTTTATCTTGTAATTATATTTTGTTTAAATATTAAATAATTCTAATTTACACAAGTAAGAAAAGTATTATTGCCACCAAATGGATTGTTTCATTGGATATTCCTGACAACCCAAGAAGCCAACCAACGCCATGAATTCCCTTTCAGATAGAAACTCTAAAGCTTATGCCTGTTAAAATATTAGTTGAGGAATTCTTTCAGCGTCCACCTTTTCAACTCAGGATTTCACTAGCTTAACATTTATACATGTACAATGAATTTATCTATTCTTTAAGGGGATGGTGGACTTTCAAATTACCAAAAATCGAGCAAAAGATTGGAATTTTTTTGGGGGGTGTATTAATATTTTAAAAAACATGTAAATATTGGAATGAAATGCATTTAAAACATGTAGTGAAAAATAAAATAAAAACTTGGTGGCTTGCGAAAAGTAAGTCTTAAAGGTAGGTGAAAAAACATCTTTTAAATGGTTTTCTCTCAAAATGAGAAATTTCCAGATTTTCAAGTCTTTAAAATGCTTCTCGCGTCATAATTTTTCACGAAATTTTACGAAATTTATAATAAAGACTCCCGTAATACATAAAAATAAAGTTATGTATCCATTTTAGGATTCGAGGTCATTCGGGTTGTCAAAGTTTGATTTAAACGTATAAAAGTACAAAAATTTCACGAAAATTCAGAGTACAAGCCTAAAAATATTTCCTAAAAATTAATTATTCAACGAAAGTAGAAGAAAATACGTAACTTTTTTCAAAATATATTTATAAGCAATATAAATGCAAAATTAAGGGGGAAAGTTAAAAATTGAGTCGCAAGGAACATTTTAAAAAAAGCAAATTTAATTTCAATTTTTTAATTATAATTTTTTAAAAATATTTATAAAATTTTATAAGGGGTTAAATATTGTTATACTTTAATGAATATACATGCAAAATTTCATATCTCTGAGGTAAACATTTCAAAAATCGCTTTGTAATGTCCACCATCCCCTTAACTTCTCATGGTCATGTGTTATGTGATCTGAAGTCTGAGGGCATCACGGCCTTCATACATAGATATTACTGTCAGGCATTACAGTATAAAGTTTTCTCAAACTTGTGTATCTTTGCATAGTTTGGGCCTGTTGCGGTTTCTTGATAACAAAGCAAATCATATCAGAATAGTCTTCTTTGAAGCTATGGGCAATTAATATTGAGTATGACTGAGGAACAAAAGAGTTAGTCTAACGTATATAAATATGTATACACACAAACACACACACACACACATATATATATATATATATATATATATATATGTGTGTGTGTGTGTGTGTGGTAAGCCCAGCACTAGTAAGTCCTGTGCATAAGAAAGTGAAGTTTGATACCACTGTTTCGGAACATATGGTATAACTTTTCCTTTCATTTTGAAGTAGGATAACGTGATCGAACCTTGCTCTTCAGGTGTCCCAAATAATGATCAATTACAGAAAGATCAGGCAGTTGTGCTGTCCAGAATTGATCATATACAAAATCTTCATGCTCCTCAATCCTCATGTTGACAGTAACAGACGAAGCACAGTTGGGTTGACACGGATAGTTATTAGGGAATAATCACTGCACCTGAAGATGGTTCGCCACAATGATTTCAGATTTTATGTCCGTATGCATGTGACACGTTTTCTAGCACTGGTGTCAGTAATGAGTGGCATCTGGATACCTGCCTGCTTTACGCAATTCTCTACAAACTGCTGTTACTAAAACAGGATCATTGAAATTGATTTTTAGCTCTGTTGCTATTTGCTGTACTGATGGCTGTACAATCCTTTCAAAGTGCCGCCTTTCTCTCGCTGACATTTTCGTACGACGTCCACGCATTTTGTGCTAAGGAAAACACCTCGTTTATTTCTATACCGTTTCATAATCTTCGACACTGTTCATTTTGATTTTCAGATAATTTCTATCGTTTTAGTTGACGAGCCACGCGCAACAAACCTTTCAGCAAGAAAATCAAATACGGTATATTCTACATTAATTCGACAATAGCTAATTACTAATATGTGGGTGCTTGGATAGGGGGATAGTTACTTTTTTGTATTATATGCCTTTCCTCACAGATGAAGCCGTAGTAGTTTTAGTAGCAATCGTGATTCAAGTGCTTTTTTCGGCTATTTCACTCAATGACGAAAGACATTTATTAACTTGACACACATACACACATATATACACATAGAAGAAACAAAAGAATAAATATAATTTACCCACGGCAGAAGCTCTATGGAGATTTATAATGATACTCTCAGGCTACTCGCTAAGAGTATTACTAACTGACTGAGAATGTTCGCACAGAGGGATCGTTACTGAGCCGCCAGCCTGCGCGCTGGGGCTGCTACCTCTTCTGATTCTGATTTTCAACAAACCTTTCTCTCTTCGAGGCCGTTTGGGGGTGCACCCGTCGCTCGGGAATTTCCGCCTAGTATCAGGCACAGCTTCTAGCTAAAGGTACCTGATACTACAGTAGTGATTTTATACGCCGCATCGCATGTGTCTATCTATCTATCTGTCTGTCTGTCGCTCTCTCTCTCTCTATCTCTCTTTGCATATATATATACAACCTTTGTCCAGAAATTTCTGTGGATGTGTCTATAGTTACAATGGATTGTTTTACATGAAACAGCTGTTACTGTCCTTCGAAGTAATCCCTGTAGGTTGTAATACACATCTGGGAACGGCTGTACAAGTTTTGAAAATTCCTGGAGTAGTCGTCTTTAGGGATGGCCTTCAGCTGGGTGGTAGCATTACGTTGGATGTCCGAAATGTCCGAAAACCTGTGGCCCTTCAGGGATAATTTCAATTTGGGGAACAAGAAAATGTCCGGGGGAGACAAGTCTGGGGAGTAGCGTGAGTGGCCGGGCATTGTCATGAAGGAGGGTCCAGTTGCCTTGCTTGGCTTGT